>JARGCV010000052.1:21675000-22217500 GCA_034064705.1 Bothrops alternatus | reverse complement strand
GGAGGGCCAATGGGGCCTGCATAACCAACTCTCCCATCTTTGCCAGGTGGACCACCTGGTCCAGGAGGCCCCTAAACCATATCAGAAATCAAATATCTGTATCATTCATGTGTTGTAAAGCATTACTATAAAGTGGCATCATATTTCTTTAAATAGCTAGACATAATTTAAGCATGCATTAAGAAGATACAGAAGATACTTACTCTAGCACCTGCAGGTCCTGGGCTTCCACTTTGCCCTGGGGGGCCCAGTGGACCCTACAAAAGTAAGAATGAAATAGAGATTGCTGTATTCATTGTAAAGTTTGATAATTGCCATCAATCTAAACCATGTGTTTTAAAAAGCAGATGAGAATACGTAAACGGAACATTCAACTGAAAAGAAAAATCAGTATACGATCTAGGAAGACAATAGGATAAGTTTCATAGAAACATTATTGTTGGGCACAAATTCTGGATTAGAAATTAATTGAGACTACGAAACCAGGCTGTAAGTACATTTCCATTATGAATTTTTTACTTCACATAAACTCACTTTAATTGAGGGAAACCATTATTTTTTCAGACTTCTGTTATGTATATGAAGCACTTTTAATAAATATAAGTAGCTGTATTTCTATTAAATGCTATTGTTATCAGCAACAGTCAGCAACCTCTGAAGTTTTATATATTACAAGTTAGTGGGTGTTGTGACTGCTCATTTAAACGTTTTTCAACTATTGTGACTTTAGCAATGCTCAGGTTGTTGAACTGAAGCCCAAAACTCTTTCTTAAATTACTGAGCATTTATGGGTCAGAAAATTGCATTTGTAGTGATTTCTTTTCATCTCTACATGATTCCTAAGGATTTGGGGATAATCAGAAAAAGTTTTTATCTTTACACTTATGGAAAAAAAAACATTGATCTTCTAAAAATGGTCCATGAAAGTTAAACTAATAATCTCTTCTGAAAAAGTAGCATCAGGTACTATTTTCTGCAATTGCGAGGTGGTCCAGAATGACTGGCTTTCTCTAGCTCCAGGTTCTGTGAGAGAATTGGCCAATGGGATCCCTATCTGAATAGGTCCATGTCGTTCTTGTTTCTATCTCTACTACCTAATGGTTTCCCCAAAGTTGCTTTTTCAAAAGGCAATTGGATTTTGTTTTTCCTTGAAGGCATTTCACTTCTCATCCAAGAAGTTTCTTCAGTTTTTCAGATGTGAAACATCTTCAAGGAAAAACAAAGTCCACTTGCCTTTTGAAAAAGCAACCTTGGGACAACCATGACCTGGATGGTTGAGAATCTCCATAGATATTTACCTAATGGTTTGCCTTCCCTTGGGCCCCCATTTACTTATAAAGAAAACCCCAGGTGAGTGAAGCAAGTGGTGTCCTTCACTGCTGGCTCTCCATCCACGACTAAAAAAGGCAGGAGAGCAAGGAGCAATGGTCAAAAGAAGAAGAAGAAGAAGAAGAAGAAGAAGAAGAAGAAGAAGAAGAAGAAGAAGAAGAAGAAGAAGAAGAAGAAGAAGAAGAAGAAGAAGAAGAAGAAGAAGAAGAAGAAGAAGAAGAAGAAGAAGAAGAAGAAGAAGAAGAAGAAGAAGAAGAAATTGTGCTGGAAGGATCTTCGCATTGGGAGTGCATGCCTATTCTTAAAACTTAAGAACATTATATCTTAAGATGGAAATAGACAGTAAAGAATGAGATGCAGCCATTTTAAAATACAGTGGTGCTATTTTCACAGTGACACTTCATCTTAGGATGGCTTCTTCTAGTCCCATCTTTTTTCTCTTTCTTAGGGAAGTCAACAAAAGCTGCCAAACTTACCATTGGACCAGGGGATCCTGGGCCACCAGGAAGTCCTCGGTGACCCTTGAGTCCATTGCTACCCCGTTCGCCAGCTTCACCTTTATCACCACGTGGACCAGCAGAGCCCTTTAAAAAACATAGTGTGGATGAGTTTTAAAAATGCATCTCTGATGAAAGAAAACTAGCTGAAGCATACAATGAAATGATATTCTGAAGCAAGGACTTACAGGAGCACCACGAGCACCAGCTGGACCAGCAGGACCAGCAGGACCAGCAGGACCCTACACGAAAACAAAAACAAATGTAAATTAAAATTGCACGCATTATTCCGTACCAATAGATAGATACATTGTGACACAATAAAACGAATAATTGCCACGAGGATCCCAAATATACTACTGCATATAAATATACAATTATTACCTGAAAGTTGGCCTTCCATAATAATTGAAATCCCTCAACTTTTCACAAAAGCACTCAGACCATTTTGACCTTTCTGACTGGAAATGGTTTAAGAAGCTACTTTCCAATTATTAGATAAAAGAAATCTTGTTCTGCAAACTTAACAGTAAGTAAGAGTAGGGAAACAGGCAGTTCTCCAAATATCCTGACCAGTTTAAAACTCCATGCTGCTTATCTGCCATGCACTAACAGAATAACAAAATTGGAAGGGATCTTGGAGGTCTTCTAGTCCAACCCCCTGCTCAGGCAGGAAGTCCTATACCATTTCAGACAAATGGTTGTTTCCACTGATAAATTGTTCTGACTGTCAGGAAATTTCTCCTTAGTTCTAGGTTGCTTCTCTCCTTGATCAGTTTCTATCCATTGCTTCTTGTCCTGCCTTCAGGTGCTTTGGAGAATAGGTTGACCCCCTTCCTGTTTGTTGCATTCCTCAGATATTGGAGCACTGCTATCAATTTCACCCCTAGTCCTTCTTTTTATTAAAATAGATATACGCAAATCCTGCAACCCTTCTTGTATATTCTAGCCTCCAGTCCCCTAAATCATCTTTGTTGCTCTTCTCTGAACTCTTTCTAGAATCTCAACATCTTTTTTATATTGTGGTAACTAAAACTGGGTGCAATATTTGAAGAGTGGCCTTACCAATGCATTATAAAGTGATATTAACACTTCATGTGATTTTGATTCTATACCTCTCTTGATGCAGCCTAAGACTGTGTTGCCTTTTTTGGCAGCTGCAGCACACTGCTGGATCATATTTAAGCAATTGCCCACTAGGAGTCCAAGATCAGTCTCACAGTTACTACTATTGAGCCAGGTACCACCTATTATATATATATATATATATATATATATATATATATATATATATATATATATATATATATATATATATATATATATATATATATATATATATATATATATATATATATATATATATATATATATATATATATATATATATATATATATATATATATATATATATATATATATATATATATATATATATATATATATATATATATATATATATATATATATATTGCCTAAATATAGAACTTTATTTTTCTAACAATTGAATTTCATAATTTGTTAGATAGGGCCCAGTGTTCAAGTTTGTCAAGATCCTTCTGTATCTTGAGCCTAACTTCTGGACTATTGGGTATTCCTGCCAGTTTGGTGTTGTCTATAAATTTGATGAGTTCCCCTTCTATCCCCTTGTCTAAGTCATTGATGAAGATATTGAAGAGTGCTGGGCCTAAAACCTCCATGTAGATACAGTTCCATTAAGGATTACACATTGAGTGCAATTAGTCAGCCAGTTATAAATCCATCTGGTAGTGATGCTGGCTAACCCACATTTTTCTATCTTGTCGAGTAGTAGGTTGTGATCTAGTTTATCAAATGGCTTACATGACCAATGGCAGGGATGTTGGGAACTGCAGTTCAGCAACATTAGGAGGATCACATATTTCCCATCCCTGGACTAGTATGGAAACAGAATTCAAAATAAATGGAGTATCTTAATTATTTAACTCATTTAAAAACCTTTGAAAATCCCTGATTGCAGGGCTCAATCAGATCTCCCCTCCCACTATCAAATCCCAGATGTTTGCAGCTGTTGTAGAATCTACAGGACGTATACCACCTTTGATCAGGTTCTTTCAAAGAAAATTCCATCTCTAGAGTATTAATATATGAAATTTCTCTTTGGCTTTTGCAACATAAAAAGTGTAGCATTGGTTGAAACTGAATAATAAGTGGCTTATTCTTAACTTTTTGCTAATGTACTATTGCACAGGTAAGAAATGTAGGATTCAGCATAATTTTCATCCTTACCGAATGTCCTCTTTCGCCAGTTTTTCCAGGCGCACCAGCATTACCTGGGGGCCCCATATGACCTGGAGATCCAGGTACACCAGCAGGACCATTTTCACCACGATCACCCTGAAAAGAAAAGAAAATGAAGGTTTGTTATATGAAATATTAAATAAATGCACAGATATGCACAAAGAGATATAAAGATTCAGCAGACACAGCCACAATCAAATGATGATGTCTTTGAATCTCACCTTTGGTCCTGGGGATCCATCACGACCTGGGAGCCCATCTGATCCAGGATTACCCTTACAAATACAGAATAATAAGTATTTAGATTTTTTTGGGGGGGAGGTGGGCAAAGGAATAGGAAGAAAAAAAAACAAAACTTTTAAGAAGTATTAAATCAGGAGTAGATTTTCTTCTCACAATATTGATCCCTTAACCTTAGCAGTGTTGAAAAGAGCTTGTCAATCATGTGGCCTTTGCATTTATAAGACTGTTGGTTCACCTACAATCTTCTAGTTTAAGGCAGTATCAAGTGATGATTGTATATATAAAAGGTCAAACAGATACAGTATATTGCAAATAGAATAATATTAACTCACAAAATGTTTTTCAAGGCAATCGTTTACACATAATCAGCTTAGTAATGGACCATCTTGACCAGTGCATATCTCCACCAGGAAAAGACCTACCAGCTTTCTCAAACCTTCTGCAAATTTCATCCTCAAATCATGTGGGATTTTGTTCTTATGTATGATAATCGAGGATATGGAAATTAAGTGGTGTAGTCCCTTGTGTAAACCAGCTTTCACTTTCACACTATGTTAAATTGATTAGATCAGTGGTTCTTAACCTGGGCAATATCGCCCCCCAGGGGCGATTTTATTTTTCAGGGGGGCGATGGAACAAAAAGGGGCAATGTGGGGGAGAAGGAATGAAAAGGGGGCGATGGAGCGAGAAGTTTTGGGGGCACTTTTGAAACTTTTTCGTACAGTGAATCACTGTATATCTGTCATACAAAAACATCAGATCGCTTGCTATTAGTGGATTGAATTGTGTTTTCAAATGTTCCTAGCTTCAGTACAGAATGCCGTACCTATGTGAATATGCATTGCTTATCTTCATGCGCATTGCGCAGCAGCCTCTACCCATACAGTGCCGCGCCATTGGTCAGAATATGGGAGATATGGGGAAAAGACTGGAAATAAATTATTTGCATCGATATGTCCTGATGACAATTTTAAGGAAAACAAAAAAAGTATTTGCATAAACTGAAGAATGATTTCCTATGTTGTGATTGAGAGGTTATGTTGGGGGAGGGGGGCGATGACAACTTCCTCATTGGCTCAAGGGGGCGATTTGTTCAAAAAGGTTAAGAACCACTGGATTAGATTACATGTCTGGACAAGATATCTGCATGAGGTCCATTTTTCTCATTTTGGGAGTTACATCATTTGACCGTTCTATTTGCTTCAAGCATCTATCACAGGAATACAATTAAATTAAAAATATGATTACATCTCTGCCTGGTTCTCCTGGTGCCCCACTAAGGCCAGGAGAACCTCCTGGCCCTGGAGATCCTCGTTCCCCTGGACTGCCATTACTTCCTGGTTTGCCATCTTCACCCTACAATGGAATAAGAAAGAAACTGATTATGTGTGGAAACGTTCAGATTTTGTAAAATGCATGCCTAGCCTTTGAAAAAGCAGCTAACATAAATGATAACCACAAGTAATATATGCCTACAGATATAGTGTTCAAATTGTACCTTTGTTTAGTGGATCATAGAAAATGAAAGACTTTTCCCCTTATAATAATACAGGTCCAGATAGCTAGACAAAATGTAGCTCTCAAAATTCCATCAATTCCCAAAATTATTGATACTTTCCTACTCACAATTAGGCAACCGTGTCTTAGGTTAATTATACAAGGAAGCAAGCTGGGGAAAGAGAGGATTCTCTGGAGCTTTAACAAGTAGTGGCACATTAATTAATATGAATTTGAGGGGGGGGCACAGCAGTATCTATGAATGAATGAACATTAATGTAGGAGATGATGCTGTGGAATTATGGGGAAAAATTCTGGTTTAGTTTAGAAAGATGAAGGCCATTTTTCTTTTTTTTTCTTTTTTTTATAAATTTTTTTTATTAAGTATATATTTGTAAATGTAAACAAAGAAAAAATTCAAGTTGAATGCTATTCAACTTAATACAATCATTTTAAACTTGTAGACATTCTTCACTCGGTATATCAAGATTTAACTATAAGCAAGATACATTTTCTTATGGACTTTGAAAGTCATAAATATGGCAGAAATGGCTAAAATATCTGCATATTTGAAGGATCATTCAAATGAAAAATATATGTTGGACTGGAAACAATGGATAGACTACATACAAGAGAAGGCCATTTTTCAAAGCATTGCCAGGAGGTATTTTTTTCCCCTTGGAAAACAGCATTTCTCTCCCCCCCCTCCCGCGATATAACGATGGCAACAAAATTAGCAGAAGGTGTTGTTGCTCTGATGGTAAGTATCTCAGCAAAACAATTTAAAAAAATATTGCCCCCCAATTATCTCCCTTTCTCACATGCACATACCAGTTCAAGCCCCCAACCAACCAATCTGACCTTCAGCTCAATACTTCTTCCATGAAATCTTTTGGATTAGGACTCACCTTGGGACCAGCCGGGCCGGGAGCGCCTGATGATCCCCTCGTTCCTGGCAATCCAACAATACCACGCTGTCCAGGTATACCGGTATTTCCTGCAGGACCTGGTGTACCCTGGGGGAGATCAATCAAGACCATAATTAACTACATATCAGTGGAGTTGGGGGTGTAAAGCAAAGAGGTATGCTTGAATGAAGCTGGAGGTCTACATTTTGAGAAAATATATCAATATATCCATATCTACATGCATATATGTAATTATTTTATTATTATTATTATTTTCCATATATTAAATAACAAACTGAAAGGAAAAAAGAAAGAAAAAAAAGCTAAAACAAAACAAAAAGAGCAAGAAACAGCAAACAATAGAAAAAGAAACAGAAATCAAGAAAAATATAAGTTACTTCCAGCCCTCTTTTGAACAGATGAGGTTTTTGCAATATTATTTTCCCTCTTTCCTTTTAGATGTTCTATAAATCAGTTCAAACCCTTACATAATCCACACAGTTTTCAATTGTCACACGATTGCTGTTATTATTGTGAATTGGATTTATAGCTTTCTAACCCCATTCAGACTTTCAAACCGTTCTTTACATATACACTGTATGAACAGACTTGACAGGCCTTATCATACAAATTACACTTGACTGGTATTCTGACAATGTGCTCAAGATAATTTGAGCATAAAGGATTCCATCCTTTCTTTGTATAGGGTTGTTTTAGGTGGTCTCGTTCTCATAAATGGGATCTGAATAAAGTTAGGAATATTAGAAACAAATAAAGATAAATAATCCTTTCATTATAATAGAGTTGCAAAGCAGCTCTGTGCCACATCAAGGCATGGCTTCAATCCAAACTCCTGCAGCTATCTAATTTAAGGTGAGCCACCGTGCAGAAAATTAAGACATTTAGCAGCACCAAAGCCTGGCAACCTGATTCTGCTGACCACTTCAGTCTGGTGGAGCAGGGATACGTGCAGAAATCCCCTTCAGTAATAGGACTGAAATGGCAGCAATGCTTTCATCTGGCCCTTGAAAAGGGGAGTTTGATTCGGCCTTTGACTTCAAAGGGGTGCTTTAGTCAGAGATGTGTAAAATTGAATAACAACTTCAAATTTCTATACAACCCTGGAAAATCTAACAAGCAAATATGATATTGATAACGTTTTTTCTGTACACATGATCTAATGTTGTGATGGTTTTTTAAATTGCTGGACTTATTTATAATGTTTGCCTAACCATTTGCTAATGCAATATAGTTGAGTGTGATGCTGTTCAGGATTTGCAGAGCTGAAGTATTTAGAAAGATACTGTCATCATTTCTGAAATATTATTTTTTTTAAAAAAAACATGCAAATTTTCAAAGAATGTACTTACGTCTGATCCTTTTGGTCCTGGTGTGCCTTTTTCTCCTGGTGCACCTGGCTCACCTTTTGGACCTGAACTACCTGGGGGACCAGATGGGCCAGTAGAACCAGGTGGGCCAGAATGTCCATCTTTGCCTGGTGGGCCGGCATTGCCAGGTGGTCCTGACGCTCCCTAGAATGTGATATTTGAGAGAGAGGAATAAGGGACAGTTCTTGACTTAACACTAGCAGGATATCAGAACATGGAGAATGTATAATATAGGCATAAATGACAACAGCTGAACTTCTTAAGTACCTCAGATCCACTACCAATAAAAAAATGAGCATATCCATAATTGCATGCTTTTAAATATAGCAAAGAAATTCAAGATCAAAGACCAAAAGAAATATCTGATAGGTGTAGGCCAAATTGATTTTCCCCCCACTTTGCATGCTTACTACACTTTTTTTAAAAAGTCACCCTAAGGAAATGAGGATGCTGTAGTTGCATCGGTGACGGCCAGTGTTACCTGACCTGCAGCCCACAGAACATAACATAGTCCCCTATCCCACTTCTTTATTTTGGGTAGGGCAAGAGTAGCTAGCACTGCTGCTATTGCCATCATGAATTGAACAAGCAGAAAGACTGGCTTCCATGAAGGATAGTTGATGCCTGAGTTGCATCTCCATGAGACCTTATTCAATTCCATGACTGCATTGCAACTCCTCCATTGATCCTGCTCTTGGACTAGCTAAATCCTTCAAACTCCAATGTGATTGTTCTAGCTTTCCATTTCTACAAACCATACTCAAGATGGAGCATTGCTGTTTACTTTTTTTTTTTTTTTTTAGAAAAGAAGGGAAGTTATATTTTGGAAAAGGGGTATTCCTTGAAAGACTTTCAGTTAGCAATCATGGACATGAAGTAGTCTGGGTTAAGTATTGTCCACCAGAGATATGCTTACGAGGTCTTTCAATTTATAAATGGAACATCTGTGATCGAAGCACAGCCCCCGTGACTGAATATACAATTTATAAATGGAACATCTGTGATCGAAGCACAGCCCCCGTGACTGAATATACAATTGGAATTGTTGTACAGTTTGATTTCTCTGCTTATTTTCAGCTACAATACTGGAGCAGAGAAAAGAATCTGAAAGCAGAGAAGAGCAGTAAGTGTTAAAAATTGTAGTAATTCTTACGCTGTTACCAGGAGGACCGGGTAAGCCTCGAGAGCCAGGAAAGCCAGATGCACCCTGAAACAAACGAGTATAGACGACATTAAGAAGTTATCATCTACTGCTTAACAGGAGATGGAAAAATCAAATTCAGGAAATACACCACTTATATATCTTTTGCCTCTGGGTCAGTCTTGACTCCTGATGGCTACCTAGTCCTTGCAGTTTTCTTATCAAGGCTTTTCAGAAGTGATTTCCCATTATCTTCTTTCCTCGGGCTGAGAGAGAGCGACTGGCCCAAGGCTACCTAGTTTGCTTGGTGCCCATGGTGGGGCTAGAACTCCCAGTCTCTAGCCAGGTACCTACACTACACCAAACTGGCTCTTTAAGTAGACTGTTTGCAGCTAACAATTTGGTTAAAAGGCAATTACATGTTTTGTACTTGTTGTAACATGACTCTAAATAATGGATCTCAAGAAAAAACTGATAGACTACAAGTAGCTGTCAGAGTGCGCTTTTCCTAGCTCTAGTCTAAAAAAATCTGTCCTTTATGTAGCTATCTGGGAAAAAAAAAAGAATGCATGGACATGTAGTTGGCTCAAATGGAAATGTAGTAAGTCCATGGATCACTGCTGGACTGCTGAGAACATTTTGGAACTGCAATGTCAGGTGAACTGGAACATATCATATTAAAAGGACATTTTTTTTACTTTATTTATGTTTCTTCTTAAAGAAATTAGAGTGTTGTTTAGACCATGGTGTCATTTAGAAGCCCTAAGAGTTTGGATGCAAAGATCAACCAGTTTACTAAACATAGGCTAGTTTAAAAAACAATACTTACTGCAGGACCTGGACCCCCACGTTCTCCTTTCGGTCCTGCTGAACCAGCTGGACCCTAGATAACATATGAGAATTAGCATCATAATACTAAAGAAAAGAACAGACCAATCAATATATGAATTTCAATGGAATCAATATATTAGATGGCTTCTCTTACAAAAGATACAGGATAAATCAAGTTTCAAAAACAGCAGAGAATACATAGAATATATAGATTACAGCATACTTACTTGTGCACCAGGGCCTCCTGATGGACCTGCAATTCCTGGGGGTCCAGATTCACCTCGTTCACCAGGAAGACCTCTCTCTCCTTTTCCACCAGGTTCTCCATTTTGTCCCTTTATAAAGATTAGTTATTGCAAGTGTTAAACTGTAATATTTAAGGATACTTACTAAGACTTAGTAGAAGTGGAAGTAGGGCAAATCTTCCTGAAATACTAATAGACAAACAGGCTTGGAACAAAAGACAGCACCCTATCAGCTGCCTGATAAAACTTAATCCAGGCAACCATTTCCACATATGGGACATTACACTTTTTTTTCCTCCTGATTTCCTTGGAAACTAAACATGCTGGTTAATATTTGCTATGGGTTGCTCTGCTATTTATTTACTTTACTTCATCTCATCTCAAACCTATAGAACAAATCTTTCCCACCCTTTATGCTAAAATATCTTCATACTTACAGGAGCTCCAGGGAAGCCAGCAGGACCAGGTGGCCCATGTTCTCCACGATCACCCTGCAGGTGACAAAGGAATATAGAAGAAGCATAACTAACCCTACAAGGAAAGTAATTTCACTCTGCTAACACCATTCTTTGCCTCACTCAGCTATCTTCCCTTGCTTATGATAATATGTATTTCTTTTTTTAAATATTTTTCCTTTTTCACATTACAAAAAACAATATATATATATATTTCCTTAGCAGTACTGTGTCCTATATCTCTTACATTTATTTACAATTATTTACATCACTTCTCATACTTTTTTATTCCTCAGTTCTAACTAGTTGTAACACTTGTCCCATATCTCATAAAATTCTGTAGCTTCTTTGTCTTTGATTTCCAGAGTAAGTTTGTACATCTTAGCGCATTCTAGTATCTTGTAAATAATTATATCATTTGTTGGTATTTTTTCCCCTTTCCAGCATTGTGCATATGCAATGCGTGCCGCTGTTATTATATGTACAATGATGCGTTGAAGTTGTTTTTTCATCTTTGGGTTAATTATACCTAATAAGAATAATTTGGGTTTAAGTTTGATTTGTTCTTTTGTTATTTCCTGTATCCATCTCCTTATCTGCTCCCAATAAATCTTTGCTTTGGGGCATTGCCATCACATGTGATAGAATGTTCCCTCTTTGTTTTTGCATTTCCAACAGTCCGGATTCATATTTTTATATATCTTGGCCAATCTCTAACATACTTCTTTTTGACTTTTCCACCAAAAACTTTACCATAAAGTTATTCAAAGCACTTTGCTATTGTGTGAATTTTTCAGATGAAGTGGGAGATTCCTGCACTTTTGAATACAAGGACTTTGTAAAGAACTGCTAATTCCCTCCAGAGTGCTTCAGAGAGCCATATCAACCCAGTGGCTGGAACCTCCATTCTGGTCCAGAGATGCATTGCACCGTTTGGCTTTGCAGGCAGCATCAAAGGGGATCAGCACAGATCTGTGAGCCTCTACTAATCCAATGAAAGCTGCATTTGAGTTTTCTAATTCTTGTGAAAGCAAAATTGGCAACTAAGAGCAGCAGGCCATTTGGAACCAGCCTGTGGGAGTGGTGGGTGAGTCTGCATGTGCGTGCATGTATGAAACCATCCTGGAAAGGCTGGAGGCCGCTGCCTTAGGATATAAGCCAGATGCTTGCAGTCTATCCCTGCTCCTAATTCCCCTGTTGATGACTTCCCTTTTCACTTTCTATCTTATTTTTATTTATGTGTTTACTTGCCCATTTCCTCTTTGAGGATTTTAATGGAACAGTGACAGTGTATCATCCCTTGAGGAGGTCAAACAATCTTAGGAAGAAGGAGAGTAAGAGCTTGAAATTCTTGTTTTCTAATTAATATTAGTTATGAAAAATGTTATGCTGTTAACTGAAGATATACAACTTTGGAGATATGAATAAATATTCTTAATTATAGATATTTGCTCTAAATTATCTATAATATGAAGTGTATTAATGTTTTAAATGTAAATATAATTTCTAGATAGGTTGAAAAGAACAAGAGTATTCTAGCATGTTACTCTTATCATGAAAGCAATATAACCTTCCAGAATGCTGCAGACCAATTAAGATTAATGTATTCAAATTAAAAAAAAAACACCTTTGTATGAAATTTTTTAGAAAAAGGACAAAACACCTACAAACATAATTAGATTGTGTATTTGAAAGATTTTCTTACCGGTCCACCACGGGGACCTGTTGGGCCATGAGGTCCAGCAGGTCCAGGTTCTCCCTAGAAAAGAAAGAAAGAAAGAAAGAAAGAAAGAAAGAAAGAAAGAAAGAAAGAAAGAAAGAAAGAGAAAAAAAAGAAAGCAAGCTTTTATTTCAGACTCTTTTTCTTCAAAATGAATTTAATTTACATTAAAATATGAATGAAATGTATACCTTATCACCAGGTTGGCCAGATGGACCAGGTGGTCCAATGGATCCTACAGGCCCCTACAATGTTAAAAGTAAGAATTAGTGGAAGCATGGGCTCATCAATCAACAAGTACTGAAATGCAAAAGCATTCAGAATACTCTTCCCTGCACTGAAAATTTCTGCTTATTTCAGTTTTGCCTTCCTAATCCAATCTGTCTCCTCTTATGCTGAAGTTGCATAGGCAGAGAGAAGATTCATAAGAATTTTAAAATGAACCAGATATACAGCCTCATGATGTTTAACTATATGCTTGGGACTTGGCAAGTTATTTATTTATTATACCAGATTCTTTAACCTGTGTCAATCAATTTGCCATTGCATAAATTCAATGAAATAACAACAAAATCTGTTTTTGGTTAGCACACATATGTTTCAGGAAGTCCAATTCTAGCTCTTTGAAAGATGAGGAAAAGCTAAACTTTAAAAGAGCCTTAGAATTACTTGTATATGATTGATTAGTTATTGATTGAATATGTGCGGTCAATTTAATGCTCTTAGCAATCACACAGCTAGATTTTCCCTATGAAAATATGCCCCTAACCTAATCCTTCAGTTCTTTTAATATTACATCCATCATCACTGTAGCTCAGTCCATCCATTTTCTACATGCTCGCCTATAGGTTTATTCTACTTCTTTTCATTTTATTCACTGTATTCTCATCAAGAAGCTACTCTCAACTGAGTAATAGTCCTGGAGAATTCATAAACCCATCTGCCTCTTCAAAGAATCTTGGTAGATCTGAGGAAAGTTAGGTCAACTAGATTATTTTTAATTTTATTTGTATTTCTGTAGAAAAATGTTTATTAAAATAGTTACAAAATTGCACCCTTTAAGAGAAGAGCTACTGAAAATGACTATAAAATACATGTGACTTTTTGGAAGGCTACATTCAGCAAGAATTGAGGCAGAAACTGAATTTTCAGACTCAAGCATCTCTAGAGATAAGGATTTTGTTGTGCCTCTCCCTTAATCTTGGTTAGATAAGGAAAGAATTGCTATAAATAATCTGTAAATAGATGCAACCAATCAATCAACTATATTTTCTAAACTTCTCCTCAGGATTAGAAGCTCTTGGCATGCCTAAAAATATCCAGGCTATCATATTAAATGCAAAACCTTAAAAAAAGCTATATGCTCTGCTGGAACCGATTTGGTTCTGTTATAAATTAGTCGAAGCAAACAAATTATCCATGATATGGCAGATTCTACTTACTCGTAATCCATCTTTACCAGCTGCACCATCTCCTCCTCTGCCTCCAGGCTCTCCCTATCCAAATGAAAGAAAAGAGCAGATACGTTTGGAATAAGCTAACCAACAGCAAGCTGTTGTACCATGCAGTTATGTTGATAAGCTTTTCCCAACCCTCAAAAAGCAATGTTTAAGTCTTTATTTAAAATTATATAATAAAGAGCATTAAACAAATACAATCATCAGGGAGACATGAAGTAGGACATTGACTCAGTGGACAAAGACTAAAGTATTAACAACTTATACTTCTGAAGTATGTGAACCTAATTATTCGCTAGCCCTATTCAAAGCATTCTACCCTTAATTCAGTAACTTCAGTTGGAGTTACTCTTCTCAACATACAGGAGATGGACTTTATGCAACATGGAGATCTAGTTTAGTACTTATACATATTGCCCGGCATCAGGTTTTATAAATAAGTATGTCAATCTCAAAAGTTTAGATCAACTTAGTTTAGCTTACTAATGCTTGATAGTAAGTCCTAGTTTAGCTGCTCTTCATAATTTTGGATGGTATTATCTGGCTATTAAGGGAAATATAAAAGAACATACCCTTTCTCCCTTGGGTCCAGGATTTCCAGAAGCTCCTCTCTCTCCTGGCATTCCTTGCAATCCTGGAGGCCCCATACCACCAGGAGGACCAACTGGACCACCAGGGCCCTAAAATCATATTTTCCAAATCAGTTATTAAGACACCTGGAAAAAAAAGTACCTGGAGCATAATTTAGGATATATACAAAGTGCTATAATGTCAACTTACTTTTCCACCTTCAGAGCCAGGAGGGCCAGGACCACCTCTAGCTCCAGGGGGACCTGCAGGTCCCGGTGTGCCTCGTTCACCTGGGATGCCATTTTCACCCTAATAGAAATAAAAGCATTTAGTTTTGTTTCAGTTCTTTGTTTTCACATTTTTATGTGACCAGATTAGTACCAAATTTACCTTTCCTCCTGGAAGTCCTGGAACTCCATTTTCACCTTTTGGGCCCTGTTGTGAAACAAAAGCAATTTGATTATTATTTATATGTTTTAAAGGGTGACGTCTTCATTAATATTCAAGCTGCAGCCAAACAATTCCACCTGAGATGTCAATGACTCAACATTTATCTTCCAATGTATTATAAGTTCCACTGAATTTAGCTAAAATAATAGCCACTTCTGAAGGAGGAGAAGAAAAAGAGAGAGAGAAGCATTGGAAGTATATAATATCTTTGATTTCTGTAAGACTTTATTATAAAAATAGCTGGAATTACATCTAAATAATAAGTAATGAACTTTCTTAAAAGCTGAATTTTGGGGTAAAGTTATAGAGATTAGTTTTTGTGGAAAAGAAAGAATGTTTCAGAACAAGGTCATAATTCTAGAATCATAATTTATATTGCTCTCCACATTAAGTTGCATTACCTATCCTTTTTACTCATATTTGGGAGAGATGAAAGGACAACTTACTAGCTCTCCTGGTTTCCCACTCTCTCCGGGAGCTCCTGAAGGACCAGGTAGACCCTAGGGGAAATACAATTATTGTTTAATACATATTCCTTTCTGCTTTAAAGATTGCATTTAAAAATATCAGAAATAGAGATTTATTATACTTGAAGTTTTATTAAAATTTGAAATAGCACATAGTAGTCAAGTGTTAACATCATTTATGTCATTGTTGTGATTATAGCATTCAGTGTTACCACTTTTTATTGTGAACTATCATATACATTAAATAAATAAATAAATAATAAAACATGAAATAATTTGGTGGATGAAATCAGCCAACCTTAAATTTCTACTTTTCTTCACTAATTTCTTGATTCCGGTTTGAATGCATTATTTAGAAAGCAAACGTTGAAGAATATCAGCATACCTGAAATCCGGGTGGACCTGTTGCTCCTTGTTCTCCTCTTTCACCAGGACCTCCCTAGGAAGAGAAGAATATCATTCATGGTTTTCCATCCCACCAATAACCCCTTCCTTAGCTCATTTGTCCTGAGCAGAAATAATTTTCTGCTCCTGGATATGAAACTTTCAAAAGCCCTAAAGGCACACCAGTCAATGCAATATTAATTAAACCATAATACAGAAAACAAAAATTAATGTAATATTGTAGAGTTACAATAGTCAGTGCTCCATTCCACTCAATCTAATGTTCAAGGATTTAGGCTAACCCAGTACTTTGAAAAATATTGCTTTCCAATAACAGATCCTGTGATCAAAGAATGGGCTCATGTAATTCTTCCCATCACTGTAAACAATATAATGAGTAATAAGTTAATGCAAAATTATCATTCATTGCTTGCATCCATTACTCTTGCATCCCTTACTCTTTAATTAATATAGTTTATTAATGTAAGATATAGTAAGTTAGCATTAATACATAACTTTTATGTTTCTAATACTTACAGCAGGTCCTGGGGGTCCCTGTGCTCCTGATTCACCATCCTTTCCAGGTAGCCCCTGTTAAATAATGGAATAGTGATTAGTTTACAAGGTCAACAGAATCGTATATGTGGGTGTATAAATGTGAAAGAGTGAAATAAATTATTTACTGACCGGTCCACCAGGTGGTCCAGAAGATCCTCTTTCCCCATTTTTACCTGGTGAACCCTAAAAATATAAAATATTGCAGTTTAATATCTTACCAATTATTATACATCAAAAATTATAGAGTTGAAAGTCAGCTTCAATTTAACTTGCTGATAGTAACATGTTTGGATATTTTCTTATTAGTTTCATACACTCTTCAGAGCTTATTTTCTTGTTCAGGTTTACTTTGGATAAACAAAGAGTTGACATCTCAAAGAGAAATAAAACAATGTCATCCTGGATCCAAGGGTGGTCTGGATAACAATGAGGTTATACTAACCTCATTGCCTTTTGGACCAGGGAAGCCCATCACACCTGGTTGACCTCGTGGACCTGCTGGGCCTGGGGGACCACTCCGCCCTGATTCTCCTGGTGATCCCTGAAAGTCATAGAGGTGAAGAGAGGAAGAACTATAAGAAAACACTGGAATATCACTAAGATTAAATATTCATAAACATGTTTAAACAATGGTATTGACCCCGTCCCATTCAGTGTAGCAGAAGGAGATTGATACAGATCTTGTCAGTCAAGGAATTTCAGTCCTTGTGGGGTCAAAGAGAACAGACTTTTTCACTGTGACCCCTGACCTGTAGAATAGGGGTATCAAACTCGCCGCCTCATGTGATGTGTCGCAATGTATCGTGACTTTTTTCCTCTTGTTGAAGCTGGTGTGGGTGCGGCTTCCACATGACACATCCGGCCCATGGGCTGGCAGTTTCACACCCCTGCTGTAAAACATTCTGCTGCTGGAGATCAGATCTGCCCCCACCCTTTAAAACATGGATTTGCCAGCAGGTTTGATGCCCTGATGCAGGAACTTTTCATTGGAGATGGTTGATGGGGTAAAAGAGAAAATCCTTCTCCCCTGCAATCCATCCCTTTGGTTTTTAGTTCTTATTTAAGATTTGTTAATTTTAATAAGTTTTTATATTGACCTTTTCACAAATGTGCAGCATATCAAAAAAACAAAAACAAATGAAGAAATGGATGGATGGATGGATGCTATTGTATTTGGTCACTTCAAATATAATTGATTTTTTTCAGAAGCAGAAATTAATGCACTTTTGGTAATATTGGACGTTGGATTATGTAAAAAAGCTTTCAGAGCCATTAAATAAAATAGTCAATGAAATGCTTGTAAATAATTCCCCAAGACATGAAGTAAGCAACTCAATTCATGCTCATAAAGCAGACATGTAAAACTTGCAACGTCACGTGACGACACGCGACGTATTGGAACTTTTTCCCCATTGCCGGCAATGGGGTGGACGCAGTTTCCTCATGATGCATCTGGCTTGTGGGCCGGCAATTTGACAGCCCTGTCATAAAGTGACATCAAGGCAAGGCACAGTAACAAAAGTAGCATCAGATAAAAACAACAGAATATAGTGACGTACAGAAGGGCCTGGTTTTCCATCTACTCCTGGACCACCTGGACTTCCTGTTAAGCCCTAAGAAAGAAAATAACAATAAAATAATAATTATTATGTAATAAGTGCATGTAAAAAGCAATAGCTTTTCTAACCCTACTTTATTATGTGACTAGGAATTAAAAATACAAAATGGGGATAAAGGGAACTGGTTGGAAAAAGTTGTTTCAGATACTTTAATTAGAGAAATCAAGAAAGACATCCATACACTCAGAAATAACTGGTGCTAATACTATAAAGTAGGAATATAAATAAGATAGTTACTGTAAGTCAGGAATATTACAGTTATTTCTTTACTGTAATATTAATAAAAACTTTATTTAGATAAGGTTTTTTTTTCAAGCATCAAGTTCACAATGATGGAAGCTTTCCTGACCATTTCTAGCCATCTTAGGTTTATGGGAAAAAAGCTAAGCAAGTTAAATAAATAAATAAATTATTAAATAAATCTGGACATCCAGCACAGAAGGGACCAAGCTAGGTTACATATGTTCTTCCTGGCATTAGATTTTTTTTTCTTCCTACAACAGCAAAAAGAAAGAAGTGGTACAACCATTTTCTCACTACATTACCGCAGTGAGTACAGTTCTTTACAAACTTCAAAAATCTATATAGCAGGGCTTCACAATTTATCCTGGGCTAAAGATTTTGCCTTTTAGAGATATATGGGAACCTTTGTTACCAGAAATAATGAATGAGCTATTAATTAAACCAACTGACTATGCACTGACATTTAATTCAAATTAAAACCATTTCAAAAGACTATGGCCTGGTCATATATTTAATGCCCTTTCCTTCCTTGCCTCTCAGATTCTCTGAGAGCTATACCTCAATCTTTCTAGAGTTGCATTCTTAAGGCAACAGTGAACTATTAACTATGAAGAAAGCCAGGTATCTTTTAGATATAACTGTATCTCAGAACTGGTTTCGAGATGTTTCCATTTAATGTAACAAGTATTTACAATCTGGAAATATGGTGTCTGATCATTAATAAAGGAATGTATTGGTCTTTTGTTCTTGTAGTATCTTTCCAAATAATGTCTCATTGTATTCTACACCTAGGAGATTTCTACTTACTCTCATTCCTGGCAGGCCAGGGCTGCCATCCCGTCCTGGTTCTCCAGGACCTCCTCTTGGACCGGTACTGCCTGGACCACCTCGCTCACCAGGTGCCCCCTTAAAAGACATTGGACAAAATGATCATACAAGGGTGTGAAGGAAAGAGGGAAACAAATCATACTATGATCTGAGCAAAAAGTAATAAATTTGTTTAGAAACCAAAAACTCTTAAGCTTTTGATATTCTTCACCTTTTCACCTGGAGCTCCGTTAGCACCAGCAGGACCGCGGAATCCTGGGGAACCCTGAAAAATACAAACACGGATGCTTTTATTTTGGAGTCCAAAATGAAAAGAACTCATGAGGAATTTCCAACGCTAATGAAGTTGAGAAGGCAATGCATATTTTGATTTGTGTTCTTATGGATGATTATTCTGGGATCTAATGGCTAGAATAACTGAAGATTATACTCTTGTTAACAAACTGAAATTTTGCTTCTAGAGTGTAGCGGAAGAAAACAATAATGATAATGAAGAGAGCTTTCTCTATTAGCATTAACAATCTCATTGTCTTTTCTCTGGGGGACAATAATTATTCTGCTTTTAATTATGATTCCTCTGAATTAATCCCATTGATTTCATTAGCAATTTAGCCACAACTGATGCACACAAATAATGTATAATATCACTGCTTTGATTTGTTTTAGACACAAATGTATCTGGAAAAGGAGTGTTGACCATCATGAGTTGCCTTGTGTTCCTGTCTAAAACCAAGTGGGTAGAATACTTGCCCTTTCTCCTGCAGCTCCAGGTAAACCATTAGTGCCAGGTTGACCAGGTGATCCTGCCTTGCCTTCTTCTCCGGGAGGACCAGCACCACCAGGGGTGCCATTTTCACCCTTGCAACAAAATGCATCAAACAGTTAATTGACATTTCAGATAAACTTTTACCAGAGCAATGCAGTTTTTCAAATTGAGGTTTATTCTATTTTAGTAAAAAGGGCAGGGCAGTCCCACCCAGATATTCTACAGCTATATAAACCAATACTTACCCGTTCACCTCTTGCTCCTGGTTCTCCTTTTGCACCATTTTTACCAGGTTCACCCTAAAAAGAACACAAGACTGATGAATTGTCTTGTCAAATCTGATTTGTTCAGTCTCATCAAGCACAGACCTTGGTAGTAGATTAGAACCTTGCTTACAACCAAAGACAAGAGTTTATTTAGAACTGGATTCAAAGAATTGTGTGCACAATGAGAAAATGCATCAATACTGTTATGCTATGAATTCTTCTGCAAGCACTGATAGATTTCTCACAGTGAGATGTCAGTATGGGGATGAAGATGATAAGCTAACTGTACAAATATGTAAGATGTTTTGAGACAGATATTAGAATGAATGTATAGCCTGTAACAGCAATGTGTATTTATAATCTAAAGATTAAAAAAAACATGCAATATTCTTTGGATGTTGTTCTATATTGCCAATATAGCAGACCATCCTATATTATTTTTAGCTAGCAAAAGAAATAGAAACTCTTTTGCTAGATTCAGGTTTTGAAGTGTGTAGCTAGTTTGCTGAGGCCTGGATAGAATCCTACTTCCTCTCTGGATCCTTGTTCTGATTTTATTCCTTTACTCCATGCTATTCTGGAATATTTCTCCTGATAGAAGATTGAAAGCAGAAGACTTAGGAATTATTTCACTCTACCCAAATCATGTCCTTCTGTCAAAAGATATTGCACATTTTGTGTATAACTGAATTTGTTTTTCATGTAATCATGACATAAAAAAATAGCATGCTGATGACTTACAGATGGACCTCTTTGTCCAGGGATTCCATTAACACCAGAAGGACCAGGAGGACCACGAGCTCCACTTAGACCAGGAGCACCAGAAATTCCAGGAGCACCCTGGATAAAGCCAACATATGCTCAGAAAGATACCATTGAATGATTTGAGCTAACAGGCACATTACTTAGGAAAATGCAGTGGCATATACCACTCTGTCTGGGACACTTACTGGAGGACCTTTGGCACCAGGATTTCCATCACGTCCTCCAGGACCCTATTGACAAAAGATAATAGCTTTTATTAGGTCATGTATTTTTGAAATACTATGATGTTATTAAAATACACTTTACTAAAATCTAATTAGACTTAACGCATCATTTTATAAGAAACATATACTTACAGGAGGGCCAGCACCCCCAGATTGGCCAGGAGGACCAGCATCTCCTTTTGGTCCAGGAGGTCCGCTAGAGCCTCCAGGCCCAGCAGGACCTGTTTCACCCTGTGAAGCAGAAGAGTTAGACCAATCAAATTAACAATATGTCAGAAATGGACAACTTTATTGAGGTGATGATGGTAGGTTTGTGGGAGGAAGGAATTGGCAATGTGCTAATGAATATTCCTTAGAAGAAGCATTATCCCAATGAAATCTCAAACATTCTTGCTGGTGCCCTGTGCATAGAATGGTATCTAGCAGAGGGTAGAATAGCAGAGGGCAGAAAGAATTAAGGGAGTATCAGCATCAGCAGTGCACGTCAATATTCCACAGTAACAGTGGTTTCCTTCCCTCCTTTCAAAGGAATATATACAAAACACAGGCTAATATATGAAACGTCTTTTTTCAGAGCATCAGTTCAATCTCTTTTTGTACACGCAGTAGTAAAATACCTTAAAACCTGGAGTACCAGGAAATCCTGAAGGTCCAGGAGGGCCTGGTGGACCCTGAAGAAAAAAGAAGAGAGATATGATTACTTAAAAAAAAATCAGTGATTTCTGTAAAAAAAAACCAAATGTTGCTTTGTATTACATCATATACGAACAAGGGGAAAAAAAAGGCTCTTGTAATTGAGACAACCAGTACAAAATTGTGTTGTGAAACAGACATGTACAACATGTGGGACTCTATGTGGGGGAAAATGTATCTCTAGTTACATGACTTATTGTTCTCAGGGTGACTTGTGGAGCCTCTAAGATAAGGTGACCAATGACAAAGTTCTTGAACTTCCATCCACATCTAATTATCTGCTAATTTATTATAGGATTCTTTTTTTCAAAAGCATTGGATTTTCTAAGTTGAAAACTTCATCTCTGACATTTTCTCTGCTCTATTTGCACATTTTAGTGTATTATAAATCTATTTATCTATTATTAAAAAAAGTTATCTACTGTCCAGGTCTCAAGAGCTTGCCACCTTGACATTTTTAATGGAAAGGTGGGAGGAATAATATTTTAAAACATTATTTTATTTTAAATATTATTTGAGAGCCAGTTAAGGTACCAGGTTAGAAATCAGGTGACTGTAAGTTCTTGTTTCGCCTTAGACATGAAAGCCAGCTGGATAACTTTGGGCCAGTTCCTCTTTCTCAGCCCAGTTCAACCTTAGCTTGGGTTATTGCTATGGTATAAAATATAACAAGTATAAAGTTTCAAATGGAATTTTGGGGATCCAAGGGCCATAATTTGTATTTCAGTCAAGAATTTCAGTATGGGAAAATCAGAAAAGGGGTGGGGAATACCTGAGAAAGAAGGGACATACTTACAGGTTGGCCAGCTGCTCCAGGACTACCATCATTACCACGACCACCCTGAAAATACACAGGAATTGATTAGAAACAAACACATGTTGCTCGTAGTGTTTTAAAAAATAACTCGGCAATATCACAAAGCTTACAATAATGAATAATCTATAACCTTTCACAACTTCCCTGAACTTTTTTTATTTATTGGCATTACAGTTCTTTGACAATCAAATATGGAACCCTAACACCTTAAACATTACATACTAAAATATACAGTATATGGGGAAAACTCTATGTCTTCTAATTATATATTCATTAGCTAATTGCATTTTTTTTTCAGATCTAAAAAGAACTGTTCAGTGAAAAGGATTCCGTGTCTTACCACTAAATTTCCTCAACTGTGGTTATATTCTGGTAGGTTTTTTGATCTAAAGCATGCAGGCCAAATATGGGGCAAAGGAGGAACATATAAGAGCCAAAAATAGCAAACCAAAAATTCCCAGTTTTTATACACCAAACTATAAATATGGACAACATACTGCTAGAAAATAATAGAATCAGAAATGGCAAAGTTGTGCCCTTGAAGTGAATTGTAAAATGTCTTCAAAAAGACTGATTTTGCTAGAGCAAACCACAGAAACCAAAGATAATAGAACAAATTTGACTTCTATTATCTTGTCCCATCCAGGATTCTTAGAGTCCATTGCTAATCTATACCAGAGAATCAAAATTGGCAATGATAATAAGAGTTTATATTAAACTTTCACCCAACTACTTACTGAAGTTCCTGGAGGCCCACCTCGTCCTCTTTCACCAGGCAGACCTCTGGGTCCCTAAGAAACGTACAAGACTTTTAGAGAAGGAAGGGCAATCCAAAGCCCATTCATCACTGTAAAACTTTCATTAAAGAAGCATTACAGATGAATCATAAGATCAACCATGGGTCAAATTAGGCATTTGAGGAAATCAGAGATGTTTCATATATAACATGGTTTCCCCTCCCACCCTCATTTTTAAATAGTTCTTTTCTATACTTCCTCAAATCAGAAAAGTGATTTAGGCAAGAAGGATTATTTTAAAATCAGAAAGTGCAATAAGGTAAAATGGGGCCTGCTTCATGCTTAACATTGCCATTCTGGCTATATATATGAATTAGGCAAATGCATGATCAAGATACCTATAATTGCCTCAGGTGTCTGTGATTTTATCCCTAGGGTTGGCATCACTAATAGGTATCGTGAAAAATTATTTGAAATTCAGCTCAGCCATACTTTTATTATTGCTAGGCTTATTTGCTACTAAATATGTGATAAATGTCTCCTATCAGAGTAAAAATATAAAACCTGTCTCTTTATCACTTACTACCTAATAGATGATCACAGAGTTCTATAGATCTTTCTCCATATGGATGAGTAAATGGATCACAGATTGATAATAATTCTGTTGTTGTTTTCTCCCACATACTTTCTACAATATTGTTCAGAAAGTTACCATTGGTCCTGGGGATCCATTTTCTCCGGGAAGGCCATTTTCACCCTATGTGATAAAGGGAATATTGGTCAAAACATTGTCTTTATCATTCCACATTTGAGCAAGTCACCTTTACATCATTGCTCTAAATTCATCTTTCTCATCTTTTCAACTTTCCTACTATCTTCTCCTATTGGTAGCTTGTAATTTATCTCTTGTTGTTTGTATCTTACGATTTATGATTGTGTCTTATGATTTATGATCTTTGACTTACCACTTTGTTGTTTGTATGTAACTGAGAGCATATGCACTGGAAACAAATTCCAGTCACACTTGGCCAATAATGAACATTTCTATTCCTAATTAAGCAAGAAATTAAGTACTCTAAAGCAAATTTCCATATTTGAATCTCTTTCTGGATCAGACCAGTTCAGTACCAAGAAGAAAGGTCAGTTTGCACCAGCTGAAATTATACATATTGTATAAGTCTCCTTATAGAGATAATTTTTATCAATGAAAATGTGACACACAAATTTTATAGATGAATAAATAAGCAGACTACCAATTTCCTAACAGAGTGATCTTTTTGGGAACAATGTGGTGGGCAGTGAAGAGACAAATTAATTGAAGATAACCTATGTTGCTTCATCAAATAATGAGAATGACATTACTGCATCTGTCTATAGAGTAATTGCATGAGAAGAAAAAAAATGATATGTACATAATTTTTTTTAGGACAGCTCAATATGCAGTGGTACTTCTCTATTAAATTCAATTTAAGAAGAACATAAGATTTCCAGCAACTAGCAGCCAAAAGCAGAGTAAAATTATGATTAGAGGTACTATATGACCATTCTGATTAGCAATCCCTAGTGGATCAGTTTAATTAGTCTTGTTTTCAGAGTTGTCCATCAGCTTGTTAAATATGTTCTAAGTGAAGAAACATTTCATTTATCTCTTTTAAATCAACTTTTTGGGATGGAACATGGTTACTATTTATTTATTTATTTATTTATTTATTTGTTTGTTTGTTTGTTTGTTTGACTTATATGCCGCCCTTCTCCCCAGACTCAGGGCGGCTCACAGCAAAAATACAAGTACAAAAATATAAATCAATTAAAATAGTAATATACAATATAAAAACTATATAACTATTACCACTCATACAACATACAGTCCCAATCAAAGGCCCAGGGGCAGAGCGCAGCTCACACGCCCCAAGCCTGTCTGCATAAATGTGTTTGTAAGAGTTTTCGGAAAGATAGGAGGGAGGGAGCAGTACGAACCTCTGAGGGAAGTTGGTTCCAGAGGGCTGGGGCAGCAACAGAGAAGGCCCTAACCCTAGGTCCCGCCAGACAGCACTGTCTAACAGACAGGACCCGTCGGAGGCCAACCCTATGTGCCCTAACCGGTCGCTGGGATTCATGGGGCAGAAGACGGTCCCGCAAGTATCCTGGCCCATTGCCATATAGGGCTTTATAGATCATAACCAACACTTTGAATTGTGTTCGGAGACCAATTGGTAGCCAGTGCAGCTCACGGAGGGCTGGAGTGATTTGAGCATGTCTTGGGAGACCCAAGATGGCTCGCGCGGCCGCATTCTGGACTACTTGCAGTACTTTGAGAAGTGGGAGGAGGGGGAAGGAGGGGAATCCTAACCCTTATCTCTAAGTACTTTCTTCTCACTGTTCACACATGGGTATAAGGAAGCCTTCCGAAAAATTGATGATCAGAGAAGATAAATGGGCAAAAGGAAATGTAAAAAAAAAGTCATATATTTATAAATGTTGTGAACTGAACTTATATTATAATCCTGATATTTCAGGGTAAATCAGATTTAGGTGTCTGATACTGGAAGAAAAGTTTTGACTTCAGAGGTAGAAACTCCGCCCCTATTTCAGATGTCATGGCAAGTGAGGCATGAATATAATGGGAGAGCCATTACCAGGAAAAGAAAAATTCAGATTCAGTTCTGTTGATAAATATTCTGAGAAGCCCAAGAGATTGAACTGTTTAACATCTTCTAAAGAAAAATTTTGTCTGAATAAAGCTGTCTTCTTCTGCACAAGTAATAAATATAAATGGTACCTTTAGACCAGGAGCACCTGCATCACCTTTGGAACCATCTCTTCCATCAAAACCCTTTATGCAAAAAAAAGAGATAATATGTAAATAACATTATTATTAATAATAATAATAATAATAAACATTAATATTTACAAATAAGTACATAAGTACATGAATAACATAAATTTAGAAAATATATAATATATAATAATATATAATAGATTAATATATAATAATACATAATAATATTATGTATAAAATATATAATAACATAACATTTAGAAAATATGAAATTTTCTAAATCAAAATACTGAACACCTGGAATGTTGATATGCCTCGCTAGCTCCATCTATTAGTGATGACCCCTAATTTTACTATGTACACTGATTTATCCTCTCCCAACCCATGTCATTGGCTTCAGCAATTACTTTAGAAAAGTTTCTGACTGTAACATGCCTGTTTCATCAGCTATTGTAAGTTTTATCCAACATGGTGTCATCCTGATGAGTTGTACCTCAACTCTGATAAAATGCCCACCAGAATTCTATAGAAAGTGCTTTAATCAACCTAATCTGAAGAACATGGAGTTGAAGAAGTCTGAGGCAGAGTTAGCTGTGTTGATATAATTCCCTAATGTTTTAAAATAGAATATTTGATGTTGAACACTTACCCTGTGACCTTTCATTCCAGGCATTCCAGGCATTCCAGAAGGCCCTTTGTGGCCCTAAATTGAGAGAGAGGGGGAGGGGGAGGGGGAGGGGGAGGGGGAGAGGGAGAGGGAGAGGGAGAGGGAGAGGGAGAGGGAGAGAGAGAGAGAGAGAGAGAGAGAGAGAAAGAGAGAGAGAGAGAGAGAGAGAGAGAGAGAGAGAGAGAGAGAGAGAGAGAGAGAGAGAGAGAGAGAGAGAGTATAATAAGATGAGAAGAATTGCATTGGAAGTTTATGATGATCAGGAAATAGGCTAAGAGTTTAAGCATGGCTTAAACCTGAGGAATTATCTAGTGAATCAAACTAGAGAAAGCCAAAAGGAGGAAAGATTCCAATAGTTCAGAATATAAAAGATACATAAATATTTCAAAAACCTGACCCTTGGAATGGATTATTTCTGAATATTCAATTACAAGGAGTCCATGTATTTAGTGGACATACCAAGACTGTTTTCAGTAGATCTAAAAGCAATATTCTCCAGCTTTGACTGCAGAAAAAAACTGCTCTTTTCACAAAACTGAATGTTAATGGATCCTCCATGTTTATTAAGGGCTTTATTGTGATACTTGAAAAATTCAAATTAGTTAACATTTTTTTTAATGATTTTGTTCTTTGATAAGCAGTTGTCAAGATGTGATTTCATGTTATTTGTCCTCTGCATCATCTGCTGTCATTAATGTTTAATTTGATTGATTGCTTTTGGTTTACAACTTTCAGATGTCACTGTGGCACTCTCAGTTAGGTTTTCATTTTCTACCTGATGAAATGACAGAGAAGCTATATGGGTGAAGAAGAAAGTTGTAGACAGAGAAAGATTATAACAGCATGGCTATTTTTACAACTGGGAATAAAACCTACAACTTTCTCATAGCTATAGAACTAGCAATAGCAATCAATATTATTGATAAACAAACATAAATCTTATAAGTGAATCAAGAACATAGGGGATCTGGATATGGCTGAGTGAATTTAAGAAACAAAACAAAATATCTTATTTATAACCTCATTGTCATGTCATACAGGTAGGAAAACATTTTTGTACTTATTTGTGCATTTCTTTATTGGGGAGGGAATGGCAGATGGGGCTATGCCTGGGTGGAGAAGGATGTCAAAACATGCCAATTCCCATTAACCCCATGTTATGAAACAGTAGGGAGTCATGATGTCTTCATACAATATAGGGGTGAGTTTGATAATGGCGGAGAATGAAGGATGCAGTAGGGAGCACAATTACATAATTACATTATACAAGTGATTGAAATGGAGTGAGGGGGGTTACAAACATCCAACTATACATTGGAGTTTTTCAAAAGGCTTAGCACCTTTTAGGGTTAGTTTCCAACATATCCTAAAAGAAAAAAAAATGTGTTTACTTACAGGAAGGCCGGGTAATCCACGTTCTCCAGGTCTTCCAGGTCTTCCAGATTCTCCCTAAAGACACAATATACAATTACTACATCTAGACACCCACACACATACTCTATAGTCACTCTGAGACGGAATTAGAAAATAAGACCACATAATAGTGAAAAGAAGTTTTGGTTATATATTGTGGAGCTACTGCTGGTTGGGCTTACAAGAATTAGCGTAACTGGAATATTTCCTCTCCACAGCCAAGATATCTTCAGTAGACCTCCAGGAAAAATCTTTCTTGATTTCTTATTTTAGTAGCTTTCAGTGCATAGGCAATTTCAGTGGCAGGTCATTCGACTGATAATGAAATAACTTATAAGTGGTTGTTTATACAACTATTTCCTGAGCCCTTTTTAGTCAGAAAACTGACCATTGCATCATCTAGCAGTTTTATGTATGATGGAATGGGAAGTATTCTAGATTGCTATATGTGAGTAGTGAAAGCAAACAAAATGCATTCACAGATGACAGAACACACAAAGATTAGCCAGAAATATATGTCTATATGCAGGGTATTTGCTCAACTGAAGTATTCTCTATTTCCTAATGAGAAGATATTGATTTAGTTGGTTTGATTTCATTGCAATGCACTTAGGATTCTATTCATAAAACAATTCTACAGAATTAGTGGAATGTTCTTTTTTACATTTTTCCTCTATCCCCATAGAATGATCTAAATAAAGAGCTCTGAGGAAAATTGCTTTTAAAAAATCACTGTTTCTTCTTCTGTCAGCAGAAGCCTATCCTAATTCTGAGGACTTCATGAATGAATAGAGCCCTTCCAATTACGAAGAGCAATTCAGAATCTAATTCAAAATAACTGGAACTTGGAAAATATAAGGGTGTTTCTTTAGGAACAGCAGAAACAAACAAATGAGAAACACCATTTCAAAAATATGTCTTTGCTAATGCACAAATATTGGGCTACCTTGGTTAATAAGCACTGCAGCTGCTTATTAACCAGCAGGCCTTATCTCTTTAGCTATGTCTCTAACTAAATCTAACCATTAAATCTGTAATCTGCTTTTCATGGAAGAAACTGTCTAAAGACTAGGATACAACCAATTCAAACAATTTACAGTATAATAATTTAGAACAGCCTTTAAAGAAACATTATTTTTGAAAAAACCATTAAACATTTAACATACTGTCTCACAGGATGGAAACTAATTGATTTCCCCTTCAGTGTACTGTAGATATATAAAAGAGGTTTGGTCAATTGGGTAGAACTATCAATCTAAAATGCCAAAACCTGATTGTGAAAAAAATCAGAATTATTTGGATCCAGCATATGAGTAGAATTCTTCTCTTATTGTGTGGTTTTCCTTCTCCTTTCTTTTTTCCCCCAGTCTTCCTTTTTTTCCTCAAAACCTGCTTTTATGCATTAGGTAACCTTCTATGTTGAAGTGTGCGGTGGCCCCCCAAAAAACATTAAAGTCGGAGGGAGGGGTTTGCATAACTGTAACCATGCCATTTATACTGTGTATGTGTGTCTGTAGAGAGACATGGCAAAATATCTCTTTATTCATGTGTTGATCATCAAAAACTTACATCTTTTCCAGAAGGTCCAGCGGGTCCAATCATTCCTGGGGGGCCAGGAGGACCCTGGAAAGTAAAAGAACATCAAATGTCATTTCCCCCCTGCTATTGATTATATATTTTAAATGAAAGCCAAAGATAAACAGATCCTTTCCTTTTGGTGGGATTCTTTTGGTAAATAAATAAATAAATGTGAAAGCTAGTTTGGTGTAGTGATTAAAGCACCAGGCTAGAAAGAGGTGACTGTGAGTTCTAGACTAGACAGAGAATGGCTGGTGTCAGTAATTTTCTATCACTTCTAGGAAGAAGACAATGGCAAATACTGATTTGAAGGCACACCCCCCTCCCCAAAATTATAAAAATATATAGTGACAAAGAAATAAAATTTCTCACAGAAGAATTCAGATCTGAGGGAAGTACTTTTTGTGTGTTGCTAGGCCATTACCAGGTGATTGAGTTTGCTGGTTTTATACATCACTTTCTCTTTCAACAATGTCAAAATAGATATGTGATTTTATAAGCATGCTAAATATTTTGATAATTATGCAACAGAATAGGCTTTGGTAGTATTTCAAGGATATAATCTTCCTATACTTCTACCTGCTTCACTGCCCCAAATCTGAAAAGTGATTACAGTTTCTCTTCAAACTGTTTTTGAGGATTTGGCAAATGAAATTATGGAACAAAACACAGTGTGTTCATGCAGACACCTTCACTTCTTTCTTGAGAAATGGTGAGCAGGATTCAAAATTACTGACCAAGCATGAGTTGTAACATGCCTTATTAACAAAAGATTCCCCCCCACTCCCAGTCCCATTCTCTATTCTCAACCTTATTTTACATTGCATTTATTTGTCTGGCTGTCTGCAAAAAAAATAAATAAATAAAATCCAGGTGCTCCTATGAGGAGAGATCTGAAAAATGCAGATTTTTAAACAGCTATTCCTCTTAAAAGAGGAATTCAGGTCTAGCCTGTGGTTTAGGTGCTAGAGTGAAGCAAGAATACCCATTAATGGTATTCATGGCACACCCATAAGCTATGAAGAATTAAACTATCTCAGAAGAGAAGCTACCTTTACAATAGCCAGATACTGGAAATAAATTCATGTGGTTCTAGTGAGTTCAGATGCTTGAAAATAAATTGGTTTAGCCACTGAATATGAAGGAAGTTGAGGATCACAATGCTGCGGGCCCTGCTGGGGAGTAACCTTTGTTTGATTATAGTTCCATTTAATTAAGTATAGAATAACACACTATTCTGTTACATAATGATTTCTTTTCTTAAGGGGACATATATTTAAAAGCACATATGTTACATTTTCTTAAAAAAGATAATAACTTGGTTTATTTCTGATCTGATCTGCTCCAAATAAAAAGTTGATATCCACAGAATCTTCTCCTTATGGAGGAGTGGATTTTCACCAATTTATTTCTCTTCCAGTTGTACTCAGCCTTTTGGAAAACCCTCTAATCTACCAGGGCATATTTTCAGAAACAGGATTGTAGAGAGGATGGAACTAGCTGCTCATTCCATTCTTTCCTGGAATCATTGAGTTTACAATATTTTACCCTATCACATTTAGATCCAATCCGTTGTAGGCCACTTCTGCTTTCACTCTAGACTACCTTTAAAACCCTAGCTCTAAAAAGCTCTTGCATGTTGTTAGAAAGTTCCTTGGTAAACACACAACTGTAGCTTTAAAAACACATTTGTGTATATGTGTGTGATTGTCCATGACCTCTAAACAATACAATAATCAAAGAGGCATATGATTTCATTAACTCATGAAGCAAACTACTTTTCAGACTGGATAACTTGTAATACAAACAAGCCTATCTCACAATATGATATACTGCATAGTATGAGATCTGCAGAAATGAATATTAATACTTACAGGAGCTCCAGCTTGTCCAGGTTCACCAGGTTGACCTTGGTATCCATGAGGTCCCTAATGAAGAAAAGGTGAGTTGCTTTCATTAGATCCATAATCAGATGGAACAAATTTTCACTATTTGATTAATCAGATCCTTAGGAACTAGAGGGAAATGGACCAGATAAATCCATTCTGTGAATCCATAGAAATTTATTCTATTTCATTTTCATTACTACTACTACTACTACTACTACTACTACTACTACTACTACTACTACTACTACTAATAATAATAATAATAATAATAATAATAATAATAATAATAATAATAATAATAAAGTTGGAACCTTGGAGGTCATCTAGTCCAACCCCCTGCTCAGGTATGAAACCCTATACCATTTCATACAAATGGCTGTCCAGTCTCTTCTTAAAAACTTCCAGTGTTGGAGCATTCACCGCTTCTGGATTATTAATTATTTAATTTATAAGTAATTGCTTTTTGTACAAAGCACTATATAAACGAATGTTGCTTTTCTATGCTTCTTTTGTCCTCCTTCCTCCTTCTATGGCAGTAGTGTCCACAGGGGGAGTAGTAAAACTCAAGATAGTAGCCACAGCTATGCAATCATCCTTCCCCTGATATCCCTGTCTTGTAGGCTGCATTAAAATCCTTCTCACTATATTGGAATTGAATATGATGAGATCCAGTTTGATGTAGCAACAGGCTAGAAACCAGGACTCCTGGCTTATGCACAAAAAAGACAGCTGGATGAACTTGGGCCACTCACTTTCTCTTGGGCCTAGGAAGCAGGCAAATCCTTCTGAAATCTTGCCAAGAAAACTTCAGAACCTTGTTCAGGCATTTGCTAGGAGTCAAGATTGATTCAAAGGTAGCCCCCCCCCTCTAAATTCTGCTTGTCTTAAAATAAAGTCTATAGTTTGGCAGTGAGCCAGATGTAATACCCTGTTTTGTTTTAAATACTCAACATTCCTAAGCTTAAATTTAGTAGAGAGGACTTCATTTAAAAATGGAAGCCAGTGCATCTACTTTACTTCTCTGTTAAGGAGGTCAATGGATCAAGGTTTACTAATTTGTGTAGTGCTGTTTTCTAGCCCTCTATCACAAAGAGTTCCTCCTTTGACACGGCTCAGTTGAGGAAAAGATCATTTGCAACTTGGTATTAAGCATTTTGGAACACTTGGAAGATCAGACATCTTTTAAAATCTCAAACCTTGTATTGTATTTTCCTGCATTATTCCTGGAAAAGGGTGGTGCTTTAATAGCTATGCTAGAAGACATCCTTTAAGAAAACGTATTGGCAACCCTGTTAAATAGGAGAAGGCTACAGACTTTTTTTTTATTGTTCTTTGCCATGCTGAAACTATGCTCTTTAGAGTTTAATGCACATTTTTGCCCTTATGGTTAGCACAACTAACCAACAGTATAAAATAGAACTGGAAGCAGAAAAAGAAATTACAAATACTTACAGGTGAACCTGGCTGACCAACAGGACCAGGAGGACCACTAGGACCAGTAGGACCCGGTGGGCCAGGATAGCCAGGACCACCCTATGGGGAAGATTGAAAAATAATACAATGAATTGTAGATAAAATGAAAATTTAATTCTCTAATGAAATAGAGTGCAAAGGATGGTGTGTATACTCTAACAAGAGCTAGTTATGCAAAAAGTGGAAATGCTTTAGCTTGAACCACGCTAGTATTAAATCAGTGTTTCAGTTCAGTTTCAATTTGTTTCACTTCCTAGGCTGGTGTTAGGCAAAAATAAGTCACTACACACAAAGCAATGAACAAGGCACCACTAGTCATTAGGATAAGATAAACATTCTGTTTGGTAAGCCAAGTTCATTTGTGCACTGCCTGTGATTAATTATGGATTCTGGGAAGTGAGACATAGGTACCACATCCCGGGTTGAACTGAATAGAGTTATCAGTTCCTCACTTGGGGACTGTGCCTATCTCATGGGAAAACTTGGGAAAGGTATAAGGCTATGAACTTAGAGCACTAGGAAAAAGGTACATGAATTATTTGACATCTCTCTCTCTCCCTCTCTGAAGAGTAGTAATCTGGCCATTTTGTTTTCTCTACATATTATTTCTCTTTATCTTGTTTTAAAAATGCATATCCAACTTCTCTGCAAGGTTGCTGTATAGTTTGCTGAATAAGATTGCAAGATGTTCACTCTTGTTCATTAAATAAATATCCAACTCTCTTCACCTTTATTGAAAGCATGCAATTTTTATGGAAATTGGGATGTGTATGTCAGATACATGATATTTAGCCCTAAACCTACATCTTGTCACCAAATGCTTACGTAGTTATATTTTAAGGTAGTCTACTAAAAGAGAATTCATTATTTATAATTGTTTCAGGGGGAAAAAAAGATTAAAACCTGTTGGCTTCTTAAATTAATGTACAAGTAATATATATTTTTGAGAACTAGAAATGAATTACAGCTTAGTTAAAAATAATAAATAAAGAAGTGACTTAAGAGATGTGTGGGCAAAGAAATATTTCTTCCAGTGAACTGCTATTGTGGTTTCATTTCATAAGGTGGCTTTATAACTTATTTGGGCTATCATCTGTTCTTGTTAAACAGGAAGTGTGCAATTGTATCTTGGTAAGCAATGAAATATTAAAGAGTCATTGCTTGTCCCAGAATTGTGGTGTAACTCTGTTGAACCATCTATGGCAGGGCTTTTCAACCAGTGGTACGGGTACCACCTGTGGTACATTGGCACCTGGCAGGTGGTACGCGAGCATCCTAGAAAAGTAGTGGGGGAGGGGAATGAGCTGAACCGGTGGCAGCACCACACAAGCCTGAGCAAGAGATGGCTGGAGTTGCAGGGCTGTCAGGGCTCAGCAGAAGCGCCAGGATCAGCGCCAGGCTCTAGCTGGAGTTCGGCGCTGATCCTGGTGCTTCTGCTGAGCCCAGAAGAAGCACCGATCAGCTGGAATGTTGCAGCATCTCCAGGGTCTTGTGATTTACATTCAGATGCTTGGCAACTGATTCATATTTATTATGGTCACAGTGTCCCAGGGTCATGTGAAGTGACCAAAACCTGCTGCAACCATCCAGTAGACAGGGGGAATAAAAACCAAACATACCCCACCCCCGCTGCCAATCCTCAACAGAAATGCTCACAACAATGAAAACCTCGGACAGGAGGAAGAGTGCGGCCGGGCAGGCAGGTGTCTTGCTCGGCTGTGGTTTGGGGGGCACTTTTTTCAGTGCCATTGTAACTTCGAATAGTCACTAAGCGAACTGTTGTAAGTCGAGGACTACCTGTACTTTATCACTTTTTTCTTTTTATCAAGTTTTTGATACCTTGCTAGGCGACTGGTGGTACACGGATATTGCCATATCCTAAAAGTGGTACAATGGGTGAAAAGGTTGAAAAGCCCTGATCTATGGCAGGGGTCCCCAAACTTGACAACTGTAAGACTTGTGGAATTCAACTCCCAGAATTCCTCACCAGCCATAGCTGGCTGAGGAATTCTGGGAGTTGAAATCCACAAAGTTGCCAAGGTTGGAGACCCCTGATGTACAGGACTGAAATACCCATGCAGAGTCCCATATGACCAACAACTCAGGTAGTGGGAGATTTTGCAAACAGCTCCATTAATCCCAATGGAAGTGATTTATAAAGGGGGAAATGCAGGGAAATGACCTCTGATTGCAATAACACATTCTTGGATCCATTAAAACAATGCCATAGAAAATATAAAGAGGAATCAATATTGGGGCACTGATTTTTTTTCTTTTTAAGCATAGTCCCTCTGGTAGTATATGATGACTTAGATGTCTTCTTCTGCTAGATGCTTACCAATGATATTTAATATCAAATTCAATAACTTCACTGCCATCCTGAAGTTACATATCCAACATATCTGGAAGGCATCTAGTTGCCGTGGTCCTTCTGGCCATGCATTCCCCAAACCCCCTTCCAGGAAAAACCAGGACCTCTTAGGAACCAAAGACATGAAAGAAGAAGGCATTTTTGGTTCATACATCTCAGATGTAGAAGCCAGCAGCAGATTACAAACAACAGAAGCTGTGAGAAGGAAAAAATGATGAGCAACTTGAAACAGATGAATGAATGAATTATGATGGATGGACAGACGGATGGATGGATGGATAAATGGATGGACTGAAAGTAGAAAAACTCTGTGAGGAACAGAAGACAAATACATTTCATGATTCATAACACAGCAGTAAATGGACAACATAGGAGAGAAGTAGACAACCAGGCAAGTCTGTTGAGAACACTTTTAATAGCCCAGTGTGAGTTGCCCTTTTCACAGATTATGCAGATATCACACACACACACACACACACACACACACACACACACACACACACACACACACAGAGTTAGGTTTTGTCCTGATGTCTGGTTTCTTTAATTTTTTTATATGCTGGTTTCTATTTTTGTAGAAAAACTCAGCAGCTTACTCAAGGCCCAGGTGACTAAAATGTACCACCATGGAAAACTGTAGGCACCTAAAGTCCATTGATATAAACTTACGATCTCTCTACTTTTTAGGCATTTATCTGAGGATGAGTTGTGCGATTTTTCTAAAAATCAAAACACCTTCGCACGATTTATTTTATTTATTTATTTTATTCGGATTTGTATGCCGCTCCTCTCCGAAGACTCCCTTTGCCCTCTATAACATCCCAATCCAACTCAAAGCCTGGGCCTGGATTGACCAACATGTAAGAAACAGCACCATCCCAAGTTAACTGAATTTTTAACAAATCCAAAATTGCCTCATTTAACCTTGATGTGGCATTTGCAACCAGAGTTAGAGCATAGCTTTATTTTGGAACATCATGTGGAATTATTGATCTACGTATATATTTATTAAGAGAGGCTGCAAATTTAAAACATCAAAAGAAGCTCATCTATGTGAAAAGAATGCTAAACAATTAGCAAGTTGATTTATTACCCACTGATATCTGCATTCTGGAAATAGCAAACACTGTACAATTAATAGCCTGGAAAACTGTTGCAGGGGAGAAAAACGAGGAGAAACATCTAGACAAAAAGAATTGGAAGAGCAAACATTGCCAGAAACACAAAAGGAACAATTGCAGGAACAAAAAAAAGAAAAAAGAAAAAAAAAGGAGGGGTGCTGTAAAATGTAGAAAGGAAAAGAAACAAAAGTGTGAGGCAGAAATATCAAGGAATATGATAAGAGGTTTCAACGTGTTTCTAATCAGGATTCAAAAGGAGAATACTGCTTTAATCCAGTCTGGTTTTAGGCAATCAGAAATCAGTATTTGTTTGCTAGATAACCTGTGCAAGAAAAGAAAAAAACATTTTTTCAAAAACCATTTAAGTAGCATAAAGATCATGCTACTATCTTACAGTTATAACGCCTGGTCCAGCCTTGACATCATAGTCATACTGAGGAGAATAGTTCTGCAGTAGAAAACAAATCGAAAAGAGAAGTAGTTGTTATAAATGAATAGATCAGCAATTGATACACTGGGAACATTTATACATATACCCATCCCTTAATCAGATATTCCATCGGTCTGGAATCGTAGGCCACACCTTCATGTACTGGTGGGTAAATCAAACCCCAATTATTTTAAGGGCTTATATTAGGGAACATAACCCCAGCTCCTTACATCCCAACAGCTTGGAAAGTGACAGAAGTGACAGAACAACGGGTGGAAAATCCATGAGCAATAATTCTAGTTATTACTGAACCAAAGCATCGCCACCATTAAACACAGTGGTTGGGGATGCTGGAAATTGTTGCATCGGGTTGACCAAAGTTTTCCACTCAGATTCCTCCAGGAACAAGATCAAGCTTTGTTGAGAAAAATAATTTCAATGTTTGAGGAGGTCCAAATGTACAGTGAGAAGAAATGTGAAAAGTTGGTTGCTGGAAAGGTCTACAGGATACCAGTTTAGAGAAAGTCATGGGGACAGGTAGAATTTTTCCAAGAACTCAGTCTGTGTCAAGCTCTGTAACATAGGACATGTTCTAGAAAGCAAAAGTCATATTAACTTCAGCATGGAGTTTTAATGTAAGAATTGTGGTGGGATACAGAATGCTGGAAATTGCAATAGGAACTCCCACCCATTTATTAGTGAGTTCATTCAGGTCGGTTCTATTTCAATATTTTAAAATCTTCCCAAACCTTTTACAACATGGACTGAGGTAAGTTGCTAATTAATTCCTCTCCCATTCATTGGTTGTTTATGCCTAAAGTTATCATACTGAACTCCATCTTCCCAGATATACAGTTCACAATGGAGGAAGAAACAGCTAGACAATTACCATTTTTAAATGGGCTTGTCAACAGACAAGAAAATGGAAGTCTAGAAACCACAGTTTATTGTAAGGGCACTAGCCAGTTCGCACCTCTTTGGCAAAACCAATAGATAATTTTTTGTTGCCCAGGCCCAGAATGGACTTCCGGAAGTGGCATCCACACAGAGAACCAGTTGTTCACATATTTGAATCCCACCACTGACTTCATGCATTCTGAATTTCAACAGTAATCATCCACTGTCACGCGATCACTGAGGGGCCAAAAGCATGGATCTCCCAAGGTTGGAAGTACAGGGTTCATGCAGATTGACCGCTTCTCCAATTTGCCACAGCAATATCTCTTTGACAATCTCCTTTAATTTAGATTTGCTGTGAACACCTCTTTCAATGTCTTCATAATTTTGGAAAGTTATTTGTATCATATATTAACTAGCTCTTTAGTAAACTACAGACAATTATCATAACATATGGTATTATTACAGATTGTGTGAGAATAAACCTGGTTGCCAAGTTACATACTGCAAACATGTACTGTAACATTTAGATTTTGCCACCCAGAATGATTCTTGCCTTGTCCATACCAATTTTTGCAGGGTTTCTGTAAAAATAATTCATCTAATTATTCTCCATGCCATGCTGGCTGAGGAGTTCAGTTTCTTAAGGTTGCTGAAATTGAGAAACTTTGATCTAATTCTTCTTAAAACCCTTTGTGCTTCTGAACCAGTGGCATGCTAAACATTGCATATTAACTTTTACACACTAGCAAAAGAAAAGATGATGGAGAGAATGTTACTTACAGTTCCACTAAAACTTGGGCAATTTTGGCAGACTCCAGGGGGGCCAGGTTGACCAGGGTCTCCTGGCAAGCCAGGGGTACCAGGGGATCCATTTCTTCCAGGAGTACCAGGTGTGCCCTAAATATAATTTTAGGAGAAAAGTAGGAAAAAATGAATATCATGCACAAATACTCAAATGGTTTCTTATTTAGGCAATGCATGGAATGCTAAAACAAAAGGAACTTTGTGATACTGAAGTCCTATTTATATGCATATGTGCAAACACACCCAGCAATATAATTATATTAACTATAGGTAATTGGGGAGCTATGATCCTTGACAGTGGATTGATGCAATCATTTTAATAATAGGATGCTACAGCTGCCCTGTCATACATACTGGATCATACGTGCTGACTAATTAGATCCACTCATTTTCTGGATATATTTCAGTTGGATTTAGGATTGGTTTTGGCACTGAAATTGCCTTGGTCATTTGGATGATCTTATTGGGAATGATAAAGGAGGAGTGCAATCCTGTTAATTATCCTGAATGTTTCAGCAACTTTGATATCAATGCTACAGGGCAGACCTTTTCTTCACTATAGACCCCCTTTAAATAACTTTTGTGGCCACAGACCATGGCCACGGACCCCCAAGATTTAACTCAAGATTTAAATCATAACATTTCTTCAAGCCTTCACAGATTCCCTGTGACAACGTCACCCCGTTCCCCCCCCCCGAGGTCCAGGTTGAGAAACACTATAGTGTCCTTCCAAAGATGTTGTTCAGATTAGTCTGGACAGCAGCATTAAGTGGACTGAATTCAATTCCTCAAGATGGCTAAAACTTTTTTTTTATTAAAATTGATAATACATCTTACAAGTATGATTGTGCTGCATCTTGTCCTCCTCCTCCTGATAAGTCAGTAAATTAGGCAGGTATATTCCTGACCCACTTCCCAATATTACCTGGACATTCTGGACTTAAAAAGTGCCCCTCTGCCTGGACAATGGAGCCTTTCTGTTTCCATCTACTTCCTTACTCTCTACAGAACAACCTTGAAGTCATTCTACTCATACCTGATCAACAAATCAGGTGGCGCTAGGAGACCTTTCCTTGATCTGATAACATTTAGAGTTTAGAATAATTCATCAACTGAATGCTGATGACATCTAGCTCTTTCTCAAGAGGGTCTGGTGAAGAAGTAGAATCAGTGCTTGGCTCAGTTAATGTACTCAATGGGACCAATAAACTGGGGCCTATAAAAGCCACCTTCTTCAGGACTGTAAGGAAGGCCAAAAGCATCCTCCACCCAAGTCAATTTAAGAATCATAGAAAAAATGATTTCATGGTGAATGGTCTCAGCTTACAGTGTAGTGGTAATTCAAACTTTATGTTATCAGGAGAGACAGAAAACTGGGTAACTTGCAGCATGATGGTTACAATCTTGCAACCGAGATGTACTGGCTGCAATGAAAGATCAAGGGTAGTGCTTCCTTTTAATTACAATTCCTCGAGTAGCATAGAATAGAAAAGAGAGGCATGTCATTAACTTCTGTCTTTGGAATTGGTATATTCTTTTACCAAACCTTCTACTTCAACTGCAGTTTATTTTATGGCCATACCAATTGCCTTATTTCACATCAAGCCATCTAAGAAAATGCCCTGTGACAAAGATAGCATGATATGGAAAAATTCTTCACAACAAACTGATAGTTGGGCAAATAAAACTTAGCCTTCTTAAAATACAAGCAGGGACCAAAATGCCCAGAGAAATGAGCATATTGGATTGAAGCACATAATGAAACATGCATTTTCTGGGATGAAAAAAAAAAATCCTAAAAAACCGAATTCATGTTGTTTTAATGGAATGTTACAAATATATCTTGCCTAAATAGAGTAAATTGAGCTATCCACCCTTATTGTATTTTCAAACATTTCAATTTTCAAGCAAAGGGACACATTCATTGAACTTACGGGTTCTCCTCTGGGGCCTTGGGGGCCCTGGAGTACAGTTTCATCAGGCTAGAAAGGAAAACAAAACACTGTCAGACTGAGCATTAAATATAAAATAAATGCAAACTGAAACAATCAACCAGAATTTCAAATAAAGCAAAAGATGTAATCAAATGAGTGAAATGGTATGGATATATTGGTACATGACTGAGGGTAAGCAGGGATAAATTTCACCCTCCAGAACTGGGCTACTCCTCATGCTGTTACCTAGTTTAGGTAATGAAACATTTGTAAGAAAACAAGCAAACTCAAGGACCCCTCATGGGCTACTCCTCCCATCATGCCAATCATTTGGCCATGGTGGCTGGGCATGATGAGATTTGGAATACACCCACATAGGGAAGACCATAGGTTTCATGTATGGTTTACAAACCCAATAGCTGTTGCCAGCTACTAATATTACATTACCTTAGAAATTTGTATTTTATAAAGAATGTAAATTTAATCCCAGGAATATAATGAACCGGTATTGAAGGTTATAATCTTTTCCAATTTTGTGCTGACTTTCCTTTTCCTTCTCACTTTCTGCTCAATATTTCCATTGCTTTGGCCACTGGGATTGATAGCATTTTGGGTGAAATATATGTTTCAACTCCGATATAATCCATGAGTATGGAATGTCATTTTCTAGAAGTTCAGGAATAACTTGTAATAGTTTGCTTGGGTATCTGGTGTACAAAACAAGAGAAAACTATTCCCCCAGACACAACCTCTGGGAGAGCAGATTGTGGTATACCTGATGCATCTTAAGGGGTTAGAGCTTACCCATACTTAATCAAGTTGAAAATGTCTAAGCTTTTATTTTAATTTCCTTATCATTATCTGAATAATTTATAGCAAAAGAGTGAAGAGAGCATAAGGCAATACACATAATCCCAATCTGTTCTTTCCCCAACAACACATGACTGGAGATCTGAAGGTGATTTGAACTTGAGTGTATTTGCATGAGGAAAAATTAAAACTTTCCATGTGATCCAGGACCCTGATTTATAAAGATCACCAATTGTGTGAAAAGCTATACTCAAGTTCAAGCAACCATGAATTAATATTCATTCCAGATCCTTGTCTGAATATCTGGAGATTAGGGTGAGTGGGAAGCCAGGAGGTTAAGGGCCAGACTGCATGCACTGCTCTCTTCTCTCTTCAGGTTGAAGTCCTTCATATATAGCAAGATTGCAATTGCCAATCCTGCTATGGATCTATACACAAGCGGTCTTATGAATGTGAAAACTGTCCAAATCCATAATTTTGCAAACATGTCCACAGTCTATGTGCATGCATAGTGAGTTCATGCCAAAAAGTCAAGGCAGACTTTGCTGTCTAATCCAGAAATTACTAATATAGCATACACGAACTAACTTGGCCCCTGGAATATATGAAGCTGTTGTCAGCTTTACTAAGCAGGCATGGCCTTGGTTAAAGGTTTGGTATCACGCACAGTGTCTCTAATCAGATGCTAGACATCCAGAAATCTCCCTTATGAGTAGCTGGGCAGCTAAAATGTTATTTTCTCCCATTGTCTTAGTGTGATGCTTTCTCATAGGCACTGATGGGAAGAGAAATGGTCTCAGCCATGTATGTGTAGTTTGAAGCTTTTCCTCTATCCACTGACACAGTCCTGTTAAAAAACTTTGTAAAAGTCTTCCTCACACGTGGACCTTCCATTATTTGCATTCAAATGAAAGATTGATTATACAGTGAACCGGCACTTTTATAAAAAGCATTACAGTTCTTTTAGGGCACTTTTATGTGAAAAATTCATGAACATACGCAAAGAATGACAAACAACTGTGTATTGTGTCAATTTATAGAAGTTAACAAGTGAAATCTAATTTATAATGTCTTTTCTGAAGAATATGGACTTCCTTCAACCTGGACACTATGAAATGTGATAGCCTTCCATTTCTATATTCCCTCTGCTGAGGATTCTGGGAATTGAAATCCATTCCTTTGGGCAATGGACAGTTGGGGCAGTAACTGAGGCATTCTGGGAGTCTTAAAAATTGCAAGGTTGAGAAACACCGGTTATAAATTGTCAAAAATGTATAAAGGAGTTTTAAATATATGTTGGAAATTCAACCACAAAAGGAGTAATTTTTTTTTACCATATTTGGTGGACTTCTGACAAAACAAAAGAAAAAAATACTGGGACCAGATTTTTACTTTAATTCAGAAGATCATTCAAATAAATATAAAATTGACACTTGAAAAGAAAAAGGGACTTTGTTATTATATATTTTGACAATCTTATATGCACAAAGATGAAAAGACATACTACTTCCCACAGTGAAAAAGTGGATGGTAAAGATGACGAAATTAATAGAAATGGCAAAACTGATTGTTTTAATTGTTTTAATTAAAGGGAACAAATTACCTAGTTTTGTTTGTATTTGGAAATGATTTTCTTCAGAACTAAAAAGGATAAAACTTTGAGTTTAGGTTTTGATAATTTTGTTACAGAAATCACTTGAAATATTGTGAAATATAAAACAAAAGCTTGAGCTTTTTTATTTTGCTGTGCTGAAAAAAGTCATTACTTTTTTCTCCCTCTCTTTTGCTTTTTTCACTTTCTTTTTTCTTGGTTTTCTAACTTTTTTCTGTATTTTTATTTTATAATGAAACTTTAAAAAAGAGAAACACTTGGTTGGGGAGCTCTTTATAGTTCAATTCTCTATATATTTATTGAGAAGTAAGATGCATATATTCAATGAAACCTATTCCCATTTATGTTAACCTGGGCATAACACTTATATTTTATTAGTTGAATAAAGTTACCACAGGACTTTCAAACTTTTGTGAGGAAAGAAACAGTGGGACATCTGGGTATATAAAAGAAAGAGAGTATGCATGTAAACCTAAAATGGACAGAGATACTCCATTTTACAAAAGTTTCCATCTTGACTCAAGTCTGACTCAAACCAAGTGCTCTGTGTGAACTTCTTTCCAACCATCCAAGCATTATGGGAGAGTTCCAGTTGAATTTCACTCTTGGCAAATTACTTGCGGACAAGCTGGGCCTTCTCTTGGGACTGAGTTTAGTGTTCTTTGGATCCGCATCTTTTGGCTGGAAGCAAATACTCATAATCCTTGCCAGGCATTCAACTAAATAACAAGTCCAGGCCAGATCTGAAATGCTTAACCATTAGCAGCATCTTTCCATTGGGAAAGTGGGAAGAGCAATTCTTGGGAGATTGCTGTGAGACTTCCTTACTTGATCCCTGATTGGAAAGGATAGCAAAAACAATATTCTGCAGGATGTTTTGGCACTTTTAAATTCTCTTCTATCGCTCCAGGAAGGACAGAGGTCTCTGTTATATACAAAAAGGAAGGATGTGAACTTTCCTGGGCCTCCATGAAATGGTCTGCTGGAGTGTGAGGAGTAGGGATGGGTAACCTGCAGCTTTTAAACAGATTATATGCAGATGTTGGTCTAATCTGAAAAGTGTCCCAGCAGCTCAGATTTTTGGCAAAATCAATGTGTCCCACCCTTGGCGACCTGCTTAACTGGAAGAGAGACAGAGATAAAGATAAAGATGTTGGGATGGGGAGAGAAAAGATGGAAAAGAGACGGGGGGGGGGAGAACAACAGAAAGGGGAGGAGCAACCCTTTTTGTTGTAACTCTTCCTATTGACAATATTTGTTCCCTGACAGATAATAGAATGTAGACCTATGGAAAAGAAAGTACCCTGGGATTTTGTTATCCTATAGCTCAGATTATTTAGCCCTCTCCAACATTAATATCTCATTCTTTAAACCAGTGACCAAATCCTTTGTAAATAGCACCAAAATATTTGGGGAAGGTAAGCTCAAAAACAATAGCACTCTGCTTCAGCAGGACCTTGTCCAAACCCCAAAGATTTGACTCTTAAAGTTGAGTATACCTTGTGAAATCAAGAGAATGGAACCCTTTTTACATTTAAGTGCTGAGGCAGAATCGATGTTGATATGAAACGGTATGAAAATACCAGTAAATCCAAAGGTAGAACTTACAGGTGAGTCTGCTTCTTTTGGACAAATAGGGCAACATTCTCCAAATGGAATCTCTGGATTTGAGCATGGTAATTCTTTTTCTAGACAAATAATGTCATCACAAAGAACAGATCCTGAGTCGCACACACAAATTTGACATGGTTCTGGTTTCCACACGTCTCGGTCAGCATACAGTTGGCCAAAGTGATTGCATTCTCCTAAGACAACTGGGAAAAACATAGATAGGAGAGGGGGAAAAAAGGAAGAAAGGGGAAATATTAGTACTTGGTGTTCACTAAATTGATCAAAGTAAAAAAATAACAGCAAGTCCTAATATAACACAAGCAAATTAAAATTATGACATTGCTAAATGCTCTATTTATAATGTGTTCAACCTGTCAGTCCCTGAGAATAAAATTAAATACATTGTTGTTTATAATGCTCAAGCTAGTGGCAGCTCCTGGCTGACCCTGGGCTTGGAAGAAGAAATAGGCCTGTGCCTGGTTAGTACTTGGAAGATAGACCACCAGAGAATGCCAGAGCTGTGGGATACGTTGGGGAATATAAAAAGGGATTGGAAGTAGGCAAAGGCAAATCATGTTTACCACATTGCCAAGAAAACTACATGAGCATGTATGAAGTCACCAGGAATTCAGCTTGATTCTAGGGAGATTTTATTAGTCATTGCTATGAGAGCCAGCCAGGCTCCCTAGCAGTAATTATACTCCCAGAGAAGATGAAGGTTTGTCTGGAGCTAGACTTGCTTATCTTACTGTGTTGCCATTATGAGAGTGGCACACATACCATTTAGCTCAATAGGACCAGATCATTCAAGATTCACACCACCCATAGGATAGAATAGAATAGAATAGAATAGAACTGGAAGGGACCTTGGAGGTCTTCTAGTCCAGCCCCTTGCTCAGGCAGGAGAACCTATACAATCTCAGACAGGTGATTGTCTAATTTCTTCTTAAAAATCTCCAGTGATGGAGTGCCCACGATTTCTGGAGGCAAGCTATTGATTGTCCTCACTGCCAGGAAGTTTCTCCTTAATTCCAGGTTGCTTCTCTCTTTGATCAGCACCTGCCCTCTGGTGCTCTGGTGAACAAAGTGACTCCCTCTTCCTTATGGCAGCCCCCCCATACTGGAATACTGCGATCATGTCTCCCCTATTTCTTCTTTCTTTAGACTAGCCAAACCCAAGTCCCACAGCCGTTTTTTGTATGTTTTACTCTCCAGGCCTTTGATCCTCTTAGTTGCTCTTCTCTGAATTTTTTTCAGACTCTCAACATATTTTTTGTGATATGGTGACCAAAATTGGCTACAGTACTCCTAATGTTGTTCTATCAGTTAGATGGGTGGTCTCTAAATTAGGTAAATAGATGATAGATGATAGACAGCTAGACAGCTTACAATTCTAAAATTATAAAACAAAAGCACAAAAACCATAAAAACATCCACAAAATAAATAAACTTTATCTGAGGTGGATTGCAATGGCTGCCTCATCATAAGCTTTGCCTGACCTTTGCTGCTGGAAATGATCAGATAACAAAGCTATTATACAGTTGGGAAGATCAAATATCAAAAAAGATGTTTGAAAGATTAAATATCAAAATCAAATTCATAGCCTTGCCTGGGCAAAGCTATGAATACTGACCTACATGCATATGCACCTATTTTAACACTATTCCTTTAATATCTTTATACAAAAATAGTGCACTAATCTTGTGTGTGACTCCTCAGGAAAGACAAAAGGCCTTCAGCTCAACCATCTTGACACAAATCATTTTAGTCATTTTGACATTGTTAAAAATGCTAATAAGGGGCATGATGGCTCAGTGGTTAAAGACGCCGAGCTTGAGTTAATAAAATGTCTTAACACTAAAATGTAGATGTTCACTGAAGAATGAAAGTAATATAAAATATAACTTCTTAGATTAACATTTAATTATACTTATATCCAACATTTACCCTTTATTGTCACTATAGTTAATACATAAGGTCCAAGATTTATATTTAATTTATTCCAACAATTTTATGACCTTTAAAATAAGAACAACAGATTGATTATTTTCTCTGTGATCAGCAAGGGAGCACTTAGAAATTTATGATTAAATTCTACTATAGTCCAAGTTATCTGGCAGAGGGAATATTGAACTTGAACACTTGACCCCAGTCAGAAAATGACTAAAGTAGTCTTTCATAACTTCCATTTTTTATTTGTAAAAGGGAATGAGAGGAAAAAAATAATAACAGGAGAGACGAAAAACAAAGAAAAGAAAAGCTAAGCAATGAGGAGGACCCTCTTTTGATGCAGCTCAAAACTACATTGGGTCCCATAACAGAAGTCAATGGAACTCAGTAGGTAGAATTTTAATATAAACAAGATTGCCTGCCTCAATTAAAAGGGGCATGGAAATTATTATTATTATTATTATTATTATTATTATTATTATTATTATTATTATTATTATTATTTATTAAATTTCTATACCGCCCTATTCCGGGAACTCAGGTATACTTAATTAAGTATTCCTTAAATAAGGAATACTTCCTAAATCCTTATTTAAAAATAGGTCTGAAATAAACAACATTTCCCAAACAAGTTAGGTCCTGTGATCATACAAATATTGCCAGTTCTTTTCATGGGGGTAAGGAAGAAAATAATGTTACCAGGACTGGCCTATATAAAATCCAAACAAGTGTCAGATGTCAGCAGTAATGTCTGTGGAGATTCTCAGTCATCCAGGTCATAGTTATCCCAAAAATGCTTTTTTCATGAAGCAACTGGACTTTCTTGTTTTTCTTTGAAGATATTTCAAAGAGGCCATCTATGTCAAAATTGAACAGCCCTCTCTCAACAGAGGAGGAGGGATATGACATCATCCATCTCCAGTCTACAACACAGTCCTTTCAACAGTTCCAAGAAGGCTCCATACCCATTTGCACTACTCAGATGGCCCTAAAGACACAGATAAGCCTCCAGGTAGCATTAACGACTTCCTAAAAGAATGCAAATGAGAAGCTGTCTGCAAGGACTATAAACCTTTCCATTCCCCACCATCTAGTCAGAGCTGAAGAAGCTTCTTGGATGAGAAGCAAATATTTTCAAAGGAAAAACAAGAAAGTCCAGTTGCCTCATGGAAAAGCATCTTTGGGATGACAGCAGTAGATATATAAAACTCTAATTCTAATACTCTTAGATTTTTGTGGAGCCTAGATATAAAAGCTTTAGGAATGTTGAAGTAATAAACAGTTGGAAGAATCAGATCTTCAGACTCAGAGAATGTATTTATTTCTGTCAACTAAAAAAAAAGTTAAATAAAAATTACTGTTACTGAAAAAGAAGGAATCCAACAATATTTTATGTCATTCTCTTACTGCCCAGGAGGTGGCAGTATTGACTAGATAGAGAGCAACATTGTAGAAACATCTGGTTGTAATGACTTACAGCTTTGCTTCAAACTGGCTGGATATTGTTAAATTAGTTAAGAACTTAACTGGAAGTGCTGATCTACAAATCTTTGAAACTTTTGGCAGAAGTAACTTATTGAGTACTTTTTTTCCAGGAGAAGCTTCCATCTTGATTAATTTGACAACTGAAGAAACCCCTGCTAGGTTAAAATGTGCATCTTTATGTTGATTCAGTGTCACATAATGGCCTGTCTATTATATATATCTAAAGTCCTTTACTGGATACAAAGTAAGCTAACAAAGTTTTTAAAACAATGGGAAGTCAATCCTGCAGCCTGAGTTTCCTGTTTGAGTTTCCAGACTTGTCATCTCAAGAGGGTAGCAACTTCAAAGTGTATTCAGATAACAGGAAACTACTTGGTATTTAATGGCTACCTTATTATGCACCAATGGAAGAAGGATTAAATCAGAGGCTGATAAATTCTGCGAGAAATGGCTGTGGGATCAGAAATCTAGAAATTCTTCAGGTTGTAAAGATGAACCATGAGAGATGAAGAACTTGTTTCATGTTATCGAACTACAAATCTCTTCTCATTAACTACAAATTTCCCTGCCTGTTAACCATGTTGGTGGGCTTCTAGAAGTTGTAGATCAGCAAGATCTGGATGGCCTTCTAAGCTAACTACTGAGACTGATTTAGTAGATTCCCAGAGGGAGTGAAGGAAGGAATCAACCATGATTATTGCACAGTATAAGGAAAGAGACAGCCCAGGCCAGGGGTAAGCAACCTTGGCTCGTTTATGACTCGTGGACTTCAACCCCCAGAATTCCTGAGCCAGCCATGCTGAGGGGAAAGGGAGAGGTTTCCAAGCTGAGCCATGCTGGCTCAGGAATTCTGGGAGTTGAAGACCACGAGTCATAAAAGGGCCAAGGTTGCCTACTCCCTGGCCCAGGCATATGGATAGGGTGAGTGGGGGAGCAGATAATAACATGTGTACTATCTTTGTGAAATTTCATCCTTTTCACACTTGTGTCACCATATCATACACAAATGAGGGGTAGATCCTGCACTGTAATGTCAGGACACATGTTTAGTCATTTTCGCATCATCCGACCTAGATGGTACAAGTCACCTATGGAGGGAAGTATAAATATCAGCAAAACAAATAAAAAAACCATTGTCCACAAACCAGTATGGAGTCTGGTATATTTATACTAATTTATCTCAGGGTCATAATTTCCAGTTTGGGGCCTGGAGCAGAGCCCTTGTGTGCTCTAACTTGGAAATTTCGGAGAAATCAAGGATGAATGGCTTTATTCCTGGCACAGTGCGTATCACCCAAGTTGTTGTACTGCATATAATTTTCTTTTTAAATAATGATGGGAATTGCTTGCCAGCATTTGTATAAATAAATTATATCTTATTGAACATCTGGAAGACATTTCACAAAACATAAAGAAGGGGGAGGGTGGGTTTTTGTTGTTTTTTTTAGCATCAGAAGAATTATGTAGCATATTAAAATTGCATTTCCTAAGTTTTCAGAAGATTTAATGACAGTTTTCTCCAGGGAAGACTTGCTGTCCTTGCATCAAACAAAAGGAAATCAGAACTGAAATATACTTTCCTGCCTGATGAGTAAAGTTTGATATAGTGCCAACACTTTTATGCATGCCACTAAAGGAACTTTACAGTGGGACAAAATATTTACAGTGGGACAAAGCGACCTTTGTCTTTGAGAAACCATATTTTAGCTTGTTCATTAATGAAACAACAGAAATGTTGTTCCTGGAAACATGACCAGATAAATTAATTCTACTTTACTGTAAGACTACATGAATAGAATCTTACCTTTGCCCTCACTTTTACATCCGGTGAACATAAGGAGGCTCCCTAGTGAGCCTCTTGTTCTTCCCACTGTGCAGCTGTGGGCTGACCGTTCCCTAGGCACATCTCTTTACTCTGTTTCCCAAGTTTTTCCCAAATACCACCACATTGATCTCGAGGGAAGTGACTGGATCAAAATTAATTCGACAATTTCATGCAGAGAAATCACACATCTGCCTTGCATTTCTCTATCTGAAGGCCTGCCCAGTTCAATCTAGTTTAAAGATCAAAAACCCTAAGATGGAAAATCAGAGTCTGGAAGTTTCCCATTAAAAGGGAGTTTCTGGGGAGCAGCCAAAGGCGGCTGACAGGTTCCATACCAATCAGGGGGGTTCCATTTAAGGTACTGCAATTACTCTTAGATTTGCTTATGTCTGTTTGGAAGCTAGAGTACCTACCAGCTGCTGGGCTTTGCAAAAACAAGATAATTGAAATAAGTAGCAACAACTGGGATATCAGCAGGAAGGAGCAGGAAAATAAAGGACTTATGAAGCATGAAACTGATAACAACAGATACTAGATTTGATCTTAGCCCAAAGCCAAAGCTTTTGCATCAAGTCTTGGAAAGTCACACATTAATCCCTAGGGTCTCCTTCAATGTTTTTCCTTTTGGAAGGAAAAATGGAAGTGGTTTGGGTAAAAGCTGGAGGAAAACTATGCTGCCTCATCAAATACTTCTCTGTGTAGTAGAGTAACTAAACAGAATTCTGGGTACAGTTGAAGGTGCTGTAGTCAACTCTGAAGGCTCAAGGCTTAGAGCAGTGGTATTCAAACTTGGCCCTTTTATGACTTGTGGACTTCAACTCCCATAATTCCTCAGCCAGCGTGCCTGGCTTAGAGAGCTTCAAGAAGCCTTCACTGGTTGAACTTGTCTGTCTGGTATGAGGTGGCAAATAAAACATGTTAAAAGTTCCCCACTCAAGGTAATGCCCTCCATAGTTGAGCCTTCTCAGTGCTGCCTTTTTGTGGAATAGCTTGTCCACTGATAAGCTTGTCCAGCGTTTTCTTGGTTTCCCAAAAAATCATGAAGCCACAGCTTTATAGGACAATGACGATTAGGGGGTCCTGAAACAGTTAGGGGCAGTTATTTTTAGTATTACAATTTCATTGTAATGTTTTTGTTACTTATTATAGTCAGAGCTATTTGGAATTGAGTGGCATGGAAGCTTAAATAAGTAAGTATGTTTTCTTTGGCAAACATCAGTATTATTTTATGTACCATATGTGAGGTAGGAGGACTTGTAAATTAGCTGAATTGTGTGGACAGAGGGATCTATAGTTTTGGGATATCTGGAAACTATCTCAAATTTGCCCATGAATTTACGTCAGTTGCCATTGAATCTTGGAAGTGTGTGTATTATTAATGGCGGAATTTTTAATGTGTGAAGCAAAACGACCAGATTAATATATATGAGTCTTCAGAGTTTGCCGCGTAAGACCTATGTTAGTTATTATGGCAATGTTTACAAGTAAAACTAATGCATTTGTTCCATATTAAGAGTCAAAACAGAGCAGTGCATACTCTCAGAATGAACTCACTGAGTTGCTGAGCCAAAAATATAGAGTGTTTTCAATTTGGGGGCAATTAGATAAGTGCTGAGTTCAGGAAACTGGAAACATTTTGTTCATACTGACTTAGTAGGAGACATGAAGGGGTATTATCACTAGACAATGACACATAGATGCCTCTTTACCATTCTATAGGTAACTTACACATGATGGGATTTTTCATCCTTCAGAGCTGCCAACAGATAAGTGGAAGTGATAGCTAGCAAATGAGAAATTTTAGACACAACAAAAAAATTCAGCAAATCACAGTAGCTGTCAGAAAACAGGCAAGAAGTCATTCTCATTTTATTGAACTTAACTTGATAAGTACTGACTAGTCAGTGTGGAATCTCTTTTGGCCCCTACCAGACACTCTCCTGTGTCTGGCTCCAGTTTGTATTTCCTAGAATCTTTCAGTTTAAAAAAAAAAAGACAGAAAAACTAGTTCTTCCAAAGTGAATCACAAATTCTGGTATTATTTGAAACTGTAGTTAGTATCTTGCTTGGGGTAGAATCTCTTGGAAAGCTGAAGACAGCATAAGAGGGCAAGGCAGAATGGAAGTCAGGGTATTTATGGCTGGCCCACCACCTTAGTTTAACTGTGGTAGTGAATATGAAAAAGAGGTGGGAGAATACATGGACTAATATTATTCCCTATGCATGGACTATATGTTAATGCAGGGGTTCTCAACCTTGGCAACTTTAAGACTTGTGGACTTCAACTCCCAGAATTCCTCAGCCAGCTTTGCTTTGCTGGCTGAGGAATTCTGGGAGTTGAAGTCCACAAGTCTTAAAGTTGCCAAGGTTGAGAACCCCTGTGTTAATGGAACCCTCTGGCACCCAGAAAGGGAGGAACAAGGATCAAGCAGGTGCTGCAATATTGCAGTGTTAATTCTGCCTCTGATATACTTGTGTAAGTTATCCTCTGATCCATCTTAATGTCCTTTCTTGGACATTTACAGATTCTCATATCCCATCCTTTTTTTTATATAAATAGATTGATTCAATCACGTCTAAGACCTGGGACATCAAGTGAGTGGGAAGAATAATCAGAGATTAACTTTACCTAGTATCTTTATTAAATTATCTATCTCTTTTCCTCAGTGCCAAGATGGAGCATAATTCGACAGAAACACAAATCTCTAATGATCAAATCTCAAATTTTAAGTCTTTTTAAAAATATATTTTAAATGGCTTGATTAAAAACTAATGGCATAGCAACCCCAAAACGTACAGTGGTTATTTTTGCTAGAATATAGGCAAAAGTTTAGAATAGTAGGCAAATATACCATCTGCAACCCCTCAGCCTGATGCTGATTAGATTAATCAATATTCTTAAAGCCTTCTGTAGCCTCTGTGTAAGAATTAAGGATCAGAAAGAATGGATGAAAGTAGAGTAAATGCTTATTTCAGATCTGTTTCAAATGTTTCATTTTGGATTACTCTAAGCTTCATTAATATAATTGGTAGACTGATCAAAATGAGATATTTTACACAATGAATAAATAGCCAAGAAATGCACATTATAAAATGTCATGATAACCAGTAACTTAGATAAGAATTTGCAAGGGTTCCTAGTCCTGATGTCTCTAAATTATACCCAGCAGATCTCTACAGAGTTGCTGGAGTTGGGCAGCATGCAAATATGATAAATAAATATCACAAGACAGTAATGATGGGACCAATAATAGATCTTGCCCTCATGGGCATCTGCATATAGAGTATGATTGGCAGCTGCAAGATACAGGAGGTTGGGTCAGCTAGCCTTTGACCCAAAAGGCTGTTGTGATATTCCTGATTAGATGCATGCCAGTTTAGTAAGGTTTGCTGAGGTTAAAAGACAGAACTTGGGAGCTCTAGGGAATTTATTTTGAAATTCTACCTATGTTTACTGAGAAGGAAGTCTCATCTGTTAGAAATCATTGTAGGGTGTTTGCAAGATTTCTAATAAAGCATTTTACATCTCAGATTTTCTTCCTGGCATTTCCCCCACAGCTGTACATCATTCTTTCCATTATGGTTAGGCTATGCCTGCATACCAGAATTCAAACAAATTCTGGCACTTGGATTTCTGCCCAGCACTTGGATAAACATTTCAACTAGAAATTATGTTGATTTCAGTGAAATTTACTTCCATATGGGAAATTATGGCAAGGGGTTATTTTTCCCAGTATGGTTGACTGAAATCTTCTGATTCTGATTTACCATACTTAATCTGTCAGCATAAGAACAACACAATCATGATGCAGAATCTGTTTATTTTGTTAGTAAAAAAAAGCATTTTTACTTAGCACTGACTGGTCACAAAGGTAAAGAAGAACAAATAAATTAAATAGTTGAATTATTTAAGAAACACTTTCTGCTGATCAAAATGTAAAAGTGAAAGTAATAAACAGTTTAATCTTAACACTAAATTGGTTCTTCACACATTTTAGTTAATGGGCATGATCCAGAATTCATTTTATACAAAAGTAACATTAGATCTTTCTTGTTTGGAGAACAATTCATCAAGTATTTGTGCCAGAAACTTGTTCTATGCAAGTCACAAATGATGCTTTCAGTAACATATATCTAAAGATATTGTTATGCAGCTCTGTGTGTGATTTATTATTTAGACTGAATATGAGCAACATCAGTTTTATAGTAGGCTGCTCACAGAATTATATCCTTTCAACTCTCATACTGCTTAGCTTCATGCTTGTAAAAGCAAATGAAATAATTAGTGCTTACAAAAAGTTTGAAAGGCTAATGACATAAAAAAAGAAATTTGTCTTTTATGGGAAAGAAACAAAAAAGGTGGCCCTAGGCTCTTATCCAAAGGATACTTAACATCAACATAAACTTTATAGTGATTATAGTGGTGCCCAAGGACCAACAAAGATGTCTGAGAACATAAGAGCATGCAGAGTTATTCAAATTTTCCATAGGTGAAGTTCAGGTCAGGGATACTCCACTTTAAAAAGGAGGAACAATTTTCTACTTCTCCCCAGCATCGCCTTTCATAACCTTCCACAGGGTCACCCAACCCACTGGAACAGCCTTCCTGAAGAGGTGGGCCCAGAGGAATGAGGTGGGAGGAATCTGTGAAAATATCTCCTTCCTCCAATCAGCCACTCTGATGAAGCTTAGACTGTCTGCAAGTAGAAAGTCCAAGTCCTTCTACTCTATGGTTTGATTCAAGGAAAGTGTATCATGCAAGTGAGACAATTTCTTTTTTCAGCTTTTTCCCAACACTTCAAGCAATTGCAATAAACATTGAGGAGGAGTGATGTGGGGGTAAATGTGGATTGTTTCCTAATCAATTTGCTTTTGAAGTACACCTTGGGAGGGATCTCTCCAGGTGAACAGGAGCCTACTTGTGTAAACAATGATTCCCTTCTGCGGCTGAAACAAGCATAGATATCCACAGCCTGCTATGGCAGTGCAATTCTCACATTTATATGCATTTCCAATATGTGAAGGTGGCTTGAATCATTAGTCTGTGATCACTGGGACCTGGAGATTCTGATGCATTGTATTGTCTGGAATAAATAGACTCAATTTCAGCACTCTGAATCACCAGCCCTATGCTTGTTTACTTGTAATTAACCTTGATGAAGTCAAGTAAATACTCTCACGCAACTATGAATGTCAGGATGGCAATCATGGTTATTTTTTATTTTATTTTTTATTATTTTTTACCCTAAGAAGGAACATATGCCTTTCAGTTGACACCTGATTGCTTGAAAATTTGACAAATTGATTGGACTGATTACCAGAGGACTATACATTAAGCCAAATGATTATTTTCTACCTGCCTCCACTTTGCGGTTTAGGAAAAATACAGAAACCTTAATAGAACACCACCCCAAGGAAGCAGATTTGTAAAAATTGGCAATAAAAAGAGAAAATGCCAGACAAAGCAACTTTTTAGTGAAATGTATATGCATATCTGAGGAGATCAAGATGCACAAGTGCATTCAACATTGCTACAGTAGTAATAGAGTTCCCTTAGAAAACAAAAGCCAAAAGAATGAGTCAGAATTACTTTAAAAGGTAATAATAATATTAGGCGCTTTAGTATAGGTAGCCCTTGATGTGTGACTGGTCACTTAACAACCATTTGAAGTTACAACAACCTCCCCTCAAAGCTACTTATGATCTGCCCCCCACCTATCCCCCCCATCCCATTGGATCCCTGGAGATCTTGACCTATTTCCCCCAGCCACCTAAGGGAGCCTAAATCTGGGCAGAGCATGTTACTATTGCAGATGCTACCAGGGCAGGTGGCTTCCTTGGGTGGCTGAGTAGCTGGATGGGAAGAAAGCCAAGGATGGAGGGGGACCACAAGGACCAGGAAGCAGAGATGGGGTGCCTCAGTGATTGGAGGAGGCCTTGGGAGTGCAGGACATTCATTTAATGACCGCATTAGGGAAAGCAGAGGGTAGGGAGTCATTAAGCAAAACTGTCTCGCTTAATTACCCTCATCACATGCAACTGTAAAGGTTAGCCTCCTAAACCATATTTAGAGGTAGTTCATCAGTGAATGCCAAATCTAGGAACAAGTGTATAAGGAAGCTCTATTTTACATTTCTGCTTGTAAATTTCCCAGGAATATCTTAGGATCATTGCTCAAACCAAAATATTGGACTACATGAGATTGTATTCAGTGCAGTCAGGCAAGCATGTTTGTATGGTCTGCATTGCATGCATGCTGGCTGGCAGTCCCTGGGATGAAAAACTCTCCTTCTTTCTCCTGAGCAATGTCTAAATCTTGTACAGGGATGCTCCAGAAATATATTTGGGGGAATTTTCTCAGAAGTTACAGAGGAAAGAAGGTTTGGAAGAAAGTGTAATGTGGGATATATCTTTCCAATCTGAATTGATTTATGTTTTTCCAATTTGGGGCTCTAGAAACTCAAATCTGAAGGCTCATGTAAGAAATACGACCTGCTTGATGTCTGGTTTGGCCAGATACATTTTCCAATCAGCAGGAAAAACTATGGGAAATATCTGAAGAGTGGGGGAATGATATTTTTCTCTGCCAAGAAGAAAAAATTTACACATTTTTATGGAGTGGAGTTTTATGGAGCTGCTTTACTTTATTCCATACCATTGTCTATCTCTATATCTTCAGATAGGAAAGAAATTCATTCCTCTTACTGCCACAATACTACTTTATCAGTGACCCAAGACTAATTCTGGCTAACGTATAAATGGTCCTAATGATTCCATATATATCAGTGAAAAAACTCAGGTAATTATGTCTGGTGTATAACAATAGCAATAGCACTTAGACTTATATACCGCTTCATAGTGCTTTACAGTCCTCCCTAAGCAGTTTACAGAGTCAACAAATTTCCCCCAGCTATCTGCGTCCTCATTTTACCAACTTTGGAAGGATGGAGTCAATTTTCAGCCAGTCAGGATTGAATTTTTGGCCATCAGCAGAGTTAGCCTGCAATATTGCATTCTAACCACGGCTCTTACAATAAAGCAATCTAGAAATCTAAAATTATTGTTTACAAAATAAAATGAAGTATATAGACATTTCCTGAGCTTGGACATATTAGCTGACCCATAAACCTTCACATATTTATTACGGTATCCCTTAATGGAGAACTAGGTGAAAGTGAATGCTATGTGGAAAGCAGGATTAAAACGTAAATATACATTGCTGGCCAGTCACGAAAAAGCTACTTTATATCAACAAGCTTTCAATAATCCCACAATTACACTCCTGGACCATGACAATATATCTATATATAGTTCATCATGTTCCTTAGGGCTATGCAAAGCATAAAGAAAGGTATTTTGCAAAATATATTAGGGGAGTGAAGGATTACTTTTTGAAGTTTTAAAATAGCATCATCCTTTTGAGGAATTGTAGGGCTGTTTTGAAGACTGATCTCAGCTGCCTGGCCTATGTACGTGTGCACAATGTCTTAACTTGGCTTCGGGTCCAAGTGGAATAGTCACGGATCTATCTGCCCTTGCAATCCAGTATTTTTATCTCCACATAAGAGACCTTTATTAGGATCCCAGCCTACCTCCTTCTTCTAAAACTGGAAATGGCAGGATTTGAACCTAGAATCTTCAGTTCACAGATATTCTGCCACACTAACTCTATTGCTTTCCTAAAAGACGAGATGCATTTTTTTAAATTCTTCACATTAGAACCACCACACCTTGAGAGCAGACAGTACTAGCAAGAAAAGTATTTCAAACACTTTCCTAAAGAGTTTCTCCATTACATTCAATACTGTTGAAAATTACACTTCAGTTTTTTTTATTTGTTGATTACCCTAAACTACATGCCACAACAAAGACATCAAAGAAACAATGTTGAACCCCATTTAATATAGCATGGTATTTCATGACTTCTTCAAGTAAATTGGTCAAATGATGCACTGACATCTTTAGTACTGCCAAAACATATCATATAGAGGTTTGTTCCTTAAGTTTTCTTTTCACAATCAAGAAACTAAAGATTCTAAACAATCTCTCTTAAGATATGAACATTAATAGTTCGTGCCTTCTGAATATCCTGCATCAGCCTTTTCTGTTGATTTCTAGGGTTGGTCTTCAACTGATCAGGAACTCTTCATGATCACCAAAAACTTGGCAATATAGAGATACAAGCTATAGAAATGTTTATATACTAATAACACGGATCTAAAAAAAATGCTCAGCACCCAAACCCAGAAGATATGGAAATATTCAGAAAAAGAGCGTGGTTCAGTGTTCCTAGAAGAATACTATATTGTATAGTATAATATACCAGGGGTAGGCCACCTTGGCTCTTTTATGACTCATGGACTTCAACTCCCAGAATTAATTCTGGGAGCTGAAGTCCACAAGTTATAAAAGAGCCAAGGTGGCCTACCCCTGAATATACTATGCTATCCCCATTATTTTGAGGATAATGTTTTGATTTTTTCTTCCCTTGCAAAGTTTCCCTCCCTTTTGGATGCTATTTGTGCCTGATGTGAGATAGTTTAATTAGCTCTATGCTGGACAGTGCATAAGATCCTCCATAGAGAGGACCAAAAGAATCAGTGTGACAGCTGTGACCCCTTTAGCCCTTTGTATTGCTTTCTTTCTTTTCTTTCTTTTTCAATTTTTTTGTGTCAAGAGCTTTGACTGTGTAATTCAAACCTGGCTGCTTTTTAATCCATATTTTAAAGGCATGTGGCTTCAAGGGTAAGGTCAAGACTGTCAACTTGATTTGTTTTCTTCCCTGCCCTGCCTTGCACCCCCCCCCCATGCACCTGGCAAGGATCCCTTTGAGATGCACCATTGCAACTAACCAGAGAAACATTGAAATATAATAGCAGGAAAATGTATTTGTAAACACCTGTAATCTTCTAGCAGGATGACATTATCTGTTTATGTAGATAACTATTTACACATCTAAGGAGAAAACAATGAGACAGTATTTGTCTGTTCGTGTGCCTGCCTTTGAATTATTGGTGATTCCTGGTGACTGCCTGGACTTGTCCCTACAGTTTTTTTGGCAAAGATTTCAGAAGTGGTTTGCTCTTGCATGCTTTCCAGGCTGAGGAAATGAGCGACTTATCCAAGGTCACCCAGAGGCTTTGTGCCTTAGATGAGGCTAGAACTCACAGTCTCCTGGTTTTTAGCCTGGTGTCTTAACCACCGCACCAGTTGGCTCTCTGTTAGATATATCCAAACAGTATTATAGAATTCATTCCAGATGAAATGTTGGAAAATGGAAGTAGATTGTTAACTAATGCGAAAGGCATCTCCTTCGTTGTATTTCAATAAATGCAGCCAAAATCCCCATTGGTTGATGCATGCCCAAAATAAATCTAACAAGTGACTGTTGTTGAAAGAAAAGTTTAATGTTTTCCATTGTCATCCTAATATGAAACAGGCAAAGTTTACAAAACTTGGAAAATGGAGCTAACTTGATGTTAGCAATATACATGGAGCTAAATACAGCTTTAAAAAAAAATCTGGAAAGAATTATGACATGTAAACAATTGACCTTACTTTTTTTTAAGCTAGACGTAGAATGCAGAAGATGTCAGATTTATTTACAGATACAATGGGAGAACTGTTCTATAGAACAGGTGTTTAAAACAAGTAAAAAGAACTTTTTTATTAGCAGTATTCTTTTAGGAGAGAAAGAAGTGAATTACATTATGAGATTATATCTGCATTTGTTCAGTTGCTGGTGAACGGCAGTTTTATCATAGCAGAAGAAGAAGAAAATATGCAAAAGGAGTAAGCTTCTTAATTATATGTAATTAATTCAAATTTAATTTCAGTCATTTTAGAGTCAGTTTTAATCCAGTACATCCACTTTTAGGAGGAGGGTTAGAGAGGAAGAGAGTCAAATGTGGAGGAAAAACTACTTTAGAAGCCCTGCTTAATTTTATCATGATCCCTTAGAATAGCCGAGCTTGCAAAATTTTTGCGAAATCTAACTTTCACTCAACTTTCTTGGAACAATTGCTTAATAATGAAGGCAACGAAATGTGATAAGTGAAGCAGATCTATTAAAAGAAAAAAATCTATATCTTATAATGAAAAATATTGAGAGGATTTTCTAGTAACTTTGATTTTTCTTTTTCTCTCTCTTTCCTATCTGTCTGTCTGTCTGCCTGCCTGCCTGCCTGTCTGTCTGTCTGTCTATCTGTCTACCTACCTACCTACCTACCTACCTACCTACCTACCTACCTACCTATCTATCTATCTATCTATCTATCTATCTATCTATCTATCTATCTATCTATCTATCTATCTATCTATCTATCTATCATCTTGAATTGATTTCCCATAGATATGGAAGAAACTACACTGGCTCATCACACTGTAATACATAATGTTCAAAATGGCAGCATCAAAGATTGTAAAAATAGGTCAAGAGGTTTCATTAGATAAAATAGTTGCTCAAAGTCTTTTAACTAAAATACATGCAAAGAAATGTATTATTAGCTGGTTTGAAAAAGTACAAAAGGCCATTTAATAGGATCACGAGGAGGAATAAGTGAGTGGTTTTTTTTACCCAGATCAAACTTATCATTCAATGATCAGCATAGCAATTCACTCACTCACTCACTCACTCACTCACTCACTCACTCACTCACTCACTCAATCAATCAATCAATCAATCAATCAATCAATCATAGTCACACACATTTGGAAATGAACCCAGTTGACCATAGTAGGTTTTTCAGGTCTTGTTTGGAAGAGACTGTATGGCTACAATGCCTAAGTCCTTCCAGTTCTTCACAGATCTCTCAGACAGAATGAGCCTACTCTGGATAAGGAGATGGTGAACCTAAGTCTTAAAAGGCCTTGTTATTGAGCCCTGTCATCTAAACTTGCCTGTATTCTGCTCAGAGTCACTTGGTGACACTTTGGCCCCAGGAGCTTTCCATCATTCACATTGCTTTATAGCTCGCACAAACCAGCCAACTCAAACACAAACAAGTTGGAGAAGTAGGGGTTGTTAAATTATATTTTGCAGGGATCAAGAATTTGCAGCCTGAATAGCAATGCTTAAAGATCGATGTATTATCCAGATTGGGTCTCCAGAGATTCAAAATTTTGCCAAGAGCTACTTACAACTGTCTTCAAAAAAATATTTCTAGCACCATCTGTTTAGAGGTATTTTTGTTATATTCACCATTCTATTCCCACCTTGCAAACTGTGGTTGTGGGGCTCCTGACTTGTGTCAGCATTGCACAAGTTACATGTCCTAACTTGGGTCATGGATACATCAATGATCTAAATAAATCTTCTTGAAATGTGGTGCTCATCAAATGTCTTGTGACTGCAACTCCCAGAAATTCCACCATGGCCAAAGACCAACATTAACTTGAGAGAGGCTGATCTAGATTAGAATAAAAATCTTGAGTGACCCCAAAAGTGGGACTCATAAAAAATAAAAATCCCAGACCGATTGTTTTTCATGTTCAGCATTAACCACTGAATTCAAATGGCAGTGATTAAAGCTGACCACTTTTGACTTTCTTGGCAAATGGCATCAATTCAACATTGTTAAAAGTCAGTGAAATAACACTGAGAAAAAGAAACATCATCTTCGTTCCTTTCTCCATGGAGTAAAGCAGTGTTTCTCCTCCCTCCATCCTCATCTCTGCATTTCTGCTCCCCTCCCCTCCTCCCCCCCACCAGAAATCATTTGATGACTCTTGGTCTGAAGTCAAAATACACACATGGAAAGTGCAGACAAGGCAGAGGTAACCATTTAGCTTTCATAAAACCACAAGTCTCCTCAGGCTTATGGAACTGGCCTAATTTCAATAACACCTACTCACTTAAAGGACGTGGAGTTCTTAAAACTTAATTAAGATTTGGACTTTCCTTAATTCCAGGGAATTGCAAATTAAGTACCCTATGAAGTTTATACTCTACAACAGTTTAAACAGGAATGAACTCACTTAATGTTCCCAGACCAAAGTGAGAGAGTGTGAGATACAAACTGGTGGATCCAATTGGGGAAGGCCAGGATTCCCCTGCCTCATCTTGGAATAGACTTTAAGAGATTTCTCTACCCCAACCAACCTTCACTAACTGGGTGAAGCCACATGAAAGTTTTTGCTGGTTGCTTGTCTCAAAACAGCCATATACTTTTAGGATTTGTAATCAAAGAGGGCTCAGGAGCTGCAAAAGCAAGTCCAGGGCCTGGTTTTCCTTGACCCCCGGAAAACCAAGATCCTAAAAGTGAAAGTACATTGAGCCTTAATTGATGTGGTGATGAAGAAACACACGCCACACATCTGAACATTGTTCCTTTCTCCTGGCTTTATTTAACTTTGACCATTGACCAAACTGAAACTGGAGGTATAGTTTCAGTAAGGTTTTATAGAAAGAAAGTGGTGAATGACATCCAGAGAACTTCTATGAAAACCTTTTGACTACTTTGGAATGTAACATAAGCAGATTGGCAGAGGCAACAACTATTTCAAGTGTAACATTGAAATGTAACAGGGAAGCTGAAGCCAAACAAAGGTTATATATGCACAGTATCATGTCTGAACAATGATATCCCAACTAATTAGTTAAAAAAGGTTCTGCTAGAGGTATTTTACTTCAGCTACTTTCTGGAAGTTCAAAAGAGTTGGGGCAAGTCTTACTTCTTGGTCAGAACTATTTCACAACATGGAAACTAGGTATGGAAGGATCATGTTAAAACAATTCATTTTAGTTATTTGTTTGCTTTGAGAGGGGCATATCCATAACCTCATCCATGTATCTGCAGAGATAGGACCCCATTCTTAATTGTCACTACTATATGCTACGAATAAGCTCTGATGTATATATGTGTGTATGTGTGTGTACATATTATATTAAATCATAATGTAATGTGTTTAGTATTTGCTTAGTGGGTTCTGTGCACCAAGCTATTGTGCCTTCTCAAACTATGGGTTGTTTAATGTAATTTCAATAAACTATGGTTTAGAGCAGTCATGTCCAACGCACAGCCTCTGGGCCACATGCAGCCCTAGATAGCTAGAAATGTGGCCCCATAAGATCCACCCACCCCATATTGTTTTATTTATATACATTAATTATATTATATATTTTATATTTTATATTTGGCCCAAGACAATATGTCTTCACTCAATATCACCCAGGCAAGTCAAAATTTTGGACATCCCTGGTTTAGAGGGATATCTTCCCCAGTCCTTTGGGGAAGAATGGAATTAGCTGAGCTCAACAGAGAGGGTATGAATTAGTCTTGTCAAAATATTCTGTTACATAACCCATAATTCCATTTCATGCTGCATCTTTTCTGCCATTTACATGCATCCTGACTGGAAATTTTGGCTTGGCTTATCTTGCAATCCACTAATTTCAAATTAATGTTCAAATGCCAGGAAATGTAAGCAGGGTTTGCTTTTTGCGCAGTAAGCACAAAACATACACTGTAATTGGAAAACCAGAATATCGTTTTATAGTCTTTTTCTTTGGCCAAAAACCTCATTGCAGTTGATACTTGGAGGGTGGACATCTAAAGTTGATTCATACATTATCTACACTGTGTGAGGTTGCTGTTTCAACATGGATAGATCCCAGTTTCAACATCTCAGTTTAATAACCCTGAGAAGAATGGAATGGAATCTGCTGTTTTTAACCCCAAAGAGAACCATATGCTTGGTTAATACCACAAGGTTATCAAATTTGAACTTTCCTCTTATTACAGTGAGACCTATTCGGAAGGACAAGTCAATAAATGGAGAAAAACGTTTCTAGTTTAATGTTAAAAGTTATTTTAACAGATTGCTTTCCTAAAGACTGTACTTGTATTATGCTTCTACATGCTCGGTATGTTCCAGATCTGTCTGTCTCCCTTTTTAAAAAACACACACAAAACTGCTGGCATTCCTCAAGCTATTCATTCTGTTTAGAATGTTTTTACATGAAAATGCAGCATTTTGAAAGCAAAGCCTTTGTATATAATCCATTTCAAATCATTTCATGTTTTCATTATACATGAAAACTTAGGAATAAAACATGAAGAGGCAAGAGTGCAACAAATCTCAGTGCCCATTTATCATGGCTACCATCCAACAAATAAATGTGAAAACCTTAAGTTTTAATTTTGGTTAAGACTTGTAGTGATTGTTCTTTCAAATTCTTATGAGGTAGCAAGGAAAACAAGTTATAAAGTCATTTATTTGTCAACTTAAGAAGGGTTGTGAACTTGAGTAAAGACCTTATGGATTTCTCTAATAATGGAAATGTTAATAATTTCTAGTAATATAAGATGAGGATCAGATGGTATGGCACACCAATCATAAAAACAAAAAATAAATAGGAGCATTATAATCCACTACACAGCCTTTCATTATCTCCAGCCCTTCCAGGAGCTGAAGTCAGGTTGCGGAGTACTAAGAGAAAATACTTAATTCAAAAGGACATAAATTAATACTCAGAGAACTGAATGATGTTTGCAAGGAAGAAATCCCCATGGCATATTAAAATATTTTCTAATATTCATAACTAGGAATCAGGAAGAAAAGAAAGAAATCAGAACTCTACTGTAAGGTGAATTGCATCAACATAGGTCCAGGGCAGAGAGAGGCAACTGGTGGTCCTCCAAATGATGCTGAATTAACTCCACCTCCACAAGACCCAACTAACGTGACCAATGGGGAGAAACTCTGGGCCACAAGTTCTGAATAGCCGTAAGTTCTCTGACTTTAGTATAGGACACCCGAACAGTCAGCGTATACTAAAAGTGCACTATAGTGAAGTTTTATCCACATTGACTTCAATGCTTAACATAATTATGATACAAATCTGTCCTCATTCTCTTTTTCTAGTCATTATAGCAAAGAAGGAATTCATAATTGAGTTTTACAGTGTGATTATTTGATGCTCAGTGTACAATCATCAGCTTCTTTACCAGAATATTTTGGCAAACTTTAACATTAATACCTTCCTTCCTTCCTTCCTTCCTTCCTTCCTTCCTTCCTTCCTTCCTTCCTTCCTTCCTTCCTTCCTTCCTTCCTTCCTCCCTCCCTCCCTCCCTCCCTCCCTTCCTTCCTTCCTATTTAAATATTACTTTCAGCAAATACAGAACAATTTACCATATCTAGAAAATATTTTCCTATGTATGTAAATATTAATTTCCCAGATGGTTACTGTTTTGTTTCATCTATGGGTTATAGCTTGCACCAATCTGAATAACTTTTATTCTGGGAGGGAGGGAGAGAGGGAGGGAGGAAGGAAGGAAGGAAGTCATCCATAACACACCCATGTCCGTTGGTAAAATGTTAAAAAGAAAAGAAAAAAGTAATATAGATTTCTGGAAATCTCTCTTGTTTTAAAACTGTGTAGGTAAACATGGTGTAAAATTAAGGGGAACCAAGAGACTGAGTTCTAGTTTAGGCACCTTTGGCACAAAACCAGCTGGCTGAGTTTGGGCCAGTCACTTTCTTTCAACCTAGGAAGGAGGCCATGACAAACCACTTTTGATAAACCATGCCAAAAATACTGCAGGGACTTGTTCAAGCAGTCTCCAAGAATCTGACACAAGTGAATGGAAGAGTGGGTGGGGGGGAAGGGAAACATAAGCCATTCCAGCATTCTCTATCATTTGCATGCTTTAAAAAATTCAGGTTAATGTTACGTGATTTTGTATTCTCTCACTTTCTCTTTCTTTTTCTTGAATTTTACAGAGTCTACCAAATAGTGATGACAGAAAATATAACACAGTAGAACACAGAAGTATTTCTGAACATGCATTTGACTTCTTTGTTATATCTATCTAAAATGCATGTTACAACAAGAAACTAGTACTGCATCTGTTTGAATGCACCAAATGCGTAGCCATAAATGCTTCATATTCTTTAAATCTGCTGGATGTAAGCAATTGGATCCAGTGGAATGTGAAAAACAGACAAAATCTAGAAAATTCCTACAAGCAATGTCAGTATAGTTTAAATCAAACATACAGAATCAATTATATAAAGCAACTTTACAGAAAACGATTGCCTTTTCTCCTTACTCACTAAATCAATTGTGATGAATGAATGAATGAATGAAAAGGTTCATTTCCTTGCGGCTTTTTTTTTATAAATACATAGAATATCCTTGTTTTCATAGGATCAATTGTAAGAAAGGCTTTTCTATTAGATAAACTGATGAAGAAACATCTAATTTCCGATATACATATCAACTGTGTGAGTACATTTGGTTGGGGTAAATTATGATGTAAAGCTTGTTATTAATTAATTGTATCAATCCAGCTGTGCATCCAAGATACAGATCACACAGTTCAACAATTCTGGCAATTCAACACAGTGCACATCACCACCACACACATCAGGTTCCAAAAATGTCCCTTATTAAAATATTCTGAATTTTAATTAATGTGCTTCCAAGTGATCATTTCCTGCAAATCCTTTGACTGTTCACAATCAGACTTATTCTCCAGGAAGCATGCATAGCCTAAGGTTATTTACTGTTAGGAGAGCAATGGACTTGAAAGAATTCTCTGATGAGTGATGGAATGAAGTTTGAGATGTTATATATTCCTCTCCTGTTTATATCTCAAAAGAACACACTCATATCCTCAAATCTTTCCCCAGAGCTCAGCCAACCATCCTAGTTCACAAAAGAATTTTCTTAAAGGGTATAAATGACTTTATATACAAGCCTATATTTAAAAAGAAACATATGCCAGCAAGACCCCAAAGCAGTATTTCCTACAAACCCCACCCTAAATTCAATCCTTCTTTTACATTGCAAATGAAGTTCAGACTTTCCTGAACTCTGCACTCAAAAAGCAAAAAGAAAAGAACAGTAACATGTTTCCAGTGCTGGTTAGACAAAATGAGTCTAGAAACATCAAGAGAGAAAGTTTAGAAAAAGGCACAGAATATGGTTAAGCCCCTAAAAATTCCTTTTTAAAGGTTAGCCTTCTTGCTTCAAATGCGGGATCCTAACCCAGATCAAAGCAAAAGGGGGGGAAAAAGTAACTTGATAAATGCTCAATATCTGGCAAAGTTGCACAGAAGGGAACATATGACAATTCTCAATAAGTGGGATTACTTACCCTCTTCTTGTTGTGCCAAAATGACGGAGAATTGTGACACAGTAAAGAAGAACAAAACGGCTCTCTGCCCACAGCTCATCATGTTTAAATAATTTCAAACATGAGACTCTATGTGCAAAAGAGAATGAGAGGGAGGAAAAAAGGGGGAAGGGAAAAAAAAATCAAAAGATCACCATCAATTGCTTCCTGCCCTGATCAACCACTGGGCCTGCAGAGAACTCAGCCACAGGCATTCCTGTGTCTTGCCCTTAAATAGGGAAAGCTTTGGCTTCCTCTGCTTGCCAGCCCCTTTCTGAAATCTGAGCAGAGGTCCCATCCCTTTCACGTGAAATCAAGTGATTAATATTTCTTTTGGCCTTGCAGAAGGAGCAGCCAAAATGAAGTAGATACATAACACATCTGGAGTGCCTGAGTCTGCAAGGCTTTTTAGCCTGTGCACGTTCAGATAGGAGATGAAGACTCTAAATGGCTGAAGTGGAGGTGTTTTGGGAGTTTTTGCTGCCTGCAGATGGGGGGAAAAAGTGAATGTGGAATGTGGGATTTAACTTTTTTTTCCTTTGTAATAAGATCTGGTATTTATACGCACAGTATTTCTGTTCGTTTTCCAAATACAACAAGCAGGATCACTAGGAGAACTAGGTGGTCCTTGAAGATGTTGCTGAACTACAGCTTCCTATAGGCTTCCCAGATGGTCATTTGACTGGTGCTGCTGGGAACTGTAGTTCAGCAATATCCAATGTATAAAAGATTCCTCTCTCTGACCCACATATTGTAAGAGGAATACAAGTAATGATGGGAAGCCACATAAAAGATGGGGAAGGGGACCTTCTAGAGTAGGAACAGCATTGATAAGCAGAGTGAGTTTTGTTGGCTAGTTTAGAAAATGTACTGACTGATGCCAGAAAACAGCCTGCCTTCGGTGCCATCTCACTCAAACAAGAACCCAGAGAGCAAGACAATGAGTGATTGAAGCAGCAACCTTGTCTCATGCTGAAATATGGTTCTGATCATATCTTATGATAGCTGAGTAGGTGAGATTCCTACTTCCAGAGATTTATGACCTGGAGTTTCCAAGCCTTAGTGCAATTGAATATGCTACTTTTCTTCAGATGACAAGGTGGAAGAATACCTAATCAAATAAAGGATCTAATGAAAGATTCTTACCTTCCTGCAAGGGAAAATTAGCCCAGCAATGAGATCCTTAGTATCATGCTAGGGATGTTATCTTTATGGCTTTATTTGTGAGGATGATGATGATGATAATGATGATGATGGCAGCAGTGACATTCTGCTATGTATGTCCATCAGGATCAGGGCAACTATGTAGAAGGGGAGAAACACTTCCCTCAGAGAGTTGATGAGATCAAGCAAGTTCAATCTCATCCTTCCGACTCGACAGCATGCTATATTTTTATAGGGTTTCCAGTGGTTATGAACAATGCTGTAACCATTTTAATAATATGGGCACCCATCCTCCCTTGAGTTCTCCTAACTCAATTCTAACGCTAAGAAAAAAAAGGACCTTTGTGGACCACAAGGCTACAATGGTGATTAGGTGATGTCACTGGAGAAGGTAGGGCCAATTGAAGAAGATAGTTTTTTTCTTCTTCACTCTCCCACTTTTAGGGCGTGAGTGTGTGTGTTGTTGATTGGTTTGTTTTAAATATTTATTGTAGCAGAGAACGCAGTTTGCTTTAAAAAAAATACTGAAAAACTATATCACCAAATTTAGGTTGGGTGGGAGGCAGGAAAAATAAGATTTGCCAAGGAAAGCCTGGGAGCTTATGGACTCTTGGCCATAGATGCCCACTTTGGCTAGTGATCATTGTGTTCCACGGCCACCTTGCATTCCAGATAGAGTGATTTTTTTAATATATAATTGGCTCACTCCCAGGAAAATCACCAAATTGTTCTCCCCTTTTAGAGGGATAAATTGGAGGGTGGGTGATTTAGCTCAGATTTACTTGGAAATGCTGGATTACTCATCCTTAATGGAATTCCATCAATCCTCTCTTCCCATTTCTTTTTATATGATTGATTGCTTGGTTGCAATTGACCTTGACTCCCACTGTAAGCACTGCTTACATAAAAATGTGTCAGCAAAAATAGCCAATCATAGCAACATGCTATTACTGACAGTATGGAACCCTTTTAGATTTAATACTTTCGGCTTGCAAGAGTCATATGACCTGAGCACATTTAAATCCAATAATGGCTCATGAATCCATAAGGTTCCATAATTTAGCCAAAATAACATATCCTGTAAAATATATATTCTAGTCATAAAGTGAGATGGACATTGATAGATTAATTCTGGATCAAAATATTTTTTCCAGTTTCCATAAACTGGATGAAAAAGATTTCTGTTTCTTGACCTCATTCTCAAGATACTGGTGAACTTCATTAGAATTTCATTTTCTTGAATTTATCGTATTGTTGTATAGGATAAACTAAAGAGAATGCTGAGAATCTTTCCTATTGCTCTGCATCTTAAATCCCTTTATTTCTTAGTCTGAAAAAGCCCAACGGAAGGAATTTTATTCATTTATTTAATTTCTATAGAAGCCACCTCAACTAGTAACTCTTATTCCTTTACGATGACATCCTTAAAATGTTTTATGACATACCTATCAATGCTGATATATAGTTGGATTCAAGGATAGTCAGGCACCGAATACATGCAATGAACTATTATGCTTGACTAAATTTGCCTCCTCTTTGAATGGGGCTGTTTGCATCTAATGCATAATAGAATCTTAAGGATTTAATAAATGATATTTAGTTTGTTTCTATAATACATTTCAGGTTCATGTCACACATGCAAATATGTTCACTGCACTTGAATTAATAAATTGTTCACGAAGCCTAAACAACAATCAAAAACAATACTTTTCATGGATATGTAACCTTTCCAGGCAGGTCTTGCAAATTAACATTCTGGAAAAAATGCCAGCAGATAACTGGCAAATGCCTTTGAATTTTTCAGTCAATATGTAAAACTGTACTTGGGAATTTTCATATCAGATACATTTTTTTTGGCCTGATCTTCCTATTCTTCACTTGGTCAAAGAATGAGAGCCAGAGTTTCATGGACCAGGGGGAGACCATGGACTTGATGGGGATAATGTTGTTAGGACTCTTGTCCCTCTGTAATAGCTTGGCACAGTGCCTGCGTATGTATTCTTGAAGCAATGAGGAAAATCAGCTCAGCTTCTTCTGACAGGAATCCTTCGCTTTGCACCCACAAGAAGGACAATGGTGTCACCGATTCTTAAACTTCTGGGCCAAAACTTGGCAATTTTAAAAACTGGCATTTGAGAAGAAGTGAAAAAAGATGGGAATGAAGATAATATGGAATGCGGTTATTCATCTGATTCATGTTTTGGACTTTAGTGTCCAACACAGCTGTAACGGCTCCTAAAGCACAGCCAGCTTATGACTGTAAATGGATTAACCAAAGAAGACCAGCAATCACTGAACTGCAGGAAAAAAAAGTTGCACTTGGAAGTGCTTTTGGTAAGAATACATATTCTTGACCCCTGGGACACAGAGAAATAAGTAGGGTGGGGTCCTGTTTGTTTGCAACCCCAGTATTAGCCAGAGATGAATCAGAGAAATTGGCACATTTAATCAGACTGCTGCTCTAAAAAAGTGCACATCTTTTCAAATTAATGTGTGGCCTCATGTTCTTCATTTAGAAATTGCACATTGGTTAAGTTAATTTTTTGCTGCAAAATAGTTGACAATTCAGTTCTAAAGAAACTAAGAAGTATTTCTTTTTAATTGTAGTACAGCTGTAGGAATTTATCCAAAAATTCTGTGTGGCCACCTGTAATGTGTTCTTGTCCTATAGATAGAAAAAAAACCCACAAGATGTTGATTTCCATTTTCTGAATGTTCTGAATGTTTCAACTGTACTGAAAATGGAACAGTTGCTTCATCAGGCCAAATTGGGAAGGAGGGGACTTGCAAAGAGAGAAACATTAGTAAAAAATTACCTATTACTCATTACCACCAGTAAGAACAGTCCTCAGAATCAAATGTTGAGAATCCAAATCCGGGTATAGCAAAGTTAAAATCTTTATAGCTGGCCACAATCAAGGAAACAAGAATTACAGAGACTTTAGCATAGAACTTTAATGCAACCGTTGGAAACATTAATCCTGAAAACTACAGAATCTTGAAAAGTACAACTGGAATTGTCATATCTCTTTAACTATCAAGCTCATTAAGGTGAAATCTGATAGAACTGTTTGAATGTCTTCCTCATACTTTTTTTGTTTATTTATTTAATGTATGACCTTTTTTTTTGGTAACTTGGACTAACGCACCATTTATGAGATAAGCTACTGATGGTGTCTTATCCCGTCTGCTGCTAAGTTATGTTTAAGGTTCTTTCTGCTATTTTCTCAGATTCCTAATAATCTCTTATAAGCAGCTTGGAATTAACATAAGCAGCTAAGAATATTTTGGAGATAAACCTTTAAACCTAAAGTTATGTTGTATTATGATAGTGGAAATATCCCTTGTAGAAATATCACTTTTCTGTTTTAAAAATTTAGGAAGAAATATCCTAGATTAGAACATAAACATACTATGGGACAGGAGTATGAGTAAACACACTGACATTAGTGCAAAATATTTTTTTCTTTTTTTTTGGTACAGTTCTGGTAAAGAAAAAACCTTAACTTCCTTGCAAATGAGCCATATCACCAGACGTTAAGAATGATCAGAGTGAGTGCTTAAAAGCTGAAAAGGGGAGAGTTTTTTTAGGTGAGGAAAAGGAAGGAAGGAAGGAAGGAAGGAAGGAAGGAAGGAAGGAAGGAAGGAAGGAAATATGATGGGATGGTATGAGATGAGATGATGGGGAGAAAAAGTGAAGGATGGAAGAAACTGTGCTGCAGAACTTCACCAGCCTGTCCATGAGACCTGGCCTTGAAAGAGATCCCATCCACTGATTCAAACAGGAATGCAGTGGAAGGCTGATAACAGTAAAGAGAAGCTGAAACTATGATGCTGGCATTCCAGGTTTGCATCTTTAAAAGCGAAAGATCAAAGGATGTCAGCCTACTCAACCAAGGTGCCTTAGTTGACAGACGGAAGTATCAAAGGAATCTATGCTTAAGTTACAGCTTTGTCCCTGAGGGGGCAGGTATGAATAAATTAATGTATCTCCATTGCTGTGTTTTGCCTTCAGTCACTTACAACTGGTTGACTGGATCCCCTTGTCTGGAACATGAAATATCACATTACTTCAGAAGTGGGATATACAAAGAATTTGGTTAGGAGTCTACAAAGCAGGTAAAAAAGGAAGGTGAGGAGATGCACCCATTGCAATTGTGAGTAAAGTCACAATCTGGCCTCATTTGCCTGTGGCTGCATGATGGTACATTGTATTTCTTGCTCATCAAACAGTGTCTGACCAAAAGGGGATCTTTGAGCAAATAACATGAAGATTTATTTACATGTAACTACAGTTGGAATGGGCTGTTCGTTTTATTTTCTGGTCATTTTTAAAAAAAAGAAATCAGCCTGTTTTGCTTTTGAATGCAGTCTGATCTAAAACATTGAATACATAACTCTAAAGCTTTTCCAGTAGTAGCTGATATCAACCAGGATCCTGGTCTTGACAGTGTATTATATATACACCTGTTATATTACATAGTCATCTGGTTTAAAGCAGCCACTCAGGACCAACTAAGAAACTGAATATGTATTAGAATTTACTTTGCACAGATATTAGATGTATGACTGAAGCAATGTAAAACTAGCTCAAGAAAATATATGCTGATAAAATGTTGGACAACAATGTATTTAACAACTTGGGCAAGAAAATAATATTGTTTATACAGTATACCATGTTTGTCAAGTATTTAAGTTCATATAACCTGATACAATACCTGACAAACATGATCAATGAACAATTAATTAAATGTTGGATTAAAATAAGAATTCACGTTGAAACCAATTTAGTTCATTTGAAAGGAACTGCTTGATAGTTCTTATCTCTGTATGATGCAGATACAACTTGTTCGTCAGTATACTTTACAAGCTTTTGACATTGTTACTTGAAAGTGACACCACGCTATGGTAGCTTTGTAATCCTTGACATGACTTTTGACTGTTTTAACTTATAATAGAATTAATATTTAGTAAAAAGAAAGTTCCTTTTTGCCTGTAAAATGATTTAAAGAATCGAATAGAATAGAATAGAATAGAACTGGAAGGGACCTTGGATGTCTTCTAGTCCAGCTCCCTGCTCAAGCAGGAGAACCTATACCATCTCAGACAAGTGACTGTCTAGTCTCTTCTTAAAAATCTCCAGTGATGGAATGCCCACGATTTCTGAAGGCAAGCTATTCCACTGTTCCTCACTGTTAGGAAGTTTCTCCTTAATTCTAAGTTGCTTCTCACTTTGGTCAGTTTCCAACCATTGTTTCTTGTCCTGCCCTCTGGTGCTTTGGAGAATAAATTGACCCCCTCTTCTTTGAGGCTGCCCCTCAAATACTGGAATATTGCTATCATGTCACCCCTGTTTTTTCTTTTCTTTAGACTAGCCAAACCCAAGTCCTGCCTGTTTTAGTCTCCAGGCTTTTGATCATCTTAGTTGCTCTTCTCTGAACTTTTTCCAAAGCTCAATATCTTTTTTGTAGTATGGTGACCAAAATTGGCTTCATATTTTATATTTAAAAGAAGCCCCAGGGATTGTTGGAATAATTCTTCAAAAATTTCAAGTTAGCCCAGAAATAGTTAAGTTAATGGGTTAACTAACAGACATAAAAGAATTTTTTAAATTATAGAACTGTTGTTCCTACCAGCATAGTTATTGAAGCAGCTGAAGCCAACTTTAACATTTCTCCAAAATTGATCATCATAATTATATTGTTCTGGATAGGATGAATTCATTTTCTTTGGCATTCTTTTCCTAATTTTTCCTATAATTTAGCTTGATATGAGCATGTTTCAGCACCTTTAATTCTGGGGAGAGTGCAGAGAGAGATGAATAAATACAAGAAAAATGTGTCAACTTGGATTTTCTCAGATTTCATTTACTTTATTACTGCACTTGGCTATTCATATGATTCACTTAAAAAAAACACCCTTCCGAAACATACTTTGTTTTAATTTCATTAATCTGTGAGCTTTCTCAAATTTCTTTTAATCTTCAAAATATTTTTCCAATCATCATCATCAACATTATATTAAATCACCACTCTTTTTTTTTTAAATAGAAGTGCTGTAGTCTATTTCCCATTTTGCAAGAATGGTGTTTTAGTAAAAAAAATTCATAGCCACTGGGCTGATTGAGTTTATGTCAGTGACTTACATGCTGTAATGTCTTATTCAGCAATTGTTCTTAATGGGTGGAAGGTGAGAATTTTCATTGATTCTCTCTAGCCTACAAGCCAAGATCTATTTCAGCAGCTAAAGAAGAAAGGGAAAAAAAGTCTTCCCTCTTTCAATTATAGAAATTCTGCAGGGCCACAACATATTTATGAATAAATACACATTATTTGATAATGTCCCCAAGTATATGAAAAGCCAGTGTGGTGTAGTGGTTAGAAATAAGGAGACAATGAGGCATAAAGCCATCTGGTGGCTGTGGGCCAATCCTTCTTTCTCAGCCCCCGTTCTTTGGGGACTGCCATTTTTGACATTTTTTACCAGCCCTGCAGATGCCATTGACCAAAAGGTTGAGAAGTAATATGCAATTATTCTTAATGTCTGCTTGCCAAGTCTGCTATGAATCCAATTTGAGGTATGCGGATGATACGGTAGTGGTGGGTCTTAGCCAGGATGATAATGAAGATTCTCATAAGGAGATGGTGAAGGCTTTGGTGGACTGGTGCAATGAAAGCAACCTGGTTTTGAATGTTAATAAAACAAAGGAGATTATTGTTGATTTTAGAAAGAGCTGGCATAGTCACACTCCACTTTGTATCAAGGCTGCAGCTGTGGAGGTGGCCAATAGTATTAAGTACCTGCGGGTGCAGATAACTAACAATCTGAATTGGTCTCTCCACACATCATCTTTAGTCAAGCATGCAAACCAACATTTGCATTTCTTGCATCAGATGAGGAGAGCACATCTTTCTCCTTCTGTCCTGGCCACTTTTAACAGAGGCACAATTGAGAGTGTTTTAACGAATTGTATCACTGTTTGGTTTGATGGTAGCAGTGACTCAGATAGAAGGTCCATACAGAAAATGGTAAGGACAGCTGAGAAGATCATAGGAAGCTCGCTTCCTGGTAGTCAGGATGCTACTTATAAGCACTATATACTTAGTGCTTGAAGCATTCTTAGAGACCCCACCCACCCACTTCATGGCTGGACTAGTAGCAGAATGACTAGATTCTGTAACAACTTTGTTTCTTATGCCATACGTCTTGAAAATTCTCAGGATTCTTTTTTTTTTTGCCATGTGTATGCGTACATTCAAACTAGACTGTGTCATATATGCATGTATATGCAAAATGGTATTTTCTGAGAGCTGAATGCAATGAAATTTCATTTTAAAGCATGCTGATTAGTGTATATTTAAAGTGACAATAAAGATTCTATTCTATTCTATTCTATTCTATTCTATTCTATTCTATTCTATTCTACTCTACTCTACTCTACTCTACTCTACTCTACTCTACTCTACTCTACTCTACTCTCTACTCTACTCTACTCTACTCTATTCCATTCCATTCCATTCCATTCCATTCCATTCCATTCCATTCCATTCCATTCCATTCCATTCCAGCATGGGAAGGCTCTTCATGTCATAAGTAAATGCATTGGCCGAATTGTAGTCCTTGACTTACAACAGTTCATTTGATGACCGTTCAAAGTTACAATGGCACTGAAAAAAGTGACTTATAACCATTTTTCACACTTACAACCATTGCAGCATCTCTGTGGTCATGTGATCAAAATTTGGATGATTTGCAATTAATTCATATTTATGATGGTTGCAGTGTCCCAAGGTTACGTGAACAACTTGTGTGACCTTCTGACAAGCAAAGTCAATGGGGAAGCCAGATTCACTTAATAACCGTGTTACTAACTTAACAACCACAATTATTCACTTAACAACTGTGCCAAAAAAGGTCATAAAATGTGGCAAGACTCACTTAACAAAAATGTCTCACTTAATGACATAAATTTTGGACTCAATTGTGGCTGTAAGTCAAGGACCATCTGTATCTGCAAAATGGAACCTGAATACCATGACTACATTAACTTTATCTAAATGTAGCCAAGCTATTCAGATTCCATTTTGCAAATAGTTAATTTGGCCATTCTGTTTTCACCGTGCACTGAAAGAAAATAAAATGTATTTCAAAAAAGAGGAACCTGACATGATTTCAGATTTTATTATATTTAAAGACATTTGCAGCTGCTCCATACATAAATCACTTCATTAATCAAAAGTTATGATTCAGGCACATTCCTCTGGTCACTTACTAATCATTTAAATGTGAAAACAGTATTATCTTGAGAGATGAAAAAAGTGCAATAAAATGTTGGTAATATTTTTAATTCATTGTTACAAGCTTTCTTTGTAACAAAGTTAAAAATATGATTTATCTTATGGCACAAGTTTTGATTTGGGCAAAACAGTAAAAAAACATTAACTAAGGCTGCTCAGAGACTTTAGTAAATATCCAATTTTACATCCTTTTCAGGAAAGGAGTACAGTGGCTAGAACTGTAGTTAGGATGTTGGGTGGGAAGGTAACAAGCCCGTGTTTGAGACCCAAGTGTTGCTGTGGGGCAGGGTGAGCTCTCATCCTTGGCTCCAGCTGCTGCTGGGGACATGAAAGGAGTCCTCAACTGGGCTTCCCCCAGGCAACAGTGATGTCACTGGCTAATCTTTCAATGTAGAAGCGCCTAGGTGCTTCTGACACGAGTACATTATGATGTGATCTTATTCAGGGATCCTGTTATAGTTAATGTGATCATGGTCCCCTTCCCAGCCAAGTTGCCCTGGACATACAAATCAAAGCCCTATTTTAATTCCTTTATATTTATTATTTTCACTTTAGTAAATAAACTATGTTGAAAGTTTAATGGGGGGGAGGGGAAAGAGAGGGTAATCTATTGCCCAAGGATTCTAGGCAGATCCATTTTTTTTAACCCTCAATCTGCTGATTTGTGACTGAATAAAACTTGATTTTGATTGATTTTACTCTCAGGAAACTCCCCACCATCCAAAATAGGTCAAAACTATTCATTCCAAAGACAATTGTGCAATATCACTATGCATTTATGGTCAATTTTTTTAAAAAAATAACCCCCCCCCATCAGAAGAAAAAAAAGCCTTGTCTAAATATTTACCTAGCAGATTAAAATATTGTTCTACCATAACAATGAAAAGAACATCTTAAATACTGTTAGAATATTATAGATCAGCATACAGTATATCAGTTGCCAGCTTGTGAAGTAATAACTGCAGTAGTAAAAGGAGAAAGTAAAAGAGAGATTGAGAACCTTCAATATTCTCTCTTGACCTCACACGACACAATATTGCTAATATTAACCCAAAGCTATTGCCTGGAACTTTGGATTTCCATATATCTGTAGAAGAAGAGCTGCACTATTTTCCTTAGATCCAAGGCAGAGCTACTCAGGAGGGAAGAGTGAATCTTGAAAAGGCGTTTTCCAGTAGTTGGAGCTTAATTGCAATATCCCTGGGAAGCAATCCGCAAAGAAAAGCAGGACATCTTTCGAAAGATTGGAGCAGAATAATCAGGATGCCTGGTTAAATGAAATTGGCCATGCACAATTTCATTTGGAAAGAAGTATCCATACATGTATTTTGCATCCCTAATATTACAAAATATGGGTAATTAAGTTTTTGCAGGGGGGAGCAACCTATAATTTGAGGGATGCATGTGGTCCTATATGCTTGGAGACCATTTGATATTTTTTGTTAAAATTTGGAAACACAATGTTCTGCCATTTTGAAGCAGGAAACACACAAAAAGTGGAATTCACTCTTCAAAGCAGACCTAAGGTATTTTAGAATAAAGCAAAAAAATCTGCAAAAGTCTCCCCTGTATCCCAGGAAAATCTACGAGTACATCTTGTCTCCACCCATGTTGCATTGTTGTTCTGCTCACTAAGGTCACAACTTCACCAACAGAAATGGGGAAGTTTGCCCAGTGCTGCTCTTTGCAAATCCAAAACAGAGAGAAAATGTACTTCTCTTGAAAAGGAATATTCCCAATTAGTTTAATTTCTTCATGTTAGTATTCATGTTGTGAGCCGCCCTGAGTTCTTGGAATAGGGCGGCATAGAAAAATAAATAAATAAATAAATAAATAAATAAATAAATAAATAAATAAATAAACAAATAAATAAATAAATAAATAAATGAATAAATAGTTTGCCACGAAATAAAGCTAAAACAGAAAACATGATTGCCATTTAAAATATTGCACTGCTAAAGGGACAAACCACATTTTGTGACAGCAGCAGGATCTTGCCATGTATTTTATAAGAGTAAGAAGAGACCTCTTGGATTAAAAACAACACCCAATTAAAATAATAATTGTGTTCCTTGTAGCCAACAAGGACAGGAAGGCATTAATGTTTCATAGCATCACACTAGTCCTAAATGAATCTATTGCCATTGTGACTGATGTCTATTGATAGCTCTATCCTCTATGATAGATAGTTCTGTAGGTCCTTCTACCGGTAGCTTTCCCTTGTTCAGTTTGGAAAGAGTGAGAGGTTACAACTGGGAAACATTTAATTATTACTGCCAACTTCAGATGTTCAAGTCATAGCAAAGAATGTAAAGTTAAAATCATAGAGGGGAAGAACACTGTTGTCTCTTCTACTTTCTTTCTCCACAGATTCTACTAACTTGCTGGAGCCTGGTGGCACAGTGATTAGAATGCAGTATTGCAGGCAAACTCTGCCCACAGTCTGAAGTTCGATCCTAATAGGCTCAAGGTTGACTCAATCTTCCATCCTTCCGAAGTCGGTAAATTGAGGAGCCAATTTGTTAGGGGAAATATGCTGAAATTGTAAACCAGTCAGAAAGTGCTGTAAAGGACTGTGAAGCGGTATATACATCTAAGTGTTACTGCTATTGCTACTGCTCCTAATCACTTGGAACTGGGGAGGGGGACACATATTTTTATCTTCTGGGGAGAAGAACCAGGGAACAAAATGCACAAATGTAATCCTTGAATATATGTTTTATATTTTTCCCACCATCCCAGCTTGACCCTGTTATAATAATTTTGGAATTTTTGATGAATCTCTGTCGGTACCCCAAACTGAGGATAACTCTTTAATTCTTTGTCTAATCCTGTTCATTACAATTCATTTTCTACATCTGAACGATTGAAATTAAGTCTGGTAGAATTCAATGGTCTTCTTTCGCACTTTTATGCTGCTCCTCATTAGGAATCGGCCAAAAATTATATTGGCTTAAAGCAAAGCTGACCAACTTCCAATTTCTATGGTGCTCCAATCACCTAAGCCTGGTAAGATGATGTTTGTTAAGACCACTGAACATATTACCATGACATCTATCAATGATCTCTCAGATTGCTGGATCCATGTTTAAATGCCCACTCGGCAGCTTTGGCACTGCAGCAGCTTCCTTTCTGATAAAGCTGTCATGGCCTTACTTTGAAAGCCCCACTTTCGTTTCGCTATAAAAGGGAAGGAAGGGAATGGGACTCTTCTGCTGCCACTCTATAGGTGGAAATGGCTCTGCTTGATATCAGGAGAACCAACATCTCAAATACCCATTTCCCTTCTTTTTTGCTTTGCTTATCTTATCATCTAGGGCATGGGTGTCAGACTCGATCGTGTCTTGTGACATATAGTGATGTTTTTTTGCCTTTGCGAGCTGGGGTGGGCGTGGCCTGTGTGTGTTGCACCCAGCCTGCGGGCTGCCAGTTTGGCACCCTTGATCTAGGGCTTGGAAAGAGGGAAGGAGGGTGACAGCTCTATTCCTGCAAATGGCCCTGAAAAGCAATGACCAGGAATAAGTAAGGTTCCTAAACCTATATCAAAATTGACCATTCTGCATGTTGAGAGAAACCAAAACAATGAAACAAAAGATGATTGGCCAGAAGCAATTAGGATGATGATGTGAATTCATTCCCTCTATGAATACAGTTAATGGAGGATTTAAATACAAGCAGGACATGAAAATGAGCTTAAAGAACAAACAGTTGGTTCCTGGCAGAGTGGGACGGCATGGAGACAGGTGTGTTCCACCTCTAGTTTTTATATTTCCTGAAGCTAAATCATCTGAAGACGATTTGGACAATGACGTATTTGGGAACAGATAAATCACTCTCTGAAAATACTCAATTAATATCCCAGTAACTCAGATATTTTCTAGATCAGAGCAGAAATCTTTGCTGACTAGAAACTGGTAGAAATCATTCCCATGCTCCAACTAAAAGAATTAAGGGAAATTTTATTTGTTTTTATCTGAATCAATGGCAAAGAATCATAGCAATCCATTTTTGCTATCTCTTATAAACATTTGGGGAGTAGATTTCCAGAAAATGTCTGGTTTACATTTGCTCTGAATTTCTTTTCCATTCCGTAACTTTATTAGCAGTAGGGTTTTCGTTGCAAGTTGTAAGTTGTAGAGGTTGCAAATGCAGCATGAAAAAAAAAGGTTGAGAAAAGAACTTGGATTGAAGCTTAATTTTATTTTATCTTAAAATTGGGTTTCCAAAATAATTGTGTGTATCAAAACCTACTAGCATTAATCAGTACCTCCTAGAACCACCTCAATGAGCCAAGTGGGAGATGGGTGTAAAAACAGCGGTAGTGGCCTTTATATCTTTTTTTTTATCATTGGAAATCATATTCACTTTCTTGATTTTCATATGTTCAAATGAATCCCAGGTAAACATGGGTATTTCAATCATCACACCAGATTATATTCATGTAGCATCTCAGAATATGGGTGGTTTTATCCTGAAAGAATTTAGCAAATAAATCACAGTTCTCCGTTGGAGCGATGACTGTATCACTTCTATCTGTAAGGGACAGGTTATTTTGAAAAGAGCTTTTAGACAAGAATCTGCAGTCATTAAGGATAGAGCATTAAAATAAAAGCAATTTAAATTTCAAGCATCACATTAAATATTCCAATGTTTATGCTTTTATCACAATGTGTTGTGTATACTTTTCTACAGTGAGATTTGGAAACATGCTCATCACATTTCATGGCAGGTAGCATTATGAAAAGTACACAAAAAATAGAAGTAGCAATCAAAAGAAAGTAAAGATGTAAGAAATATAAATTAAAATATAGCCAAAACAATGTTATATAATCATATTCAATATAACTTGCCATACTTTTCTGTCTTTGCAAACAAACTTTTCTTCCACCAGGTTCCTCCACTGATTCATAAATTTCTTTTCGTTTCTTCAACTTGTCGCCTTTTTGATCATCTCCATCTAATCATGACTAAGTCTTTCCCTTCTTCTTGATCCATTCATTCTTCCTTTATATATTTATTTTGCTATTTGATCTTCATTCATTCTTTTGACATACTGAAGCCTTCTCAATGTACTTCTGTCATCTGAATCATTCTCTTTTGTATATTTTCTTCATTCCCTTCTTTCTCGGATGATAACTTTTCTTGTTTTATCACACTGAATCCCATTCATATTGCATTCAACTTGTCCTGGCATAGCCAACTCTCACTTTTGCAGGGCAAAATTGGCCAAAACAGTTCTTAGGCTTAGCCATTTTCATTTGTTTTAACAAGCTTTCCTTTCTTAAACAGACCACTTACTACTCATTACCTTGTATTAACATTTGCACATCTTATAATTTTCCCTGCCATTTCTCAATCTTTAGTACTTATTCCTCCAGGGTACATATATTGTGTTCCAGTTTTCTACTATTTACGTATAGTTTGCAATCATTCACTCCATTCTACCTGGCTAATTTAACTGCCCTGTTTTTTGATATATTAATTTTCAGATGTACATTTCTCATTATATTATCCAATCTAACACTCACTATATGTTGTTTGAGTTCACATATAGCAACACAGTACACTATAAAAGTACACACTTATTCATGTCCTCTATTTACACACCTCTGACATCACCACATCCATAAAAATACATTTATTTATGAATACATTAAATAACCAAAGGGATATTGTGGTCCATTTCCTAAACATTTACCACTCACCAAACATTCCACTTATGCTCACCTGTTGTAGTGCCATCATATACCACTCTGTTCACATTGATCAATCAACATTAAAATCCATATTTACATAAAACATTCCAACATTCAAGCTTATTTACTTTATCATATACATTCTCTAAACCAACTATTGTAGTACATTTCATACATTTTTAATGATCTTCATGTTTCCTTCTTTTTAAAACTTTTAAAAAATTCAAATAAGCACTTTATTTGAGGAGAAAAAGCATTACCCTTAGCTTCAGTGAGGCAAAACCAAGTAAAGATCCTACTATGGGTTACAGTTATAACGCTATTTTGTTGGTAAATGAGGTTGCTAGGATTTTAATAGTCTCATAAATAATGTCTCCTGGTAGATTTATAGGAGGCCATCAAGATTTTGAAAATATTAACATTTTGATTGAAATGCTTCCTTTAATTCAGCATAGATAGAATTCAGCATGTAGTATATCATTTTAGCAAACTTTAACAAAGTTTTGATAGCGTCTCTTGATAGTAGATTTTGATTCATTGGGTTGACTTTCTTCTGACAGGCTTTATTTAACAACTAAATCACATATAATTACTTATGGGATGGTTTTTTTATATACACATTTTATTAGTTTTTTAATTTCTTAAGAAAGAGTACTCAAGACCCACCATGGTGTCTGGGTGATCCAACATTCAAAAGTAAAGATACATTTCGCTATCCCCTCTCTATTTCCCTCAAATAACATAATACATTTAAAATATTCCATTTCTATTTTAAAATTCTATAACTGCTAGACCTGTTTTATAACTTTATCAGTTTACAATTACCATAGTTTAGCTTCAAAACAACAAATTATCAATTCTAATTCTTAATCTCTCACATCCCTCATTTTATCACCAATCTCATTTGTTTCTTTTTCCACAACACAGTAAATATCCTAATAGCAATAAAGTATTAATCAACCCTATATATGTATAATCCCACAATCAATCCATCTCTTTAAAATAACAAAATAATATTAAACCTTAATCATTCAAGTTCATTAAACAGAATTCAAATTTTCTCCAATTACTTATCATGTCTTATCATGTCTTTGTTGTCATACAAAAAGGTCATCTTACTAATTTAAAACACTCCATTGATTATTGAAACCATCCAATCTAAATAGTCATCATTTTTTCAATTCCAATACATAATATTTTCATCAAATTGAATATATTATTCACTACATGAATACACAAATCCAGTACGTTCTTAATCTGTTTAAAATATCTATCAGTCTTGATTCTTAAAACAGTCCATAAATCCAGCATTGCCTTTTATTCCATTACACCATTTTAAATTTCTCTTTTCAATCTAATTCTGGCTTTTTTCCTATGCCAGGTAGGTTTCCATAAAGACGCTTCCCTTTCAGCCAGTAGATCTATTTTTACTGCTTGCAGTGAGCTTTGAAAGAATAAGAGTCCCATCCTCTGTGTCAAGTGTTTGTTTCTCTCCTCCTTAAAAATCGTTGCTTTGTAGTTTCAGATCTCAGTCTTTGCTTCTTCTGTTCCTCAAGGTTACAAATGAAAGATTTGTAAGGTATGATGAGTTCCTCTTTTATCTCTGTTAATTCCTCTTCTAGTTTATTTTGATTTGTCAAATAGTCAGATGTAGTCTGAGCATCCATTTGAATGTTTGACGTGAGATTTCTGGATTTTACTTCTGTAATAGGTTCTTTCAATATGGCACAAATTTCTGCAGTGGCCTCATGTATCTTTTCCAGTATAAGATTATAGTTTAGTTGTGAATGCGATTCCTCCATTTTAATACTAAGTAGAAAAAATCTCTTTTTTCTTTTTTGTGGGGACTGTATTTGATAAAGATTAGTCAGTGTCCACCCCCACAGTTCACTTATGGGATGTTTTTGACTTAGTTAAATTTATGTCATAGTATATGCCAAGTCTTATTTCTCTTTTTTGTTTGTTTGTTTTCCTAATAGCAAGAGATTCTAATATCAAATTAAATAGAATATGTTTGTTTTGCAGATGGTTTTTTGTGATTTATAGATTAATCAGAAACATCTGTAATTAATCTAATTTAATTAATAAGGGTATCGTATCAAATTAGAGGCTAGAGTAAATCAGATTTCATTTCTTTCAGTATTAGTAATAATTCTAACATAAATAGAGATCGAATTGTTCCGAACTTCTTGCTATCTTGCTTTAAAGCTCTCAGGAAACTCTCAGTTTGAACTTACCTCTATTCTGAACACATACCTAATACTCCTTCCTCCTCCTATTCAGTTCCTTGGATAATCTAAGTTTACTCTTAAAGCTCCAAGGGATGGACCTGGAGCAAAAGGCAGGGAAGAGAGGAGATCAGCTTGCTGGTCAAGGTAAAAAAAATAGCAGTTTGGTCTTAATTCCAACAGTCTGTGCAATTATATAGTGCAACCTCAAACTAAGGTAACACATCAACAGCCGATCTTGCTTCAATTTGATGCTATGGGTACAGAACAAAGATGTAAAGAGTCAGTTACAATTTCTTTCAGTATCTGAGAGACATTTAACACTAAGTTTAATATCATCATCATCATCATCATCATCATCATCATCATCATCATCATCATCATCATATGTCTATGGTGATTCTCAGTGGTCCAGATCATGGTTGTCCTAAAGGTGCTTTCTTTCAGAAGGCAACTGGTCTTTCTTGTTTTGCTAGAAGACGTTTCACTTCTCATCCAGGAAGATTCTTCAATTCTGGTTGAATAGTGGAGAATGGAAGGATTTATATTTCTTGCAGTCATCTGGTTGTTAGCACTCTTTCTGAGAGTCATTGAGGCCACTATGCCCTCAGGGTTACATGAATCCTGTAGTCTGCCATTTTTTTTCTGGAAATCCTTTCATACTCCTGCACTATTCGAAGAGTGTTCATCCCAAATTGCATAGCTAAATGTCTATGGAGGTCATGGTTGTCCCGAAGGACAACGATTTGTCCCAAATCATCATCATTATCATCACCACCACCATCATCATCTTCCTAGCGTTGTTCCCACAGATGCAGGGTCTGCTTTTCACATTGATGAATGTCATCTTGGATGATCAAGTGAAGCATCCAGGTCTAGCTGGGCAATTTTCATTTCTGCATTTATTGTTCCTTGCCATCTTTTACTTGGCCTTCCATGTGAGTGCTTGCCATCTGTGTTAAAGTGAAAGACAATGCAGGCAGCGGGGCAAGGTGCTGCTTGTAGGACCATACCACTATAGGTACTTCTGCATTTTCTCAGGTATTGGTGCAATGCCCATTTGCTGCCATACTGTACCATTGCTGACATGATCAAGAAAGGCAACACCTAATCAGCAATGAAGCAGGTGCATTTTCATGACATGTAAAGAACGTTCGGTGCATTTGGTGGTTGGCCAGCACTCAGCGTCATATAAAGCTACTGGGTATGTATTATTATTTTATACATCTTCAATTTTAGATAGATTGGTATATATCAACCGCAGAAGACTTTAGTGTTTTGCTTCCATCCTAGCCATGCTTTGTTCACTTTTGCATACACTTCAACATTAATGCTGCCGTCACTTTATAGGTGGGATCCTAAGTAACAGAAGGCATTGGTCTTCACTAGATCTTCATTGCTGACCTGCATGATGGAGGTGCTCAGGTCTTCTTGATGTTGAGGCACAGGCCAAATTGGCTAAAGTGGTTGTTCCATGTTTGTACATATTGCTGCAGTTCTTTGGTGGCTGCTGCACACATGACATCATCAGCATGGAGCAAGGTCCAGGGGCTGTCTTGTTGCAGTTCTTTCATCACAGAATCCATGAGAAGAATGAATAGCAATGGTGATAATATTAAGCTCTTTCTTACAATTGCAAGGAATTGTATTCTATGGAATACAAGTTAATATTAATATTACTATTAATATTCTATGGAATATTAAGTAGCTTCTTCTGACAGTGGACATTATCCAGATACGTAGATATTCACACATAGTATGTCCAAAATATGATAATGTGAGCCTCATTATTTATGCCTTTAGTGGATTGACTAAGGATTGATTCATTCAATGATTCATTTGTTTGTTTGTTTTCAGCTCTCCATGATATTTTCAGGAGTCTTTTCCAACACCAAAGTTCAAAAGCATCAGTAATACATCAAACAAGTTTCTTTTGAAGAAAATGGGTTCCCCAGAGTGTGTTTCTTAAGGGCAGTTAAGTTATAACTGCCTTGTTTTTGCAGATATTAATCGCCATGGAACACTAATCAATTTAATGGCACTTTTTATATTATTTCTGTGTTTTGGACTGTATCATTTTTTGCCCACACTATCATTGTTTCTTTTACTTGTTCTTCTCCCATCCTCCAGTTTAAAAGAAATTTATAAAGTTTCTTAATAAGTTTTTCATCTGTTTTCAAAAGTATTTTATCAAGTTGTTCTTTGTAAAATCACATTGATTTTACATCTTTTTCATATCTTGTTTGAATTTGCAAATAAGACCACCATGTTAAATCGATCCCTTGTTGTTGGAGATTTTGCCTGTCTTTAAGTTTTCTGTCCTTATCTAAAATGTCCTTATAAGTAACAAGTTTGTCATAGTTAATTAAATTTGGATAAGCGAACGCTTCCATTGTTGAAAGCCATTCAGATATTTTAGTATAGATTTTGTGTTTAATTCTCTCCCACTCTGAGAGCAATACATTCCTTATGGCATGGTTTTGAAAATATTTGTGTACTTTATTTTTCTCATACCACAGAAACGCATGCCAACCCAAGTGCAGATCATGTCCCTCAAAGTAAAGGAGTCGTTTATTTCTCAGTGTAATCCATTCTTTAAGCCAAAGCAAGATGGCTGCTTGGTAATAAAGTCTCCAATCCGGAAGTCCAAAACCCCCTCTGTCTTTGGTTTCTTGTAACAATTTAGTTTTGATTCATGCTTTCTTCCCTTGCCATATAAATCTCAATATTGTTGCATTTAAATCATCAAAGAATTTCTTGCCCAGTTTAACAGGAGCTGTTTGGAATAGGAAAAGTAGTTTATTTATTTATTTATTTATTTATTTATTTATTTATTTATTTATTTATTTATTTATTTATTTATTTATTAAATTTCTATACCGCCCCTCTCCCGAAGGACTCGGGGCGGTTCACAGCCTTAAAATTTAAAAAAACATATAAATGTACAAAATTAAAATATTTAAAAATAAATTAAACAAATTAGGCCATAAAATCTATAAAACCCAATATATACAAATCCTAAAAGCCTAAAAATTACAAAAATCCTAAAAATTGCACAATCCCCCTAAAACATTTTCACCCGGTTGGAGCCGGAGCTTCTATGCCAGGCCGGCCTGTTGAAAAAGGAAAGTTTTCAGTTCCCGACGGAAGGTGCGTAAGTCTGTCATCGTACGGAGTTCGGGGGGGAGCTCGTTCCAAAACGTTGGAGCTCCCACAGAGAAGGCTCTCCCCCTGGGGGTCGCCAGTCGACATTGTCTGGCCGACGGCACCCTGAGGAGGCCCTCTCTGTGGGAGCGTACCGGACGGCGGGAGGTATTTGCTAGCAGTAAGCGGTCCTGTAAGTATCCGGGTCCGGTAAGATGTTCATCTTCACCATCACTATTCTTCCTAACAGTGACAATTGAAGATTTTTCCACTTTTCCAAATCTACTTTTATTTGTTTCAATAATTTTTCATAATTCTCTTATTTTAACATTGTACATTTTGATGTTAAGTAAATACCTATGTATTTAACTTTTTTGGCTATTTGAAGATTTGTCTTTTTTGTACATTGGGTTTTCTGTTTGTCTGTTAATTTTTTTGCTAATACCTTAGTCTTTTCCCTATTTATTTTTAAGTCGGCCACTTCTCCAAATTTTTCTGTTTGGTGCAAAAGTTTGGTAGCTGTTTCCAATGGCTCCTCCAAAATAAAAACTAGATTGTCTGCAAATGCCTGTAATTTATATTTCTGTTCTTTTATTTCCAGACCTTTGATTTCCATATCTTGCCTCATGTTTCTAGCACTTCCAATGTAAGAATAAATAACAAAGGAGATAGTGGACATCCCTGTCTTGTGCCTTTTAAACATCAAAGCTGTCTGTTTACCCCCAAATGGGTAAACTTTATTTCTCCCTGGCACTTCAAAAGAAAAGAGGTATAGTCTTTTACATAAAAGAAAAAATGAATCCAAAACAAGTTTATGCTGATGAAGAGGGGAGAATATTAATGGTGGAAATTACGTGGAATCAAAAACAAATACTGATGGTTGCAATATATGCACCCAATGACAAGCAAGATCAGTTCTATCAACAGTTATATGATAAACTAGTAGACTTAAATCATCAAAATCTTTGTATATTGGGAGACTTTAATGCAATAGCTGACACAACACGGGACTATAAAAGCCATAAACAAGGGGGAAAAGGAGGAAACACCCTACCCAAGGCCTTTTTAAAAATGAAAGATGAATTGCTTATACAAGATATATGGAGAGAGATGAACCCAGAAAAACCACAATACACATTTTACTCAAATAGGCATAAATCTTGGTCAAGAATTGATATGATATGGACATCCTATGACTTGAAGACTATGATACAAGAGGTTGAAATAGAACCCAATATTTGGGCAGACCATAATCCAATTAAAATGACTTGGAAAGGAACCAGGAAAAAACTAAGATGGTCGCTAAATAAATCTATTTTGAAAGAAAAAGAATTTCTACAATAAAAGAAATGGAATTCTTTTTTAAAATAAATAAGAAAGAAGACACATCCCTTCAAAATGTGTGGGACATGGCTAAAGCATATTTCAGAGGTCTGGCTATAACGTATGTTGCTAAAAAGAACAAAGAAAAGAAACAAGTACAGTCCAGGCTGAAAGAAGAACTTACCAAATTGGAATCCGAGTTGCAAATTGATCCACAAAAGAAAAAGCTGAAGATACAAATGGAATTAATAAAACATAAATTAAATTTAACTGAGATGGATGCAATGGCACATCAGATTAAACGATCTAAACAGAACTTTTTTGAAAACGCCAACAAACCGGGAAGATGGCTTGCATATAGATTGAAGAAACAGAAGAGAAAAAAGAATGATAAGCAAGCTACAAGACTTAAAAGGCGAGGTATACTGCCACAACGATGTAATGAAAAAATCACTAAGGACTATTATGAGACACTTTATAAGGCGGAGGTGGTTTCCAAAGAGGCAATACAAGATTATTTAAAAGGAGCTGATCTCCCAAAGGTGCCAGAGAATATGCGACATATTTTAAATGAGATGATAACAATGATGGAGATCACAGAGGCAATAAAAAGGCAGAAGAAGGATAAGGCTCCGGGGCCTGATGGCCTTCCTGCAGAATTTTACATAGCTCTACAAGATATAGTAAGTCCAATATTGAAGGAATTGTGCAACGACATTTTTTTCAGAGAGGAAAATACCAAATTTGTGGACTGAAGCTAATATTACTTTGATACCTAAAGAAGATACTGATTTTACACAAATCAAAAACTATAGACCAATATCATTATTGAATGTGGATTATAAAATCTTTACTTCAATAATGGCAGAAAGAATGAAAATAATTTTTGACTGAATTTATTCATACAGACCAAAATGGCTTTCTGCCTAGAAGACAGATAAAGAATAACTTAAGGATCATTTTGAATGTTTTGGAATATTATGAAAACCACCCAAGGGAAACAGATGGCTCTCATATTTCTTGATGCACAAAAAGCCTTTGACAACTTAAACTGGCAATTTATGTTTCAACAGTTGATGGAAATGGACTTTGGCAAAAATTTTATAAACGCAATTCAAGCAATTTACAATAAAGAAACAGCAAGGATACTGTTAAATGGAGACAATAGACGTCTTGAATTATCTTAACAAAATTGAATAAACAATGACAAATAAATAATCCTTTCAATCAAAATTATCTTGCTTGTTTGTCAAAACGATTCTTCATTCAAAATAAAAATGGGCCATTGGGGAATTATTTTCCAATGTATTTTTCTGCTTGGCCTCATTTTAGTTTTGATAATATCCCTGGAATTAAACTAGGAATGAGTGCCATGGAAAACAGATTAAAAAAATAGGAGTTTCAACATTTCATTTCTTGTGATTTGCCAGTACTTTTTCAAATCTTGATATGAAATTTGACCAATTTTTCAGACATTTGAGAAATATATTATTTGGACTGTAATTGCTGTAATAATTTTAATAATTATTATTTTAATTCCATCAATGAAACATTGAAATGGAACAAAGGGAAATCTTGTGGAAGTAATCGGTATCTAATGGTCACTAATTCCTTATGAATCAATATAGCAAGCTTAATTTTCAGAATGATGTGATATTAACAAACAGAACAGTGCATCTTGTATTCTACAAAATGTATTTATTCAATTTATATAGTCTGTCTCATGTAGCAACTCTGACCAGTTTTACATCATGTAAAAATTATAAAACAGTATAAAACACAATAATACACACAGCAGTTGACATTTCTAAATCCCTTTTTTTATTTTTTAGGCCATTCAACTTGTTGCAAATCTTTTCACCACATCTAAAGATTATTTTACTTTAGAAATATTGAACATTTCATTAGACAATATATTAGGAAAAAATACCAATATGTTCAGAAGGTATAGCAAATCAAAGAAATTGTCAAATGATGTTTTAATTTTAGAAATGTTTTTAAAGAAAAGCTTAGTGTTTTAAATGGATGAAAAAAATATTTTTCCCCTTAAGATTAAAGAATCTGAAAGAATACGGTGAATTTTGTTAATATAAATGGTGACAGTTTATAAAGATAATAATGCAAATGTGCAAACAGAAATACATATTATTTCAACAGCAAGGAAGATCAAGCAGAAAAGGTTAAACTGATTATTCTATTCAAAGAGGAGAATATACGTTTTTTATTTGGATTTTGTTCTTGTGATGAAAAAAAAGGGAAACTTTGGTTTGCTAATTAGATAGATTTGTTGTTATAGAAATGGCTAGTCATATACTAATGCAGGCATGTCAAACACACAACGTCACGTGACTCCGTGCAACGTATCTGGCTGGTTTTGCCATTGCCGGCAATGGAGTGGGCGTGGCTTCCATGTGACGCGTCCGACCCACGGGCCGGCAGTTTCACACCCTAATGTGTAGTTGAGGGTGTAATGTTGTTACCTTGTACTGTGCTAAAAGGATTTTGAAGTCAACACCTTTTTCTTTCTTCCCTTATACCTCATATTTTCTTCCCCCCTTTCTTTTTTTCTTCCCTTGATTTCCTACTTTTATTTTTCTTTGTATTTTATACATTGATAAAACAATAAAAGTTATATAACAATAAAGAAATTATTAAAGAGAATATACGGGCTAATGCATCTCTCATGAACTCTGAAAAAAATAAATGAAAGGGCAAAAAATATGGCAAATAAAATCACCACAGTGAAACAGACGTAGTGATTAATATATATAGTAGAAGCATATACTGTACTGTAGTAGAAGATGCTTGATTTACCGAAATGCTGGCTTTATACTCATGGCATAAATGGTAGAAATTATATTCATATTCTCCCAAATCATATCTTTATGGGGAAAAAACCTGAATGGTGAAATTCAAAAACAATGACAGAAAACCTGGAAACTTTCAGATATTATTATAGTCCAAGTAAGAGTGGTCCTGGCCAGCATGGTTAATAGTCAAGGGTGATGGAAGTTATGGTCCATCATCCCCATGGTTTCAAAGTCTTAAACAATATAAGTCACTGAGTCTGGGGAATATTTGCTCAAGAATCTTAATGCAAATGTAAATGGATGGTCTTCTATTACAAATATGTGACTTGTCTGTAAAATTGACTTTAAGAACATTAAAAAGAAGCCAGAATGGTACTGACTTTTTAAAAAAGGCGATCAGGAGACAGTCAGCATGCTTTAAACCCATTTATCTATAAAAGCAGATTTGTTGAAAACTGAAAATATGAAATTTGAGATAGAATTGATAAATGTGGAAGAAAAATGTTTTCCATGACAGAAGTGGTATGGCTTTTCCAAGTACAGTAAAGCTGTTTCTCATCCGAAGAACATGAAAAACATTGATCAGGGTTGAGCAATGTAATGCTTGACTTTTTAAAAATTCTGAATTATCTGAATAAAAGCAAATTAGCAAAAAAGTATGCTACAAAGCAGTGACCTCTTGCGCCATCTTTATAGCAACAACTTTGTCTAGGCTCTGTTTGTACTTTTAAGAACTAAAAATGATGGCTGGCTGCAAATCAGAATGGCAATATGCTTATGTGCCAAGAAAAAAGGTAACATGGAATTATATGGAATATCCTGGGCCCTTCTCTCACCAAGCTTCCTTCTAAGAAATCCACATTTCATTTCCATCAATTTGTGGTTTTATTGACGTTGTCATGAACAACAAAGTGTCCTCATTTTTCATCATGCACACAATTTTGTCTAAAGTATATATTTTGCAAGCAATCTTACCTACTATAATATATTCATTTTACACATCCATGTGTGCATGCACGCAAAGAGATGAATATGTTCCATTGTACTTTACATTTAGTCATCTATTCTCTGAAATTCATCTATAAAGACGTATTGCCTGGGGAAAGATAAGTCATTTGCTTTGCTGTCTTCTGTTAACTCCAAACAGGCAACCAGTTCTTGCTATAAGGACAAATGTTTGATTATGTTCTTTGTTAACTCTGATAACTGAAGATGCAGTTGATCTGTAAGCTCTATTAATGAAAACCAAGAAGCCCAGTAAAAAAAAATGTGACTAAGATTAAATATAAAGATCAAACGAATGACAACAGAGACAGCAATCAGCTTTAGAATTGACACTGAAGATATCAAAATACTAGATAACTTTGGCCTTTTAGGATCAACCATCAATAGGTAAGGCATAGTCTTTAAGTACAAAGATCAGACTTGTGCAGGCAATTGTTTTTCCCTGGGATGTTCTGTGGAAGTTAAAAGTTGGACTGTGAAGAAACAGCATAATGTTTTGATGCTTTTGAACTTTAATGCTGGAGACAACTCCTGAGAATACCCAAGAAAATAAGAACATAAGAACATAAGAACATAAGAAGAGCCATGCTGAATCAGGCCAAAGCCCATCGAGTCCAGCATTCTGTGTCACACAGTGGCCCACCAAATGTACATGGGGATCTTGAGCAGAAAGAGAAGGCAAAACCCTCCCTTTCCCTTGACCCCCAAACAAATGGTACTCAAGGGAATCCTGCCTGCCTCAACCAACATAGAGGCGGCACATGGACATCCGTTTTAATAACCACCGATACACTTTGCATCCATGAATCTATCTAGCCCTGCCTTGAAGCTGTCAAGGCTGACAGCTGTCACGACCCCTTCAGGAAGTGAATTCCATAAATCAACGACTCTCTGGGTGAAGAAATATTTCCCTTTATTTGTCCTCACTTTCTTAGCTATGAGCTTTAGGGAGTGCCCCCTTGTCCTGGTATTGTGTGATAGAGAAAATAATTTTTCTCTATCCACCTTTTCTATCCCATGCATGATTTTATACACTTCGATCAAGTCACCCCTTAAACGCCGTCTTTCAAGGCTGAAGAGACCAAGGCGTTGCAATCTGGTTTCATAAGGGAGGCGCTCCATTTCCTTGATCATTCTTGTTGCCCTTTTTTGCACCTTTTCCAGTTCCATTATATCCTTCTTGAGGTGCGGTGACCAGAACTGTACACAGTACTCCAAGTGTGGTCTCACCATCGATTTGTACAGAGGCAATACAACACTTGCTGACTTATTTTCGATTCCCTTCCTAATCATGCCAAGCATGGAATTTGCTTTTTTTACTGCTGCTGCGCATTGGGTTGACATCTTCATCGAGCTGTCCACCAAAACCCCAAGATCCCTTTCTTGGGTTGTCTCAGAAAGTTTGGTCCCCATCAGTTGGTAAGTATAATTGGGGTTCTTTGCCCCGATGTGCATAACTTTGCACTTGTTTAGGTTAAAATGCATTTGCCACTTTGTTGCCCACTCACACAATTTCGAGAGATCCTTCTGGAGCTCCCGACAATCAGTTTCACTTTTCACAACCCGGAACAATTTAGTGTCATCAGCAAACTTGGCTACCTCACTATTAACTTCTACATCCAGATCATTGATGAATAAATTAAAAAGTAAAGGCCCCAAAACTGAACCTTGGGGTACACCACTTCTCACTTCTTTCCATCCGGAGAATTGTCCATTTATTGCCACCCTTTGCTTCCTACAATTTAGCCAGTTACCAATCCAGGACAAGACCTGTCCTCTAATTCCGTGGCTGGAGAGCTTTTTTATGAGCCTTTGGTGAGGGACTTTGTCAAAAGCCTTTTGAAAGTCAAGATATACAATATCAACTGGGGCCCCTTTATCTATGTATTTATTTACACCCTCAAAGAATTCTAACAAGTTAGTAAGACATGATTTGCCTTTGCAGAAACCATGTTGATTTTCTTTCAGCAATGCCTGTTTTTCTATGTGCCCTGTAATTTTATCTTTAATAATGGTTTCCATCAGTTTGCCTGGAACTGAGGTTAGACTGACTGGTCTATAGTTTCCTGGATCACCTCTGGATCCTTTCTTGAAGATCGGGGTTATATTTGCTTCCCTCCAATCCTCCGGTACAGTGCCTGATCTTAGAGAAAGATTGTATATTTTAGCTAGAAGTTCAGCAATTTCACACTTGAGTTCCTTGAGAATTCTAGGGTGGATGCCATCTGGACCCGGCGATTTGTTGACGTTTAGTTTAGAAAGGCATGCAAGAACATCTTCCTTGTTTATCTCTATCAGGTTTAATTCTTCTATTTCCCTCCCTGGGAAAACTAATTCAGTGGCAGGCAAATGTTCTCTATCCTCCTCGGTGAAAACGGAAGCAAAGAAGTCATTTAGCCTCTCAGCAATCTCCTTGTCTTCTCTGATTATCCCCTTCTGACCATTGTTATCAAGTGGCCCAACTGATTTTCTGGTTGGGTTCCTGCTTTTGATGTACTTAAAAAGGTTTTGTTATTATTTTTAATATTCTTGGCTATATGCTCCTCAAAGTCTCTCTTGGCTTTCATGACTATCGCCTTGCATTTGGTCTGCCAGAGTTTGTGATCCCTCCTGTTCTCCTCGGTAGGAAGAGCCTTCCATTTCTTAAATGAGTTTTTCTTCTGTCCAATAACCTCCTTTACCTCATTCGTAAGCCATACTGGTATCCTCTTGGACTTTCCAATCCTCTTTCTTCTTTTAGGAATGCATTTTATTTGAGCCTGCTGTAACGTATTTTTAAACAGTTTCCAAGCATTTTGGAGGGATTTGACTTTTTTTACTGTTCCTTTTAGTTTCTTCTTTACTATTTTCCTCATTTTGTCAAAATTCCCTCTGTGAAAGTTTAAGGTCTCTGTGTTAGTTTTCACTGACAATTTGCTATCCATGGTTAAGTTGAAGGTTATTGTGTTGTGATCGCTGGTTCCTATGGGCTCGGTTACAAGGACATCATGAACCAAATCCTGTGTGTTAGTTAGAACCAAGTCCAGGATCCTCTTTCCCCTGGTAGGTTCCATGACCATCTGCTCAAGGGAATAATCGGCTAACATGTCGAGGAACCTTGTCTCTCTATCATGTGTAGAACAAGAATTTACCCAATCTATTTGGGGATAGTTGAAGTCCCCCATTATGACTACCCTATTTCTTTTTGAGGCCTCCTTAAATTCATTTTCCAAATAGCAATCTGCCTCTGGAGTTTGGTTGGGAGGGCGATAGCAGATCCCTAACGTCAGATTAGTTTCCTGTCCTGGGATTTTTATCCACAATGTTTCTGTGGGTGAGTTTGAATTTTCTTGAATTTCGAGTTCATGAGATTCTAACTCCTCATTTATGTACAAGGCCACGCCACCACCATTTCTCCCTCTCCTGTCCATCCTATACAATTTGTAACCTGGAATCCTTGTGTCCCATTGGTTTTCATCTGTCCACCAGGTTTCTGTTATGCCGATAATATCAATATTATTTTCCTTCACCAAGCATTCCAATTCCCCTATTTTTGCTCGAATGCTTCTAGCATTTGTGTACAGACCTTTATATGTAATTTTCTGGTGCACTTTCAACTTTGACTGTGGATTTTGACTGTAGAATTTGGTTGTAGAATTTGTAGATGGTCTACCATGTCCTTCTGCTTGACTATTACAATTTAGTTTTCCTGTTGACTCACCAATGTGTGCATAACTTCCACCCTCCATATTAGGCAGTGCGCCTTCTCGAACCGGAAGCTGCCCAGCTCCTGTCGACTTGCCCCTATGAATCAGTTTAAAAGCTGCTCTGAAACCTTTTTAATATTAATCGCCAACAGTCTGGTTCCATTATGGTTCAAATGTAACCCGTCCCTTCTGTACAGGTGTGGCTTGTCCCAAAATGTTTCCCAGTTCCTAATGAATCTAAACCCTTCCTCCCGGCACCACTGCCTCATCCACGCATTGAAGCTCCTGAGCTCTGCCTGTCTAGCTGGCCCTGCACGTGGAACAGGTAGCATTTCTGAGAATGCAACCTTGGGGGTCCTGGACTTTAATCTTCTACCTAGCAACCTAAATTTGGCTTCCAGGACCTTCCGCTTAGCTTTTCCAATGTCATTGGTACCGACATGTACCACAACAGTTGGCTCCACCCCAGCACTGTCTATCAGCCTGTCTAGATGCCTCGTGATGTCCGCAACCTTTGCACCCGGCAGGCAGTTTACCATGCGGTCAACGCTTCCATCACAAACCCGTCTCTCTATATTTCTAACAATTGAATCACCCACTACAAGAAGCCCCCCTCCCACCACCCGCGGAGAAGTATCCTCGGTGCAAGAGGATATGGGCACATCCTCCAGGGAAGGGGTCTCAACTAAGGGAGCCTGTCCCTCTTCCACAGATTGATGTCCTCCCTGCCCAAGATCTCCATTTTCCAAAGCAGCTGGAGAGCTGCTCAGCATGGAGTGGGACGCTCCTGCTGCATCCCTGAAGATCTTCTCCTGCCTCGCTATCTCTCTCTGCTTCTCCAGGTCTGCTACCTTGGCTTCAAGGGAAAGAACCTGTTCCCTGAGAGCCAGGAGCTCATTGCACCGATCACACACCCAAGACTTCTGTCCAGCAGACAGATAGTCATACATGTGACACTCAATACAAAACACTGGGAAGCTCCCCTCCGTCTGCTGGCTATCTATCTCCATTTCTTGTTATTATATGTTTGCTGTTATTATTATACTAGTTATTATTTTAAAAAAAAAACACAGCTTTTTTGGGTTGTTCAAATTTTTTGTTTTGGTCTCAGTTTACTTTTTGGATTTTTTTTCTTACTTGTTTTAGGATTTTATCGCGCGCCGTCAGGGGCGCGATGGCTGCTAAAAAAAAAGGTGAATTTGTAATTAAACAAGAAACCCCACAAACTTACCAGGGCTCAGCAGGTAATTCTTCCCAAGGTTCCTGCCAAGTTCCCTAGTCCCCTTTTATTTCCTGTTTTAATTTCTTATTTGAAAAAGCTCTGCCCAAGCAAAAGCCAAAGCAGCTGCCTTTCTGCCCCACAAGGAAGAGTGAGCTGCTCGCTCCCAGCTACCAGGGATTAGCCAGCAGGGGGGCTGCAGCAGAAAGCTCCACCCCCTCCAAACCTGTGCTGAGGGCAAACTTTAGAAGAAAGGGGAAGGAGAAACCCCTTATATGGCTGCTAAAAAAAGAACAAAAAAGGTGAATTTGTAATTAAACAAGAAACCCCACAAACTTACCAGGGCTCAGCAGGTAATTCTTCCCAAGGTTCCTGCCAAGTTCCCTAGTCCCCTTTTATTTCCTGTTTTAATTTCTTATTTGAAAAAGCTCTGCCCAAGCAAAAGCAAAAGCAGCTTGCCTTTCTGCCCCACAAGGAAGAGAGGAACTTGATGATAGCAGAAATCAATCTTGTAGCATTAATGATCAAGTTCAGATTATATTTTGGATGCATTATGTGAAGATCTAGTCTACAGTGCTGAGAAGAGTGGAAGGAAAGAGAAGATGACCAGCAGCAAGGTGAGCAGAGTAGTTACAGCAGTGATGGAGTCACCATTGGACTCTCTGAAGTTTGGGGATAGTTTCTCCTGAAGAAAATCTAGCTAGGTGGTTGCTAATCATTGACATCAACCTGATGGCACATCAACCAACCAATCAATCACCTCTCTGATCTTTATAGTGGTGGGTTCTGTACTGGGCTTGTACCTTTGATGGATTTTTCTGAGAAGCATGCTCCCATCCTAAGTTCAACATAGACCCTGGCATAATTTTTCCTGCATTTCTTTTTCTACTAGTCCTCTTTCATTTTGAAGAACAAGAATTTGCTTTAAAACATAATAGAAGGCAAGATATTCACTTATACCCTTCAGCCACTTTCTAACTAAATAAGGAAAAATATTATATTCTTCTCATTTGAACAAAGGGACTGCTTTACCTGGTTACAGTGCCTTAGATAGCCCAATTCCATGCCATGAGGGACTTTAAAGGTTAAAATTACTACTTTGAATTGGAACCAGAAGCAAATTGGCAAACAATGCAGCTTATGGAGCAGAGGTGTAACTTGGAGCATGTATAACTGCTCACATTACTGCATTCTGCACTAGCTGAAGCTTCCAGATACTCTTCAAAGGCAGCTCCATGAGGAGCACATTATAGTAATCCAATTTGGAGGTGACTAGGGCATGAGTGACAGTAAGTAGAGCATGCCAATCCAGGAATGGGCACAACTAGCACAGAAGGCAAAGATATGGTAAAGTTCATAGCTAAGAAAGTGAGGACAAATAAAGAGAAATATTTCTTCACCCAGAGGGTCGTTGATTTATGGAATTCACTTCCAGAAGGGGTCGTGACAGCTGTCAGCCTTGACAGCTTCAAGGCAGGGCTAGATAGATTCATGGATGCCAAGTGTATCGGTGGTTATTAAAACGGATGTCCATGTGCCGCCTCTATGTTGGTTGAGGCAGGCAGGATTCCCTTGAGTACCATTTGTTGGGGGTCAAGGGAAAGGGAGGGTTTTGCCTTCTCTTTCTGCTCAAGATCCCCATGTACAATTGGTGGGCCACTGTGCGACACAGAATGCTGGACTCGATGGGCTTTGGCCTGATTCAGCATGGCTCTTCTTATGTTCTTATGTTCATATTTCCTCTATCCACATATCCAGTTCTTTCCAATAGGGTAGAGGTATAAGCTGTAGGCTCAATCTGTAATTCAAACAATCCACAAGATACAATGATGGCTATCCAATTTCAATTGAGACTGAACAAACAGAGAAGTAAAATAACCATATTCTTATTTAGTGAAACTTCATATTCTTGACTAGAAGTATACTGTGAAATTCTGTTTGTATGGGCTTACAGTAGAAAGAAATATTCCTGGTCTCATAAGCAATTGATTGAGAGAGAATAGGATTCATGGTTAAATGGCTTGATCCACCAGGACTCTGTTCATACTGCTCTTGGTACAGTGGTGGGATTCAGCCAGTTCGCACCATTTCAGCAGAACCGGTAGCTAATATTTTGTTGCCCAGACCCAGAATGGACTTCCGGAAGCAGCATCCACATAGAGAACCAGTTGTTCACATATTTGAATCCCACCATTGTTTTCAAAACAAACCTAAGTCAGGTCAAAGAAAAGATTAAATCAAATGTGGATATTTAATTATTAATAACCCAATGGGTTAAAGTTCTGTTTTGGATCTGTCACAAGATACATGTGGGAGGCAGTGATATCTCCTGACTAAAGGAAGGAGATTTCATTATCTGAGCACCCCTACTGGGAATGTTTTTACAACAGTGCTCAGGAATGCAACAATTGAGCAATAACATGCATGCCGATGAAGAACAGAGAGCACATTTTATAAAATATGAAAAGAGTGAGGCCAAAATAGGGAACTTGCTACTCTCTAAATGCCATTAGACAAAATTTCCAATCATCCCATTTCTGATAGTTCATGTTGGTCCCTTTCTCTCAAAGCATTCTCCTACATTTAGTGTTCATATGGCCTGGACTACTCTATCCTTTGCTGTCCTGAGTTCAGGCATTCATTCATATAAAATTGCAATCTTCCTCACAATTTGATTTCTACCAAGTGTGTCAGGGCTAAAATGGGCTCTCTTCAGGCCCTCTGATAAAATGAAAGTGCCCAACAAAGTCTCAGCTTCATAGAGCAATATTAAACAAACAAACAAACAATGAATGAATGAATGAATGAATTTATATGCCACTCATCTCCCCAATAAGGTAACTCTGGATAGCTTGCAAATCATAACAATATAAATAGATTTTTTAAAAAAACTATGCGAAAGACCAGGAATCAAGAGACAGACAGTACATGGATAAGGTCTTCTTAAGTCGTCAACCACCTCAACAGTTAGCGCCTCCCTTGGGGTCCCAAGCCCACCAGCAAAGCCAAGTTTTAATACTCTTCCAGAAGGCCAAAAGGATGGGAGCAGTTCTTGACTTTGGTGATAGAGTTTTCCACAGGGTTGGGATCACAGTGGAAAAGGCTCTTTTCCTAGACTCTGCCCGCCAAAATTCCTTAGCAGACACGATCCATAGAAGATTTCTTCCAAGTGGTTTGAGTGGGGCATGCTAGTCCCATGGGATGAGAGAACTCCTCAGATACCCCTGGGCCCATGATGTGAAGGGTTTTAAAATAATAACCAACACCTTGAATTGGACTCAGAAGCAAAATGGTAACCAATGCAGCTTGTGTAACAGCAGTATTATATAAGCCACCCCAGGGGCCCCAAGAAATGTGTGCACCAGCTATAGTTTCTGAATACCGTCCAAGGGATTCCCTATGTAAACTGTACTGCAGTAATCCAACTGAAATAACTAGGGCATGAGTGACTGTGTGCAGGGCCTCACAATCCAGGTAAGGGCACAACTACGCACAGCACAAAGTTGTGCAGAGGCCCTCCTAGCCACAACTGCCACTTGCTCTTCGAGCAGTAATTGTGAGTCCAGGAGAACCTCTGGCTGTGCACTGGGGCTGTCTGGAATAGTGCAATTCCATCCGTAACTAAAGATGATAAGCAACTAGATCCTGAAGTCTCTTGCACCCACAGCCACTCTGTCTTGCCAGAGTCCAGGTCCATTCAGCCTCCAGGCACTGAGAAAGGGCAGTCACAGCACAGCTTGAATCCCCGGGGATGGAGATATAAAAATGTGTATCATCAGCATCCTGATAATATCCCACTTCATGGTAACAATATCTTGCCCATTTCATGTAGATGTTAATAAGGAGCAGAGAGAATATGGAACCCTGTAGCACCCCACAAAGGAGTGACACTGATTGCAACCAGGCTTGAAGATGGGAGCTGAACCAGTGCAATACTATACTACCAGCTCCAAACCCAACAGCCAGTTGAAAAGGATATCAAAGATACAATTTAGAGCCTTAAAGTGCCAAACAGAGGGGTTGCTATTGTGGGCAAGTGCACAACAGCTAATGCTAATGTCTCCCCAAATATTGGTTGCCCACACATGCAAGCCTATAAGAAGCCTGCTCCTCTCTAAATCACTTTGTTGCTTGATTTAATTTTTGCACTGTCTGATTCCCAGTGACTCTTGTTGTGAATAACAAATTTGCCATTTGTAATAATGGCAAATATCCGTACTTGGGTGTGGGATGAGGGTGAAGGTTCATTCTCCAAGCTTGTGGGTTGGTTTCTGAATGTTTTGTTACCAGATTAGGTAACAACTTCAGTGGAGTTTAGGGGATGTCGATGTCAGTGTTCTTCTGTTTATAAGGGCTTCAGGTGTGGATGTGTCAAGTGAGGATCTTGAGATGAGTCAAGTGTCAGTCATCAGTGAGAGACTTGTGATTCATTCATTCGTTCGTTCGTTTGTTCATTTGTTCGTTCGTTCGTTCGTTTGCTTATTTATTTACCCAAGCAGATGGTGATGACAAAGGGACCTTTCTGAAGTAGCAGGAAGGAAGATGATGTAGGATGATACTGAGAAAAATGAAATAAAATAGGGGAACCATTTTTTTGCCAGAACATTGTTGCCAGTACGAACAAGAATATTGACTGGTAAAGTGTTTGTCATCATGTCATTTTTTTGTCCTGTTAAGTCTGATCCAAAACTGTTATACATAGACAAACCCCACTTTAAAAAAAGGGAAGTTTATTTTTTTTTCTTTGAAGTTGACCATGCAGTTTTCAATTGAGTTGCATTTTTGTACTGGGAACACAAATTACTAAAAATATGAATTCAGTCTCAGCGGAACAAAGGAAAGGATTCTATTTTAAATCATTTATCTAATAACAAAAACCCTAACCGTCTGTATTTTAACATAAGAACCAAGGTTGGTTATGGCAATGGGCAACTTTGGATAACATTCCGTTTGACTCATCTCTGAATGATTTTAAATTATAAGGTAAGTGAAGAAAGACCCCAAAATTTTAATGAACCAAAAGAAAAGAAGAAAGACAAACATTCTAATTATATGCAGCCTTTGGGAGAAAATTGCAACCTCAAGATTTCCAATTTTTTTTTTTTTGCAAAAATCAGCTCTTTTGGTTTCAGCTGTCAGAAGCAATTGGTTTGGAATAATCTGATAGTTGGGGTATCAATCATCCAGAATACTGCTAAAAAGAACATTATGAATTCAATTCAATATTAAACAGCAATGTGTGGTATCTCATCTGCAGGTCTACTAGCAGAATGGCAGACGAAATGCTTATGTTTTAACATAGCAAACAGAAGTAAGAGACAATTTACATCTGAATTTGAATATGAATTTGAATATGAAAGTATATTTCATATATTGGATATTAATGTCAAATTAAATTAATAGCTGCATACAGTATGAGTAGAACTTTAGAAAATCTATACCTCATCTTGGAATTCCTCAACTCTGTCTTTGATCAGCTTTATTTCTATTATAATTTCAAAGCTCACTTACTTATGCCACTGAAAACCAGAGCAGTTTTTATTAGGAACTCTGTTGGTGGGCAACCTAAAGTTCCCCTTAGAGTCCTCCCTTTTAAAGCCTCTTTATGTGAAACCCCAGGTAGACTGGACAGCACTCTTGAAGAAAAGCTTAGCTGAAATTCAGTTTAAAAGGAAAAAAAAATAGTCTTTTCAAAAGTTTTACGTTTTACTCCTTGACTTTCCACAAAGTGCAGAAAATATTTCTATTTTCAACGCTAGCCCCATTTTCATCACTGTTTTGCCCCCATGTCCCACGGAGGTCTAAATTTAAAGCCAAGTGCAATTCAGGGGACTGAAAAAAGCTGCATGTTCTGAAACAGGGTCTGTGGGATCTACATCCTGAAACTCCTTGATTTGGACATTTAAGGTTGAAAACTGATGGACAGCAAGAGAGTGATTTTCCATAGTTTCCCTCCCTTAAAATGGGAAAACAAGAAGTGTATTTGTTCTGATCAGAGTAGCCCACCTATTTCAATTCTGGGAGCTGAAGTCCAGAAGTCTTAAAGTTGTCAAGGTTGCAGACCCCTGCCCTAGAGGATAAGAGAACAGGCAGACCTTTGGTAAGAGAGATTGGGTTTATTAGGATTTGCTGCCCGAAGGCTCGCCAGTGGCAAGGTTGCCAACATAAACATGGGCAGCTGCAGTGCAAATGTCATGAGACAGTCCGTCCCCCTTTGATGAATGTCTTGATTTCCATATAAGAAAGCTGGAACAGTTATTTGCTACATGAGAAATGAAGTCACCTCTTGTATGAGATGTTTGTGTCCATGAATTCAAGATGATAGCTGACTATATTCTCTAACAAAAATCCCAACAAAAAAATAAAAAATAAAAAATCCCAACCTCTGTTTCATTTTTCTGGCTTTGGGCCATCCAATTTAGATAACTATTTAAGAAGATGATATTTTAATTGGATGCTATATAACTGGCAAGGTGAACATGGATGACCTTGGGCCAGTCAGTCAGTCTTTCTCAGCCCAACCTCTCTCTCTCACACACACAGAGATGCTCTTCTAGGAATAAAAATTAAGGCAGAGTTTCTAAAGCAAAAGCAAAATACAAATCAAATTAACATAGTACAACAACGAAAAGGATGCACCTAGGTGCTAATTTTTAATGAGCTGTTCTGGACAGCCCAGAGAGGTTTGGATGAAACCATTATCACCATCAGTGCTAGATGATCCTTTCTGCTAGGAAAGAGGAAGAGGAAGGGCTCTGAATCTATCTTAATCACTGAAAGAACAAACGTAGATGACATGTCTTCATTAAGCCCTCTGTCAACGCTGCTAACATTGGATGTTCTTGCTTTGACAACATATGGAGATGCAGCCTTTTTCTTTTTTATGCTTTACTCTTAGAATTAGATGATACTGGGGGAGGAGGAGGAATGTGATGGGAGTTAGTTAGACATAACAATATTGTAATAGTGTGTGCACTCAGGGCTTTTGAAATAAGAGATGATAAGAGTTGGAGTAAAGGAGGGAAAGCCTGCATTTCAAACTAATTGGAGAATGTGATTTATGACCGTTAATTAGAGGAGGAAATTGTGTTTGATACTATGTGCTAAGGCAGGGGTATCAAACTCAATTTCACTGAGGACCGCATCAGCATTGTGCTTGCCCTGGGGGGGGTGTAGCCAGAGTGGGTGCAGCCTACTGGGTGGGCGTGGATGGAGTGGGTGTGGCCTACTGGGTGGCCAGTTCTACATCATTCGTGTCAAGGGTGCCTATGGGGGCCTGGGCAGGAGTGGGACAGATCTGAGGGTCTCTTGCAGATGGAGGTGGATGGGACCGGGGCAAGTGCCAAGATGGCCATCACAAAATTGTACATTGGCTCCAGCTGACCTGGGCCAGGGCCAAGGCAGCAGGGGCCGTTCCCTCACTGTTTCCAGGATGGCTTTGTGGGCCACATGAAACCACTTCACAGGCCGCATCCGGGTCCCGGGCTTTGTGTTTGACATGTCTGTGCTAAGGGGAGGGGAATCCAGATTTTGGCTTTGCTTATGTATGTGCCTATGCTATGCTGCTCGAATAAAGATTCTTTAAGGTAAACAATGCCTCAAAGTTCTTTGAAGAGTTTCATCTGTCAGAACCATGACACCCTCCTTCTTTCCATTAAGATTGTAGCTTAGTAGCAAAGCACATGTTTTCCAAGCATAGCAAAAGATCTCCAGCTTGAGCCTTGGCACTTCTAGGAGAAAATGGCAAATGTTGGGAAAGACTTGGAGAGCTGATATCTTATCACAGTGGAAAACAAGAGGATATGCAGATATTTGACCTTATTAAAAATATTCTAGCATCAACTTGGTTCCTTACTGGCTTAATTGTACTTGAAATAGGTAAGGCCATTTCTTATGATCAAGGGTGTATCTTGAGATTGCAGATATGCTTTTCACCGATAGTGTTATTTTTTTTGACATTTATGATATTATTCTTAAATATTGCTATTCAATAGTTTGCTGGCATAAATGTGAATTGAAAACATTCCCCCACCATTTGTACTAGTGAGTCTGCTCAAATACTAGTTTAAAGGTTTAATATTGTAGTTTTGATGATAGAAACATACAATGAGAGAGTTACAAATGTTAGGTGCACCACAGGAAATTGAAGTTTGACAGCTAAAATTGTAATTAAATTCTCTCTCTCTCTCTCTCTCACACACACACACACACACACACACACACACCTCAAAAAAATGAGAAACTGGATGAAGATGCATGAAACATTTCTTTTATATTTGGATGGCACTGGTACATCGCCAATTTCATGATCAGATTTTATTGTATCTCTGATAAGGAGAATACCATAAAATTTGGCAGATACATTTGTTCCCCTTATCATAAAATTCAAATTTTAGAAATTCACATTCTTCAGCATTATCTCTAAACAAAATACAATTGATGTTAAGTTTTGCCTCTTACTTAGTCCTTCCTTCCTCCCTTTCTGGAGGCTCTATTCTTATTCAGATGTTGAGAAATAAGGGCAGCATTCAGAGTGCCAACATCACTAGTCAACCCAACCCGTGCTGTTACCTCTCAAATGATGTCAAATGATGTAATGCTTTGAGAACTCTTGGTAGACTTCTGCAAGACAAATGTTGTACGTTTATGAGTTCCATAGAATGCATATATAATTGCACATGCAAAAGCTTTCTCCTTTCAGGCATCTGTTTAAAAAGCTCTTTGGCATTATTTGAGAAACATTCTCACAGACTGGGCTCACTGGGAATATGCATATAATTAGATGAATTTTGCAGCTTGACTACCAAGAATGAAGGGAATAAAACATCATATCCAGCTATCAAGGGAAAAAAACAATGATAGGTTGTCTATCTTTTCAGAAACCTAATTTTTTTCAAGGACTAGATTGCTGCATTTTGGCAGAACTCTACATTTCAACTAGGTTACCAAATATAAGCTCAACACTATGGCATAATTTATTACTAATACAGGTGAGTGGTTTGAGCTGTGACTTACAGATGACAAGTGACATTTCATTCTGCTTTGTTATGTGTTTTTTTTAATAAATCTAGCTTTACTGATTTGTCCCCTATTCTTGCTAGGTGAGTAGTCTAAGTCCATCAGTTGAGCATCTCTGTCAAGTGGGTCAAAATAAATATGGTTGTAACATAAAGCCTGGCAATAGACATGAGAGTTGTCTCTTGGGTTCTAGTGGAAACTGGAATCATGTAGTTAAGCAAGAAAATCTGGATTTATTGTATAATATGATGTTTTTACTGTGACTTGTTATGTGGACTTGTACTGTAGATAGGTTGAGGTTAAGGTGTATGGTGGAGTGGAAATTGTTGAAGTCTTGATGGAATTCGATGGGAATTTCTTTTCTTGGACCAAATAATAAAACTTTCAGAAATGAAATTCAGGTAAAGGGAAGGTTCTAAGGAGTACAGTAAGAGTTAAGGAAACATTGTTCCAGATCAGTCATGAAGAACTTGGCATATAGTAGAGCTGTGCCTTTGGCATGGCTGTACTATTGACTTGAAAGTATATGTTATCAAAATTTAAAATAGTTATGGGTGAGTACAAAATCACAATCTGGTGGCATTATGTGCTATACTGACATCAGTAATATCCCTGATGGCTTAAAATCCATGCTTATGGGATTTGGTGTATAGTGCCCTCAATATCCATGGTGGCTAAAATGGTGCCATTAGGGACCAATGGGGTTGTCTCTTACACAACTGGGAGAGCCGAAGACATATGAACCGAGTACAGAATCCATGAAGCTGTAATCCAGTTATGATTGTTCCAGTGCTTGAGACAATGGGACCTAGATTACCTGAATTGTGTATTTTGGAAACTAAGTAGAAGATTGTTAGTCAGAGCTCCAGGAATATCCTTGTAGGTCCCATTAAAATTCTTTCTGATATGTTGTTGTGGGATGTGAACATAAAAGTTGGTAGAGCATAGCATTGGAAAATTGCTTCTGAGTCCTTATGAAAGCCAGAAATTTGAAATCAGACCTAAATATGATCAATTTTTGCTGAAGTAAATTCAGGGTTCTTTTTTTAAAAAACTCATGTGTTGCACTGTTAATTAAACAATGTAGAACAGTGGTTCTCAACCTTGGGGTCGCGACCCCAGAGACCATTTTGCGGGGGTCGCCGGGCACCGCCGGCCGCCATTTTGTTTTTTTATTTTTATTTTTTTATTTTTTTTAAATTTTTTTAAATTTTTTTGGTGCGCGCGCACTGCGCACGCTCAGATCCGCCCGTCGCGCCGGAAAAAAAAATTAAATTTTTTTTAAAAAATTAAAAAAATAAAAATAAAATAAAAACAAAATGGCGGACCGCAATGGGCGGATCCGCGCATGTGTGGCGCGTGCGACGGGCCAATCCGCGCATGCACAGATCCGCCCATCCCGGCCGCCATTTTGTTTTTGTTTTTTTTTTGATTTTTTAAAAAAAATTAAAAAAAATTTTTGCGCGCGCGCACACGCGTGCACCCCCGGGTCGGGGTCGTGGCGCGCATGGGCGGGGCAAGTGGGGTCTCAACCTCAGAAAGGTTGAGAACCACTGATATAGAATGTAGATAGATAGACCGACAGGCAGTTATCCAGGCAGATAATAGAATCCAGAGATATGTAAATTAAAAATTAGTTTGGGATATATGAAATCTTTGCTTAAATTAGTTAATCAAAGGATGGTAAAAATTTCAATGTGAGGGGAAAAAATCAGTACCAAAATATACCTTATAAAAACCAATTTATACAATTAAAACACTTGTACAAAAATATCCAACCCATTTTGAACCAGTTCAGCTGTGTTACTTCAATGTTCATGACCTCTGAAATTGTTGAATCAATTTTATGCTGCCAAATAGTCAGAACTGGTCCAAATTGCTTCAGAACTATTATTTACATAGGCTAATGAATACATTATTTTTTTTCTCTTTATTTTTTGAGGATCAAGAAAAGTAGATAGACAGCCAAGCAGGTAAAGTACGCAAGCACAAAATAATACAGAGCAAAGATTTGCTGCTATAAAAATCCGAAAGGAGGCAGTTGATTTTGATGGAACCTTGCACAATCAAGGGCTAAATTCTAAATGACTTGTCACTCATTCATTATCTTTTTGCCTCAGGCACTTTGAGGTTTCATAACGAGAGTAGAGCCAAGTGAATAAAATTCTGACTGTGCTGGAGTCTAGCTTTGAACGGAAGAATTAGATGGAAAAGTGCCTGCAACGTATGTCACGTGCATAAAAGAAAGAGACTTACAACCCCTGGAATGCATTTGACCCCCCACCCCACTAGTCATGCGTTCAGCAAAAGTATGAAATATTTTTCCTCACACATAGAACACAATCCCCACAGTATTCTTGGTATGTGAGGATGTCGGTTTGAAAAATCCTACAGCTGCTGAAGTTTAAATAGGATGTGGCGGTACGTGGCAGCTGATAGGATGTCCTAATTGTATTACCTGGCTGTCCAGGACAGGCTCTGGAACATTTGGATTAGCTTGGAATGCTAGTCCCTTGTTCCATTGACTCGCATTGGATAGTCATAATATACAAAATGTGAGTGTTACTAAGAGTTGTCTGATGAAATTTTAAACTGATTGAATAGATTTAATTGGAACCTGAGATTAAATCGAACCAGATGTATTTTTAAAAATGGTTGCTTTGGCAACCCAAGCTTACAAAGCGGTTCCTTCATGTACATTTGCAGATGAATTACAGCTGGGAACGAGCCAGAATTATTCAGGAATTGGAAAAGCTCCAGTGAATGTTTGTAACTGTTACACATTTCTTCTGCCTCTCTATCATCCTGAGAGACTGGATCCCAAAATTATCAGAGATAAACTATGATCAGTAGTAGACATGACTTAAGTGATCAAGATTAGTTTACCCAAATATATTTATTACACTAAAAATCTGAGAACTTGCTGCTTTGAAAGGATAACTGCTAGCTTACTTTATTGGTTATTAGGCCTGGCTCTGATCCACATATTGTTCAAAACTTACAAAAGAATTCTAAGGAATAGATGCATTTACATAATCCACTTACAAGGCAGTGTTTACAATTCACATTATCTATCCATAATACATTTCCCTACATGCTAACAAATCAACTTGATGCATTAGAGAAAAACTTAAAACCTTTTGAATATTGGATATATTGAATACACACTGGGCTTAGTAGTCAGCAGTGCTTAATGATTTCATTTGTTTGGTATTTTGAATGGAATCAATCTTATCCACAATACCTGAATTAATCTGAAGATTAAAATACAAATTCATGAGCAATTATGAATTATGAATTAAAGTTTTATTAATTAGAAATATTATTTATAACTGCAGAATATGAGGTGATGAATACTTCAGCAATAAACAGATGTCATTTTTATCGCTATAGATTTTGATCAATGCCTGAGAAGAAAGAGTTTAGTTAAGGTAGCTCAGACTTGCTGGTTTTCTTCTCCAGAAGATGTTTAAAGAATTCAAATCATTTTTCCACCCTAGTTGAAATAACCCAAAACTAATGGGATCTGTGAGGATGAAATGTGAGCTAGATCAGGGGTCCCCAACCTATGGTCTATGGCTTGGCCTCAGGCTGTGGGCTCTTGGCCAGTGGCCTGTGGAAATGGCTGGCCCCGTGTGTGTGTGTGTGTGCGCGCACGCGCCCGTGCACCAATTTTGAAGCTGTTCTTCTTCCCTCCAGTCCTTGAGCCTGGAAAGGTTGGAAACCTCTGAGCTAGATAGCTACATTTCTAAGAAACTATGCAAGATTTTGACTACTGCTACAACATATAATTTTAATCTGGGGCACCATCTTTTTTATTTTTTTTAAATCAGCATGACCAATGAAACATATTCTCCTTTTAAAAAAATCAAATCAAATTGGGGCAATTACTGTGATGAAATTCTTTTAGACTATTCTGGGATTTGGGCTGAGAAGCTGTAGCTCAGTTCTTGTTTGTTTGATTGTTCCAATTTATATTCCAGATCAGAGGCTCTGGCTGTGAAGGAATTTGGATGTCCTTTATCAAGCTGCACCTCTAACCTTTACTGTCATTTAAAAAAAGCCCTACATGTAGGAGGCTTGAGAACTGAATTAATTTGCTTTTATAGCTGCAATATTTAGCCTAAGACTCAGTATAATTTACTTGTAAGGAAACATATCTCAGTTTGCATTGTGTATTATTAATACATAAACCATGCATAGAAAATCCCTGTTTTATCTTTCTTTTATTCCCAAGTTTTGCTAATGTCTTCTGGAAAGAGATGGGGAGTTTGCAATGAAAAACCTTAATGGTTTTGGCAATTTTTTTGAGCCATGACCTGTCAGGAATACAATACTCCAAAATAAAAAAACAACATAAACTCAAACATTTTCAAGACTGTTTGTACAGATATATATCTTGAGGCAAATGGATTGGCTAGGTTTTTAACACTTTTAATCAAATAAAAAACATCACCTTGTCAAGAAAAGGGTGACATAGCTGTAACACAGAATGTTTATTTTCCCAGAGATATGCACTCCTTTTTTCCATCTCTCCTGAATGAAGTCCTTGACTTAGTGTCTCGCTTAGCAGACTGTATTTGTGGATACAACCCAGATGTAATTTAGATTTCAGCATTACTTCTTTTACATTTTTCAAAGGCAAATAAGATCCAGAATACTTCACAGTATTCTTTTCTGAAGCATTATTCAACTGTGTGTTACTGCTTTTTATCCTATTTGAATTTCAAAAGTGTTGGGAAACGTTGAGGATTCTTGTTTATATCAGGCCTAGCAACTATGTTCAAAGAAATATTGAGAGAAGTTGCCAGCAATGTTTAAAGAAACAAGGGACTTTCTGAATGGAGCTAACCTTGAAAAAGGAGTAGGTGAGCAGTTAAGGCAGGAAAAACAAGAACTCAGGGAAAAGTGTGACAAGGAAGCTCAAGGTAACCCTGCCTTGATTCTGTTTGGTATAAGATCAGGCAGAAAAGACAGTGCTGTAATGCTAAATAATACCAATAGATGATTAAATCCCATCCCCACTGTTCATCCTTGCCTGAAATCTCCATGGGCTAGTTGATGCCAATGAAGTGCTGGAAGCTGCGTATAGGATATTAACCCTGACCTGTCCACCCTTACCTAGAGTTATGAAGCACAATCTTCTCAACACAAGTCAATGTGATAACTGTTATATTGTACTGTACTCTGAGGGTACATGAGGAAAGTGGAACAAGTCTTTTTACAAATGGCATTATGAATATCCAAAGGTGCAAGCCCCCTGATGGCTTTGACCTAATACAGAATTTTATGCAACCACTTTCCTCTCAAGGGAAGACTGCCTTGGTCTGCTCAAATGGAGACATTCCATGTTCCAAAAACAGAGTTATCCTAACTTCCACTAAGGAGCTATTATGAAGTTGCTGGACCAGGACTTGTCTGACAAAGGAAATGATTGCCAGCAGTGTAATGGTAATCATCACAGGGTAAATGGAGATGGTTTTGATTTTCTTAAAAATGGTATATATTACTCTTGGTGAATTGCTGGCTTTTAGAAATGCATAAATCATCTGTCTCTCTCTGTCTCTGTCTCTGTCTCTCTCCCTCCCTCCCTCCCCCATCTCTCTTTTTTTTCCCTCTGTCTCTCTCTCCTGAAAAAATGGAAAGAGCAGGACATGCAAGCCACAAGGCTGGCAAAGTTGAGCAGACAACTGCTTCTCCACTCCAGGGTGTGTTTTTAACTAACATAGAAAAATATCAGGGACTTTTAAAAACAGAAAATAACCTTTTTTAAAAAAAAATCTCATGTTTCTGTTAAGTTTTAGCATGCTGATATTCTACAGGCTTTGACAGCCTGTCCTCAATTCACTTTTCAGATGCTGTCAAGTGGTGAGAAAGCAAAGGAGAAGAGGGCAATATTTATTTCAGCTCTACGGAAGGCAAAGAGCCAAACGTGGAGATGCTGTGTGTGCATCTCACTTATCATTTCCCATCTACCAGCATAATTATTGCCAATGCAAACTTTTTTCTGTCAAAACTGAAGTATAAATTGAAGAATCCTACTGGGACCTTTTCTTCTTTCTCCTCCCTCCTTCATTTGTTCTTCTGGATCTTTCAGGGTTTCATCATATTGCTGAATGACAGAAGGGTAAGATGTGAATTTACTGGAAGAGTTTAACTGGCAATGTCAATTTGGGTGGGGTACAGTCTGAAAAGAAGCCCACTTTATCTAAAAAGCTCCTCTCCAAGGGAGATGGATGATTCAGAAATAACAGAATAACTAAGTCGGGACCTTAGAGGACTTCCAGTCTAACTCGCTGCTCAACAAGGAAATGTAGGCGATGATCAGGCTATGCCTGAGGGAGATGTCAAACGTGTCATCAATCATGAGTCTCTGTGTCCCCCCACTAAGAAATCTAACTCCAGCCCACCTTGAATTCTTTTGACTCTTATCTACTGCCAATTTGGTTTGACCAGATTCTTGTAGAGAGCTTAAGCTTGCAATAAATCTTTATACTCATTTGAACTGCCTGAATCTCCTGCTTTCCCTGGCACTTGACAGGAAACCCTATACCTGTGGTGGAGAACCTGTGGCACACAGAGCCCTCTCTGTGGGCATGCGCATCGTCACCCCAGTCCTAGGCCTTCAGCTGGGTTTTATAAAACCTTTTCGTTCTAGGCCTCCATTGCCATGGAGCAAAAAAAACAAAGGTTCAATCAATCAATTTCAACTTGTCGCGGGAAAAAAAAGATCACGCATAGTTGGAATTGATTGAATAAACTTTATAATCCCACCCAGTCTGCTGTTACGACCATAGCCATGCCCATCCAATGGGCCACACCCACCCAATGGGCCACAACCACCCAATGGGCCACAACCACCCAATGGGCCACAACCACCCAATGGGCCACAACCACCCAATGGGCAACGGCCACCCGACAACTGATGATACATAAGTGCGTTTTGGGTTGCAGTTTGGACACTCGGTCTCCCAAAGGTTCGCCATCACTGCCCTAAGTGGAATTTTCCTCCAATGTGATTTTCCCATGTATTTTACCAAGAAACATAGATAGGGCAGCATAGAAATGTAAGTGCCCTCCTAACCATACTCAAGCACTCCGAAATTGTTCGTGATGCCCATTTTACTCTATGAGTTCATGGTGACTTAACCCTAACCCTAACTGGAATTTTCCTCCAAAGGGATTTTCCCATGTATTTTACCAAGAAACATAGATAGGGCAGCATAGAAATGTAAGTGCCCTCCTAACCATACCCAAACACTTCAAATTTGTTCATGATGTCCATTTCCCTCTCCGAGTTCATGGTGACCTAACCCTAACCCTAAGAGGAATTTTCCTCCAATGCGATTTTCTCATGTATTTTACCAGGAAACATAGGGCAGGCTAGAAAGGTAAGTGCCTTCCTAAGCATACCCAAGCACTCTGAATTTCTTGGTGATGTCCATTTTGCTCTATGCGTTCATGGTGACCTAGCCCTAACCACTAAGCAGTAATTTTCCTCCAATGGGATTTTCCCATGTATTTTACCAGGAAATAGATAGGGCAGCCTAGAAAAGTAAGTGACCTCCTAACCATACCCAAGAACTCCGAATTTGTTGGCAATGTCCATTTTCCTGTCCGGGTTCATGGGGACCTAACCATAACACTAAGTGGAATTTTCCTCCAATGGGATTTTCCCATGTATTTTACCAGGAAACATAGATAGGGCAGCCTAGAAAAGTAAGTGCCTTCCTAACCATACCCAAGCACTCTGACTTTGTTGACAATGTCCATTTTGCTCTATGAGTTCATGGTGACCTAACCTAAACCCTAACTGGAGTTTTCTTCCATTGGGATTTTCCAATGTATTTTACCAAGAAACATAGATAGGGCAGGCTAGAAAAGTAAATCCCTTCCTAACCATACTCAAACACTCCAAATTTGTTGGCGGTGTCCATTTTCCTGTTCGATTTCATGGTGACCTAACCCTAACCCTAAGTGGAATTTTCCTCCAATAGGATTTTCCCATGTCTGTTACCAGGAAACATAGATAGGGCAGCCTAGAAAAGTCAGTGCCTTCCTGGATTTAGTATTTATATCAGAGGATCCAGTGCAATCAGGTCAGAAGCTATTTGAAATATTGGAGGATTATGGAGATTCGGCAGGCTTGAAAATAAATAGAAACAAAACAAAGTTCATAGCAAAAAATATGACTAATACACAAAAAGAAAATCTTGGGGAAAAATTAGGTATACAAATAGTTTCTAAATTAAAATATCTGGGAATTGTTATTTCTGCATGATGTTCATCAATTAAAGAGGACAATTATGGAAAGCACATAAAAGTTGACTTAGATCGCTGCAGAAACCTACACCTCTCGTTTCTTGGAAGTATCTCAGCAGTGGAAATGAATATTTTACCCAAAATGTTATTCTTGTTTCAAAATATCCCAATCCAATTAGATAATTTTTTTAAAGAGTTGAATAAATTAACATTAGACTTCATGTGGCAAGGAAAGAAAGCACGAATAAAACAAAAGTCTCTACAGAATGCTAAAGAGAGAGGGGGATTAGGTTTTCCGGATTGGGAGCTGTACTATCGAGCAGCGGCCTTGACGTGGATTAGGGATTGGATTACTCTGGAAAACAAAAGATGTTTATATCTAGAGGGGCATGACCTCCAGCAGGGTTGGCATTCTCATTTATGGACAGGGAAAAATAGGAACCATCAATATTTCTTGAGGCACAAAGTTCGGCAAAAACTCATAAAAAGTTGGAACATAGTTAAAAGCCAACATTATATAGGAGTTCCAGGTTGGCTCTCACCATTTGAAGCAGTTACATACCCCAACTTATACAGGCAAGATAACGTCATTACACATAAAGATATTCTGTCAGAGGAAGGCCATCTAAAGCAAAGACAAGAATTGAGAGAACAGGGAATAGTTTTGGAATGGTGGTCTTATCTTCAGATGCAAGCGAGATATGTGAAAGACAAGAAAGAGTGGGGAATTAATAGATGAGATATGGGGCTTGATACAATATTACTAGGCTCAGAGAGAAAACAAATTAAAAATATATATAAATACATGTTAGAATATAAATTATATGAGGAACAAGTCAAAGAAACTATGGTTACCTGGGCAATAGATTTCGGACATGCTATAAATCCAGACCAATGGCAGCAAACTTGGGAACGTAACAATAAAATCACATTGGCATCATCTTATAAAGAAAATCTTTATAAGATGCTTTATAGATGGCATCTGCCACTGGCCAGACTCGCAAAAATGTATAGTGGTTACTCACCAATTTGTTGGAAGTGTAAAAAAGGAAAAGGGTACATTCTTTCACGTTTGGTGGGTTTGTAAAGAAGTACAGATTTATTGGCTTAGGGTCTGGAGATGGATAATAGAAATGACAGGCCAAAAAAATCAATATAAACCAGATATGTTTTTATTAGGAATATTAGAAAAAAAACCATAGATGATATATATTTAATTATACATGTGATAATGGTGACAAGGATCTTGTTTGCCCAAAAGTGGAAAGCAATTGAAGTACCTAGCAGAAATGCGCTAATAAGGAAAATCTTACATTGCGCTGAATTGGATAAGATGACTAAGGAATTAAAAAAAACAGGAGGAAACAGAATATTACCGAATTTGGAATAAATTTTACAAGTGGAGGGAAATAAGAAGGAAGTCGATAATAGGGATATAAATAGGGGACTTGATATGTATAGCTGTATATGTAATATTTATTCTTATATGTAAAGTATGGAATGATTAGACAAAGATGTATGTCAAAGATGATACACCATGTTCAATGTTTTTTTTAAATTTTTTAGAATTCAATAAAATATTAAAAAAAAAGTCAGTGCCCTCCTAACCATCCCCAAGCACTCCAAATTTGTTGGCGATGTCCATTTTGCTCTCTGAGTTTAATGTGACCTAACCCTAATCCTAAGGGAATTTTCCTCCAGTGGGATTTTCCCATGTATTTTATCAAGAAACATAGATAGGGCAGGCTAGAAAAGTCAATGTCTCTAACCATACCCAAGCACTCCAAATTTGTTGGCAATGTCCATTTTCTGCTCCGAGTTCATGGTGACATAACCCTAATCCTAAATCCATGGTGACGAATCTATGGCACACTTTCCACAGGTGGTACGTAGACCCCTCTCTGGGGGCACGTGCGCTGTCGCCCCAGTCCTAGGCCTTCAGCTGGGTTTTATAAAAACCTTTTAGCTTTAGGCCTCCAGCGCCATATGCAAAAAAAGGTTCAATCAATCAATCAATCAATTTCAATTTCTCACGGGGAAAAAAAGATTTTGCAAGTTGGAATTTATTTATTGAACTTTTTAGTCCCACCCAGTCTGCTGTTACCATCATAGCCACGCCCACCCAATAAGACACACCACACAATGGGCCACACCCACCAAATGCACCACGCCCATCCGGCACCCAATGATATATACGTGGGTTTTGGGTTGCAAGGTTGGCCATCACTGCCCTATACCATTTCAGACAAATGGTTATTCAATCTCTTCTTAAAAGCTTCCAGTGTTGGAATACCCACAACTTCTGGAGGCAAGTTGATCCACTGATTAATTGTTCTAACTGACAGGACATTTCTCCTTAGTTCTAAGTAGTATCCATCCATTGCTTCTTGTCCTACCTTTAGGTGCTTTGGAAAATAGGTTGGTCCATTCTTCTTTGTGGCAGCCCCTCAGACGTTGGAACACTTCTATCATGTCTCCCCTAGTCCTTCTTCTCACTAGACTAGACATAGCCAATTCTTGCAACTGTTCTTCATCTGCTTTAGCCTCCAGTCCCCTAATCATCTTTGAGGCTCTTATTTATACTCTTTCTGAAGGACTGATACTGTAGATAGATGATAGATAGATGATAGATAAATAAATAAATAGATAGATGATAGATAGATAGATAGATAGATAGATAGATAGATAGATAGATAGATAGATAGATAGATGTCATTAAACCAGTTTATTAAATCAAGACTTTATTTTTGTTCTGTTATATTCATTTCATATTCATTCTTGATCCTACTTGTTATTTTTCCACATGCACAAACATTCTTAATCTTGATCTTTAATACAGTGAGGGAAAAATATTTGATTTCCTGCTGATTTTGTATGTTTGCCCACTGACAAAGAAATAATTAGTCTATAATTTTAATGGTACGTTTATTTTAACAGTGAGAGACAGAATAATAACAATAAAAATTCAGAAAAATACATTTCAAAAAAAGTTATAAACTGATTTGCATTTTAATGAGTGAAATAAGTATTTGTTCTCCTATCAATCAGCAAGATTTCTGGCTCCCAAGTATCTTTTATATAGGTAACAAGCTGAGATTAGGAGCAATCTCTTAAAGGGAGTGCTCCCAGTCTAAGCTTGTTATCTGTATAAAAGACACCTGTCCACAGAAGCAATCAAAATCAAATTCCAAACTCTCCACCATGGTCAAGACCAAAGAGCTGTCCAAGGATGTCAGGGAGAAGATTGTAGACCTACATAAGGCTGGAATGGGCTACAAGACTATTGCCAAGCAGCTTGGTGAGAAGGTGACAACAGTTGGTGTGATTATTTGCAAATGGAAGAAACACAAAATAATTGTCAATCTCCCTTGGTCTGGGGCTCCATGCAAGATCTCACCTCGTGGAGTTTCAATGATCATGAGAACAGTGAGGAATCAGCCCAGAACTACACAGGAGGATCTTGTCAATGATCTCAAGGCAGCTGGGACCACAGTCACCAAGAAAACAATTGGTAACACGCTACACCATGAAGGACTGAAATTCTGCAGCCCCTGCAAGGTCCCCCTGCTTAATAAAGCACATGTACAGGCCCGTCTGAAGTTTGCCAATGAACATCTGAATGATTCAGAGGAAAACTGGGTGAAATGGTTGTGGTCAGATGAGACCAAAATCGAGCTCTTTGGTAAGTAAGGGAGGGAACAAATAAATTCAAATTTGCAAGATTCTATTACTGTAACTATTATAACTGTTCAAAGAAGACACATGGAGTCGAAGTGGCGCAGTGGTTAGAATGCAGTACTGCAGCTACTTCTGCTGATTGCTGACTACCAGCAGTTCAAGGCTCACCGGCTCAAGGTTGACTCACCTTCCATCCTTCTGAGGTTGGTAAAATGAGGATCCAGACTGTTAGGGGCAATATGCTGACTCTGTAAATAGCTTAGAGAGGGCTGCAAGGCACTGTGGTATATAAGTCTAAATGCTAGTGCTAGTGCTAGAGTTACTGCTGAATAGTTTTCCTTATTGTTCCTTATTTATAGACAGAACTCTTGCCAAATTAAAAGAACTACTTCCATTACTATTGATATACCTGGGAATCGCTAGGGAGGAGTCTTCTTAACTTTCTTCCTTCCAAACAAACTTTCCATGATTCATTGCCTATTTGTTTTCTGGAATGCAGCCCCTCCCTCCTGGGAATCCAGATTACATTCCACCACAGGAATGTCAATCAATTATAATGTTTTATGAAATTATGCTTTCTCTCTCACACACTTATTTTCCAGTATTGTAACAAAGGGTGTAGGTAATAATATGGACTAGAAGAATTAAGTTGATTTATTTCAGGAGCTTCATTCTGTCTTTCAGTCAAGAGTCTGAGTTCAACATGTTACAACTGAATATTTCATTAGAAAATGCTTTCCAATTAGGTTTGAAGAGGAAGTAAGAAGAAGGAAATGAGAAGAAAAATAGAAATCTAGGACAGAAGTAAAGAGATGAAGAAGAGAGTAAAGACATCCCCATCATTTTGGACTCTGGATCTACTGACAGCTTGTTTCAGCCCCATTCACCATTGGAATGTGGAATGCAACAGATTTCTCCAGATAGACTATATTCTTAGATAAATGGTTCTTCCTTCCTTCTTCTATCCTTGGTTCTCAGTGCTTTCTTTAATCATATGGGTTCTGAAAAGATCAGAAGAATTGCAGGGAAGGGAAGGGAAGGGCGGGAAGGGAAGGGAAGAGCAGGGAGGGAAGGGAAGGGAGAGAAGGGTGGGGAGGGGGTGGGGCGGGGAGGGGAGGGAAGGGGCCTAGATATATTTCTTCCAATTCTGCTGGCAAATGCCTTTTCCCTGGCAGCAAACTACATCACCAGCTTTTGACTAAATGGCTTCATGTTCAACCTCTGAAACCCCCAATTTTAGGGAGGTTATTTAATAAACCAGAAAATATGTCAGAAGAGGGAGATTTCAGTATTGGAAATCATGCAGATTCTTTGCTCATGCTCATCCGAGAACATACTTCAAATGTTGCTAACTATGTAAGGTGTGTGTGTTAGTGTGGACCTTATAGATATCTTTTGTACAAACTAGCAAAATAATGTTTTACACAAACAAATTCCTGGTGGATTAGCAGAAAGATTGTTTTATGATTATTTATCTTTTCTCAGGCTTCATTTACAAACATAACATTGGAATGAAGTAAAAAGTTTCCAAATAAAATGATGTTTATTTCTCACTGAGTGACCACCCACACTTTTTTTTAATCTAGAGATATCTCAATCAGTCCTTCAGTCTCAGTAGGGTGATTTGCTCACAGATATAGTTTGAAAAATTACAAACATGCTATCCATCTGATTATTAGAATCTCCACATCTCTGTTTAGCTCTTTTAGGGAGAAAAAAAAAGTTTCCAACTGTCTCTGATACTAGTACTAGTTTGACACCCCTGAGATAGGTATTCTGGAGAATAAACGTTTGGCTGTATTCTCAAGTAAGAACAAGCCAACACAGGCAGAAAACCGATGTAGTGCAAAAACAAATATATCCTGGAGACTAATACGGTATTTTTATCCCATGGAATAACATATATTGTTTTTCCTTCCTCCTTCTTCAATCCTGTTCCTTGGGCCTCATGTTTTTTAGATGATTAGCCTGAGGACAGCTAGTTATTGAGGTTTTATCTGGGAGGGGGATCTGGTCAATGAACGTTTTTGGCAAAAATTCAAGGTACAATTATTCTAAACAAATAGAAAAAAATAATTTGATATTTTTCCTAGATTAACATATGAACCAGAATGCAATTATAACCCTGGGCAGTTCATTTCTTCAAATTCTGCATTGTTGACTTCTATTCACTGCTGAATATGAGGCATTGTCAGTCTCCTATAGTTTCTGCCCAGCCATTCAGTTCAGCAAGGTTGGCATGTTCTGGATTCCTTCAGTTGAACAATACTGTCTATTGGATTTCTGGAAATATGCTTTCTCTGTTGCAGCACCTGTTTCCTAGAATGAGGTTCTCCAGGAGATTCAGATGGCCTCCATCCTGGTGGTGTTTGAAAGGCTCCTGGAAACATGACTGTTTGTCGAAGATCTTTAGTGAAGGTGATTGAAGGCCTCTTTAGGAGGCATGGATTTGTTTTTGCTTCTGTACAGTTGCCATCTTTTATTCCTTGTTCTTCTTCTTATTATTATTATTATTATTTATTTAATTTCTATGCCGCCCTATTTCGGAGAACTCAGGGCGGCTCACAACATGTTTACTATTATATTGTTTACTATTATATTGTTTTAGTCTTTTTTCATGTTGTTTGCTAGTGAACTCCCCAGAAACATTGAGAGTTGGGACTATACAAATTTAATTAATTAATTATAATTATAACACAAAGAATGAACAGCTTGGTGGCCTAGTGGTGAAGACGCTTGCCTCCCACTCAGAAGATTGAGAGTTCAATCCTAGGTAGCGGCAGATGTTTCTCTCCTAAGGCGTAAAGCAAAGCAAAGAAAAAATGTCTGCTGTCAACTCCGCATGGCGTCAGAAAGGGCATCCGGCCAGTAATTGCTCAGCTCCATCTGGTCACCCCAACTCTATACTGAATTAAGGGTTTACAGTGTTGTAAAATGGGAGTCAATACAAACATATGCCAGAATACAGCAAACATATATTAAGGAAAGATGCATCCAAAATACATATGCATTGGGAATAACCTTGTAAAATGTGTGTGTGGATTGATAAATATGTAAGCTTGGGGGCATTGCCCATTAAACATATCAGACTTTTCTAGCATTTTTTTAATGGCAGAATAATGGCCCAGTGATTGAATACTTGTGCAAAGAACACACTCAGTGTAGACTGATTTATATTCCTCTAATGAAGGAACTTTGGCTCAATGTGCTGAAATTGTATAGCCTTTATAGGGGTGGAGGTTGAACGTTTCTTGCAAAGCAGAATGTATATTTTTAGGTAATTAGGAATACTCAGAGTTGAAATATTTCATTAAGAAATGGCGAAAAAAGGAATCAGGAAAGTAATAAATGCAGGAATGCAGGAAAGAATGCCAATGGTTTCTCAGACATATTTTTTTTATGTTGTAATAGATACAATTCCTCTATGAGGGAGATGGGCAGTTAGAAATATAGTCTGTTAAATATAGTCTGCTAAAATAAATTCCAAAATAGTTTTGAAATATAATTTTAGCTTAAAAGATATGCAAAAACATGAATCTATCTGGCATGACACATATAAAAAAACATACTTTAAGAAAAGTTAAATATCCATATCAATAAATTGTGTACAAAATTTGAAGCAGTTTTGTTTCCTCCCCCACAAACAAATTGATTGCATGCAATAATACCTAATATGCACACATAGGCAAGTTTTTAGATGCACTATTTTAATGGTGAATACATTGTGCTTTGACAGGTTTCATTGAAAAGCTACCAAGAGCAGATTTCTTTGCTCTCTCTCTCTCTCTCTCTCTCTCTCTCTCTCTCTCTCTCTCTCTCTCTCTCTCTCTCTCTCTCTCTCTCTCTCTCTCTCTCTCTCTCTCTCTCTCTCTCTCTCTTTTTCTTTTTTTTAATATTTATCTTAGATGATGGGAATATGTCCAAGAGATGTCTTACTAAGGTGGAACAAAGTGGATCACCTGGTGCTCTCTGAGTTTAGTTGTTTGCTTGCAGACATTTCATTACCTGACTAGGTAACATCATTAGTGCTGGTGAATGTGGGGTTTACTCCCTGTTTATATACGATAGCTTGCTCTGCAAATGTTGGTGGGGTGTAGCTTTCTCCTTGGTAGTTCCTTCATTTCTCTTTGATGGTTTATGTCAGGAGTCTTCAAACTTGGCCAGCATGCCTGGCTGAAGAATTCTGAGAGTTGAAGTCCACAAGTCATAAAAGGGCCAAATTTGAAGACCCCTGGTTTATGTGCTATTAATCCTTGCTTACATGGGTATCAGCTGCTGGAGAGGGTTCTGTTTTTTTTTCTTTCCTTCTTAGCTTTTAAAAAATCTCTTCTGAATGATGTGTAAATGTGGTTTTTCTCTATGTGACTACTGATGTCTGATTAGTCTGAACACCAAGCTTTCAGGAATACCCTGGCATTTTTGGATTTAACCTGGCCTACAATATACAGAGTTTCCCAATGGAAACTATGGTTGAATCTGTCCGTGTTTTGTGAGGTGAGTTTTCATCATGTCTTCTGACTACTAGTTGGAATGTGCTGTGCTGTGCTACTCCTCTGACTGTCTGTCCTACAAAGTGGCTATTACAGTCTTTACACTACATGTTGTAGATGGTTTCTGTTTCTTCTTCCAGCTGTGCAGTTTATTGAAATGTCTATCTGACATTGATGGACAGAGCATGTGATCTGCATTTGTGCAGATAGAATTGTTGTTTCTTGGTGGAGATTTGACTACATGTAAAATTCTCCCACTTGTGTGCTTTCTGGAGCATTTGACGCCTATATATGGTTTTGGCTTAATGCTCTGATTCAACACAGTTCAATATGAGTTACACATATTCTCTGCTATGGAACAAACAGGAGGAGAACATATCCAATCATGAAGCCCAATCTCAGTTAGTAATACGTGTCTTGAGTGAGTAGGCCAATGTTCATTCTTTTTTAGACAGATGTATAACCTCTTTTAACCAAACCGAGCTGAGGGATTCTCTGTGCAAAGTTGAACGACTAGCTGTCATGGCATTCTGCCACTGCTATTGCCTGGAGCAAAGAGTGAAAAGGAGATGCTTTTAAAAAAGTTGCCAGAAATTTTTAACCAGGCAAGACACCAAGTGTCTCTGTTTATTTAAGACAAAACCTTGCCCAAGGCAAAATCTGTCCTGGATTTGGAGCCAGATTTTGCTGAGGAGCCAACATTAGACATCATATTGATATAAAGAGGAGTGAGCATCAACCTACATCAGGAAAATCTCCACTGGCTTTGCAAAGCAGCTGTTCATTCAACTATTAACTGTGGGTATTGCTATCTAATTGCTGCAAATGCAAGTTGTTCAGTTTGGAGTGGATACAGGAAGAGGAACTGACAGTGATATGTTTCCTCTACGAAATATTTGAAACTGAGCATACACTTCTTATGGAGCATGATGTGTGAAGCCGAGATGCAAATAATTTCCTGCTTCATATGAGGTGGAGGAAGGAGATGTCCTTCCACTCATAATTCCTTGGCTTCCACCTCTAAAGCTACACTAAAATGCAAATAATTGCCCTGGGAAACCTCTCTGAAGTGCCTAGAAGTGTGCAAGGTCAAATAGAGAGTAGATCTGTGCCCAATTCATATGTTATCTCCTTCCTATGTGGATATGGGATTTCTAGTTATATAGGTGATGGAAAGGAGTCTATACATCCATTACATAGGGCAGTAACTTTCCGATATCCTTTTTTATATGGTTTTTCTCCACTAATTACATATCCTAGAGTGAATTAGCACAGGATGAGTTCATGAGGAAATTGTTGTGTACAATGGGTTGTATAAGAAATATGAACGCAGTGCAAGATAAAGGCAAGCAGGTTTTTTTCAAGTGAAGGAAAAGTGCATTATTAGAAGTGGAAAACTTTTCAGAATCATAGTCTGGTTCTTATCAAGGAATAACTTTCTTTCTTCCAGATTTCCTTTCAACTCCATGTCAGTGAATCACAATTCTTCTTGATTAATTATGCAATCTCACTTGCAGCTGGATAGGAAGATATCCAGTGGATTCCTCAGCAAAGACTGTAGCCAGATGCTTCAGCAAGACTAGCTTGCACTGAAGATGAGTCCAAATGAAGACTTACTCATCATCAGTTTAGTAGCTTTCCATTTGAGGAGAGAGCCATATGAAGTTGTAGGGTATTAGGTATTCTCTTGTTCTAAATCTCTGCATACTGTAGAAACAAGTTTATTCATTTTCTAAAAATGGGACAAAAATTCTTTTCCTATCAGAATCTGAAATCACAGCTTTCTTTTCCTTGAGAAGACGTATTTTTCAGATTAAGACCAGAATCTGCTCTGGTTGGTTGAATACCATTTCTGCTTGGGAAATAAATGGAAGACCCTAGTGTTGCAGAGGCCTTGGATCACAACTGAGGTTGGGCTAAAGATAAAGTGTCCTTCAAGTCAAGCTCAGGTCCCTGTTACTGAATGGACACACATATGTAGTTTTATTGAGAAGAATATGGAGGTGATTCCCTCAGTTCCCAATTCCCTTGGTTCCATTTGCAATTGAAAACCCAGTTCCTTTGGTCTCCTCATGAGGAGCAATTATTCCATGTACAAATGGATGGTTCCCTGATCTCTCCCTTTCTCCAGAGAGTTTTTTGTCAGCCAGAAACTGGCTCCTGGCTGGCAATTCCATGAAGTGCTGTCCTTGTTTGCATGCTGCTTGCAGAGACATCTAACCCAGCGGTTCTCAACCTATGGGTCGCGACCCCATTTGGGGTCAAACGACCGTTTCGTGGGGGTCGCCGGACACCACGGTCCGCCATTTTGATTTTTTTTCTTCGTTGCGCGCGCGCCGTGCATGCGTGGTTCAGGCCGTCATGCACGCACCCCGCACGCGCCGATTGGCCCGTCGCGGTCCGCCATTTTGTTGTTGGTTTTTTTTGTCGCGCGCGCACTGCGCATGCACAGATCAGCCCGTCGCGGTCCGCCATTTTGTTTTTTTGTCACACGCGCGCCGCGCATGTGTGGATCGGCCCATCGCGCGCGCACTCGCACGTCGGGGTCGTGCCGCGCATGGGCGGCGCAAGTGGGATCTCAACCTGAAAAAGGTTGAGAACCACTGATCTAACCTGTCATGAGTTCTCACTCAAAAGCCTGAGTTTTTTGAGATCAGCCAACATTGCCTGCAAATGACTACTTAGCTGGCCTGGGTTATACTATATTCCAATAATTAACATTGGAAACCTCTAATAAGAAGGAAACAGTGGAAACACAGTTCCTTTATAATCTGAAGGCTATGAGTATGGAATGTTTTAGTGGACTCCAGGGATAGTCCTCAATTGTGCTTTGATTCAATATTTTTTAACTGGAATTTTATAAATACTGCAAAAGTGATCCAAGCTTGCATATTAACAAAAAAGGAGAAATGAATGACACAAAATGAGAGACACACATACAAAAAACATAAATAAGCACCTGTGTGGGCAGTTCTTGGGGTACCTAGAGTGGTCCATGTTACACTGCTATTCTGCAAGCTATACTGGTTGCTGATTTGGTTCTGGGTGCAATTTAGGGTATTGATTATCTCCTTTAAGGTCTTGCATGGCATGGGTCTAGGATACCTGAGAAATCGTCTCACCCTAATATGACTGACCCACTCCACCTGTGCTGGCAGAATGGCCATGCTATGGACCCATCAGTAAAGGAATTTTGGCTAGTGAGGACCAATAAAAGAGCCTTTTCTGCCTGCCCTTTAGAACATCTTCCCTCTGAGATGAGATCCCCTCCCACCTTTCTGACCTTCTGTAAGTGCCTGAAGATCTGGCTTTTCCAGTTGGATTGGGGCCCTAACAGGGGTGTATCATGTTGGAGGTGATTAATGGATTAAAAGAAGACCCCCACCTTCCCCCAGTGCATCCTGCTTCTTTTCTCTCCATCTTTTTAATTGCAATTTTTACTGTTATTAGAAATATTTATTCTTCATAGACCAATGCATCTAGTAAACGTAATAAAGAAACAACAAACCAATAATAAACAGGCTTTTTCCATCTGAGCAGAAAGAAAACTGTCCAAACAATAGAAGAACAAAAGATCATTTCCTAATTGGCAAGATAATTTTGGAGAAGTGCAAGAGAATGAAGACCAACTCGAACGCAGCTTAGATTAATTTTCAATTTCAATCAGAATGGAGCTGGAAGGGACCTTGGAGGTCTTCTAGTCCAACCCCCTGCTCAGGTAGGAGACCCTATATCATTTCAGATTGGTGGCTATCTTTTCTTAAAACCTTCCAGTGATGAAGTACCCACAACTTCTGAAGGCAAGCTGTTCCACTAGTTAATTGTCTTCACTGTTAGGAAGTTTCTCCTTAATTCAAGGTTGTTTCTCTCCTTGATTAGTTTCCATCCATTGTTTCTTTTCTTGGCATCTGGTGCTTTGGAAAATAAGCTGAGCCCCTCTTCTTTGTGGCAGCCCCTCAAATACTGGAATACTGCTGTTATGTCACCCTTAGCCAGTGGTGAGATTCAGCTGGTTCGCACCACTTCGGCAGAACCGATAGCTAATTTTTTGATAACCTGGCCCAGAATGGACTTCCGGAAACAGCATCCACACAGAGAACCGGTTGTTTTCATATTTGAATCCCATCACTGCCCCTAACCCTTCTTCTCTCTAGACTGGCCATACCCAATTCCTGCAACCATTCTTCGTATGTTTTTGTCTCCAGTCCTTAATCATCTTAGTTGCCCTTCTTTGTACTTTTTTTTTTGCAAAGTCTCAACATATTTTTTGTAATGAGGTGACTGAAACTGGATGCAGTATTCCAGGTGTGGTTTTACTAAGGATTTATAAAGTGGTACTTTACAAGTAATTACAAGAAGGTAATTACTTGATTAATTTACTTGATTGATTAAGTAATTTATGATAATTACAAAAAAGCATTCGACTCCTGCCACATGGTTAGATAATCAGGTTCTTAGAAATAACAGGAGTCAGTAGATACAACAGAAAGTTTGTGCAAATATATCAATGGAACAATTGAAGCCACAGTTACTGGTGAATTGTGATATGTTGGGAGAGATTAATATCAAGAGACTCACTCTCGCCACTACTATTGTCACTGCACTGATTCTTCTGTCAATAACATCTGCCAGGTAATTGTTGTATCTGGCCCTTCTCAGCTTAGTAAAATCCACATAAATATTTCTTTAAGAGTTTTATTTAACACATTTCAAAAGATTCACTTCAAAGCAAGCTGCTGGCAGTTTGTTGGCCAGAACGGCCAAGTCTGATTTATGTACATTTAGTTTAAACATTCTCCCACCTTCCAATTAACTCACTCTTTATCTCTCACATTGTCCAAGACTTCATTAATCTTCCGTAGATTTCAAAAACACCAGAAAACTGAGTTCAAACGAACTCGGTGATGCATCAGACTGCCTCTTGATATTAACGTTGCTCGTGACAAAGAATTAGTCCCTTCTTCCTCTTCTAATATAGTTTTCAATACGTCACTTCCTTTTTCCACTTAACTGACACCTCCGCCTATCAAACCTTCGGAATCTCGGATCAAGCCATCTATCTTCCTGTTCCAAATCTGACTCATCACTTTGAGAGTCTGACTCAGATTGCATACAAATCTCCTCATTGTCTAGCTCGGCTGCCGGGAGGGGAAAATACCCAGAGGGGCCTGGTTGTGCTTCGTCATCCTCTGATATGTCCCCAGCCGGTCTAGAGACACTCACAACAGTAATAAAATAATGAACAGAATGCTGGCAAGAAAAAGGATTACATGGTCTATTTTTACAAAAGATTGAGGGGAAAGTGGACAAAGATTAAACTTGGCAATGACTTACAACTGGAACATTTTTTTAAAAAAAGAAGCTGAAGGCTTGAATTTGGCTACTCAAGTGCAAGCTACTTGAATGAATGCAATCAAGGCCAGAATTGAAAAATCATCAAATTATTCAAAGTCTAGATTGTGCAAAGAAGCAGAAGAAGCAGTAGAGTATACACTTAGCTTGCCACACAAATTGATTCTAAACAACATAATACAGTTGATAAAATGATTCACTGGAACATCTGCAAAGATTATCATGTGTCAGTAATAATTTTTTTGTGGGAAAGCAGAGTTGAAAAAATAGTTGAAAATGAATAAGTTGAAATATTATGGGATTTCCGAATACAAACTGAACACAATCTCATAACCAGATTTAACTATGGTTGAAAAGAAGAAAGAATGGATAATGTGATACTGAGGTGTCAATGCCAGGTGATTGTAGACTAGAAGAGAAAGAATTGGGAAAAAACCATAAAAATATCAAGATCTGAAAATAGAAGTTGAAAGATAATGGCATAAACTGGCTATGGTGGGTCCAGTCATTATGGTGCTAAACCAAAAATATTTGGACAGCACTTGGAAAATCTGCACATCAACAAACTTCCATCTGTTAATTACAAAAGCTACTCTGTTGGGATCTGTCCATGTATTATATTGATACATTATGATATCCTAGCGTTCTTGGGAAGAACTTGATACGTATGAATGCCAACACTAGCAAAGAATTGGCTGCTGCAATTGCACATTCTTTGGTATCTAATAATAGAGTCGTGACTTATAGAATGTCCTTTCTCAGGGTTCCTATGACACTTCCTCTTTTCAGTCAAGAAGTATGATATAAAGCAGTGGTTCTCAACCTGTGACCATTTCACGGGGGTCGCCAAACAACGCAGTCTGCCATTTTTTCCCCTTTTCCTTAGCTGTGCTACTCCCTCTTATTCTAGTGGCTTTTGAAAGCCAATAGAATAGACTCTCTTGAATAGAGTCTAATTCTATTGGCTTTCAAAAGCCAATAGGAATTGTCCAGGCTGTCTTTGCCCTGCTGAGCCCGCCAAAAGTCCCAGTCTGCAAACGGTTCTGCAAATTGTCTGTAGCGAAGGCGAGCTGTCTAGAAGTTTCCACCCCTTCCTGCTGAGCAACTACTAAAAATGTAAGTAAAAGAGGGCCAGGGGTGGGAGGTGGGAGGCCGGCGGGTGCAGGGAGGGTTGCTGGCATGCGTGGGGCCCGGCGGGTGCCTTACCTCCCTTGGGCTGGGCCAGCTGGTGGCCCAGCCAGTGGTCGCCCTGCGCCGTCGCTGCCCCTTGCCAGCTACGCCTCGGCTGGCACAGGGGACAGCACCACGCATGTGCGGCGCTCCCGGGCAGGGAAAATCCTCGACTTACGACCGGTTGGGAAGTCCTCAACTTATGACTGGTGGAAGTCTTCGACTTATGACCGGTTGGGTAGTCCTCAACTTACGACCAGTTCGGGGTCGTGGCATTAAAAAGGTTGAGAACCACTGATATAAAGTATGATAGAGAAATTGCAGCAAAAGGGCAGAAAAACATCATAATTATCTGAAATATTGAAAAGTTGCAGGCCTCGGGCCTCACTGTTGCTGTTAGGATGTCTGATGAAGATACAAGAATATCTTGTATCTTGTATTCAAAGCATATATATCCAATCCTCATTTCTACGGACAGGGAAGGGGTTTTTGTTACTTTCAGAATGGTGAATAAACATCCACAAAACACCCCCCGTGTGTCCATAAATAAGAATCAAGCTGCTAAAAATGTGATGGACTCTGAAAGAAATGAAAAATCATCAGTTGTCCAGATTTTTCAAAGCTGACAAAGCTTTTTTGTCCAAGGAAGAAAAAAGAGAAATAAATTGTATCCATGGAGAGGTGAAGCTACTATCTATTTATCACAGTGCTTGTTCTGTGTAAGAGCATTTCCCTGGAGATCTACATGGCCTGATCTTGTTGGCCTTTGTAAGGCACTGAAGACCTGATTGTCCTCCCAGATTTGGGCCTGGGAAGTTAAGTGGTTGATTGATTTGTCAGATCCCAGATCTTGAAGTAAAAACAGAATGCTTTAAGACCTCACACATATTCTCTGTCTATTATTATTTTCAGGACTTTTTTTTGTTCCGGCACCTTTTTTGGATGGAGTCTTGTGTAGGGTAGCAAGGCGGGTTGTATGACGTGTGTGAGTTCCGGCATCTTTTTTTTTTTTTTTTTTTTACAAAAAAAGCACTGGTTATTTTATACTCTGTTCTGGTTTTAACTGTATGATTACCAAGCAGAGTTATTGTTATAGAATAGGTTGCTATATAATTGTTTAAACAAGCCAACAAACAAATAAGATTTCTATTTTTTTTTCCAAACGAAATCATGAGATTTTCTGTATTAGATGGGAAAAGCATTAAATTGGCATTTGAACCTGAGAAATTAATGATCATTGAAGGTTACCTTGATTCTACATAATGATAGAAAACCAAGCTGGATCAAGTTAAATAGATATGATTCATACTCCCTTGGAAGCACAAAAAGCAGAGAGTTGTAGCTGACCATTAGAAAAACAATTACTATTCCCCAGTATATTAATTCCTGGGTAACTTGTTTAATAGGGCCAACTGAATACTGCAGAAACATGTATGTGCCTTATAATCAGATAAAATGTGTTTGTGACAATATGCAAATTGGTTGCATTTCGAGCCCTATTTTCATCTTGAAACTACAAAGCTCATGATCAGCTGATTTTTTCCCCTTCTCTAGCCTGTCCCAACCTTCATAATCTCTTGCTTGATGCACACATGCGTGATGATGGATGCTTTTACATGGCAGAGAGCGAAAGTAGATATTATGATGAAAATGCACAATCTTTCTTGCTCTATTCTGTTTCATTTGATTTGGAGCATCATCTTCAGACAAGGGAGAAGGGAGAGGGCAGTTATTCATTGCTTCCCTCACTGATTTTCAGAACTGCTCTCCCAAAGCCGTTGCTAACTATAAAGAAGGATGTTTCGCATATGTTTCATGATTTCCTTCCACAGCTCAGGGCAACCTAAGCACCGGAAGGGATTAAGCCAGGCAAAAAACACAAGCAAAGCAAATGCTAGTATCTGGATTTCTTCATCCCCTTTATTAAAGTTGCCAATGCTGTTTTATTAAAAGAAACATAATAGCCTGGGAAATTTATTCCCACATTTCTATCATAATATGTACTTTGGCCATCAAGATGTGTGTAAATGTTCCCCCTCCCTCAAAATTGACAGTTCATACTTTTTCCTCACCAATAACCATCGGACAGCTCCACAGGTTACTCTAAACCACTTCAGCCCCATTATATCTCTTTAAAATTTCTTTCTTGTTCCTTTGGCAGCTTTCTTAGGATAGTTTTCTTCTTTGTTCTGTTATCCTGAGCTTCCAGCAGATGAAGTCAACCACAGTGACTAATGCACTTTACAGGCTGTGTTGCAGCTTATGCCAACCACATTTGCTTTTGTCTTCACATCAGCTTCAGCTGACTCATGCTGACTTCTCCTTCGGCCACAGTGGGAGAAATTCATTTGGTTCGCAGGCTCATTTTGATTTCCCAAGTTATGATAGTTATAGAATTGAAATTATCCTCTGAAGTTTGTACTTTTCCAAATTTTATGATGCCGTTCTTGGTAGTAAAAATGCGCAAAAAAATAATAATTAGGAAAACGAGTGAACCAAAATAAAACTATTAATCAACTCTTGGGACTACTGATTATGATAAAGGCATCTAGTAGGACAAAGGATATATAAAAGAAGCATACATCATGATGTATAGGAAGATATATAGGAAAAAATATGGAAATTTTCCATGCAGGCATTTTAAACTATTTAACAAACTGATGCAACACAGAATGAGAGAAATTTAACTTTGAGAATGTGAAAAATGAAGGAAACCTGAAATGGACAGTACAGGTAAAGGTGTCCCTGCGGGTTTTATTCCGCTAGTTGTAGCCAACTTTAGGGGGCGATGCTCAACTTTGTTTCTGTAAGCCAGTGTTTCTCAACCTTGACAATTTTAAGGTATGTGGACAGCAATGCTGGCTGTGGAATTCTGGGAATTGAAGTCCACATGCCTTAAAATTGTCAAGGTTGAGAAACACTGCGTAAGCCATTTAGCCGGTGCTGTCCGAAGATGATTCCTTGGTCATGTGGCCACAGTGCAAAGCTTATGGTGAAATATGAAACATTGTTTTTTTTAATTCAAATTTTATTTATGATACAGTTAAAAACAAACAAACATTGGATTTGACGTGACATTCCAGTAAATACATTCTTATCTGATTGTTCCACTCTTTACAATAACTTCTTCATCTCTACATATACATCTAAGATTTATATACAGTACTTATTCTAAAATAAAATAACATATATTTCTATCTTAACATTCATCCTTAATCCCAACCATCCTCTTCAAATTCCTCCAGCGATAAAATTTATCCCAGGTTTCATAATAAACTGATCCACATTTATCTTTTAATATCATTGTGAGCCTGTCCATTTCTGCACATGCTAATATTTTATGTATTAACTCTTCCTCTGTGGGAATTTCCTTGCTCTTCCATCTTTGTGCAAAAGCAAGCCTAGCTGCAGTCAGGATGTGTAGCAGCAGGTAGATTGTTCCCTTGTCATATTTTTCTGTCGTTATTCCCAACAAGAAGAGTTCCGGTTTTAACTCTAAGTCCAGTGATAATATATCCCTCAACCAGTTTCGTGGCCTGTGCCAATACTCACGAGTCTTTGGGCATTCCCACCACATAAAACATGGAACATTGTTACCTTCCCACCAAAATAAACCTATTTATCTACATGCACTTTCACTTGCTTTTGAATTACTAGGTTGGTGGGAGCTGAGGCAAATGACAGGATCTCACTCTGTCACATGGTAGTAGGATTTGCACTACTGGAACATAGACCTTCTCTGGTGTCTATTAAGCCAATGAGCCACCCTGCCTATCGAAAAAGACAGACTCATTCATTTATCTACTGAATACACAGCAGAATCATTAGGAGAATCATTATCACATGCCACTAGTAGTTTGTGATATCTGAAGTCAAACATCCAGCTTCAGTCACAGTTTTGTTCCATACAGTATTAACCTTGTGAACTCTCAAGTTTCCTCCTTCCGCTATGTATTCAAGACGGACACTGATTAATATTGATATGTAAGGGTGTAGGTATATGCATGTGTTGTATATAACATGTTTACATGTGTGTTATGTATGTGTACACTTTTGAGAGCAAGCAACAGAATTTCATTTTTAATGTGTGCCAATGTGCCCACAGTAAAAAAAAAATGACAATAAAGGTTATCTATCTTTATTGGGAGCCTCATGTAACCAAAGCTTGTAGAAACATATACTGCACAGTTCTATACAGTAGTCCAAGGAAAGTAGCTAATTTCTTTGCCTGTTTTTTTTTAAACCAGCAACTGCAGATTGTTATGAAAACTTATAATTAATGATATCAAACATTCTAAAAGAACTCAAAATCAAAACAATGACCAATTCCCCTCTTAATCTAAATTTCTGGGAAGAAGTGAACAATGACTTTCCCTTATTACTTTTTCCCCTGTTTCCACATTGCAAATTGCAAATAAATCCTTATATGAAAGATCTGTCTGCCCCCAAATTCCCGGACTTGGTTTCTTTGGAAGCAAATTGTACGCTAAATCAAAGATCTACATTCTCAATTGTGGTTCACACACATTTTTTTTTTAACCATACTTCCTTATGATAGCTACCAGCTGCAACTGGGCAAAATGACCTTAGTAATCCTCTTATCACAAGTGGGTTCTCCTTTCTTCTTGCTAGTGGATGGGCCCTTCCTGCTGAACTATCCAGAGAGACAATGGATGGGAAGCTAATAAATTCTGCTACTTCATATATCTTCACTCTATTTGCCAATTCAGAAAGGGCACTGCTAATGAATTGGAGGAGGTGTGACACGACTGGGAAGCGCCATGAATCAGCAAAAGGAATCTTCAACCACACGAGGAGTCTTATGTTTCTAAGATTTGTTCTTTCAAAATCATGAAAAAGCAACGAGCAGTGGTTCTCCTTCTGGATGGATCTCCCAAGTTTTGGGAGATACTTGGATAATTTTAAAAAACTGAAATTGGGAAGTGACATTAGTAACATTATTAATGGTCTCTCAGAATTTTCCATCAATTTGTGGGCAGAAAAAGATGCAAACCATTTCACTGCATTTCCAGGAGCAGCCAAAATAAATAAATAAATAAATAAATAAATAAATAAACAAACAAACAAACAAACAAACAAACAAACAAACAAACAAACAAACAAATAAATAAATAAATAAATAAATAAATAAATAAATAAATATGATGATGATGATGATGATAACAATAATAATAATAGAGTTGGAAGGGACCTTGGAGGTCTTCTAGTCCAACCCCCTACTCAGGCAAGAAACCCTATACCATTTCAGACAAATGGTTGTCCAGTCTCTTCTTAAAAACTTCCAGTGTTGGAGCATTCACAACTTCGGGAGGCAGGTTGTTCCACTGATTAATTGTTCTAGCTGTCAGAAAATTTCTTCTTAGTTTTAGGTTGCTTCTTTCTTTGATTAGTTTCTACCCATTGCTTCTTGTCCTGCCTTCAGGTGCTCTGTAGAATAGCTTGACTCCCTCTTCTTTGTGGCAACCCCTGAGATATTGGAACACTGCTATCATGTCCCCCCTCGTCCTTCTCTTCATTAAACTAAACATACCCAATTCCAGCAACTGTTCTTTATATGTTTTAGTCTCCAGTCCCCTAATCATCTTTGTTGCTCTTCTCTTTCTAGAGTCCCAACATCTTTTTTACGTTGTGGTGACCGATGTAATGGATGCAGTATTCCACGTGTGGCCTTACGAAGGCATTATAAAATGGTATTAACACATCATGTGATCTTGATTCTATCCCTCTGTTAATGTATCCCCAATGAATACTGGGACCTGGCAGAGGCATTTAGTGAAAAAGAATGTGATTGCCCTACCCCTTACAGAACTACTCAACTATTTGGGCTCCACTTTAAGACCTCCTCCGAAGAAGGCACCTGGGCCCCTCTTAGTCACAGGACAGACCCACTATGAAGTAAAATGTATTCTTGACTCTAGAATTTTTAATAGGGGGGAGGGGGTATTTACATATAATTGTTACTGTCGGCACAGGCATAATGGAAGGTTTATGCTAAGATCTAAGTTCTCTTCCTCTGAGCAGTTAATTTATCAGCATGTTCCCTCCCTAAACCAGCTGTCATATATCACATTATCCAATTAGTGTAAAGGTCAAAGGTTTCCTTCCTCTTTCTTTCCCGGGCTTTACCCTCCACCCTCTTATGCTCTGCATTAACCCCAAACATACCAGACAATTCTGCATATTGTCAAAGCAAGAATATACAGTATTTGCAGCGTTGACACTAGCACTGTGTTGGCTTTTTTGGCAGCTGCAGCACACTGCCGGCTCATATTTAAGTGATTGTCAACTAGGACTCTGAGATCCCTCTCACAATTACTATTATTGAGCAAGGTGCCACCTTGCTCAATATTTGGTTTTTCTTGCCTAAATGTAGAACTTTACTTTTTTTACCATTGAATTTCATTTTTTTAGATAGCGCCCAATGTTCAAGTCTGTCAAGATCCTTCAAGCCTATCTTCTGGAGTGTTGATTATTCCTGACAGCTTGGTGTCATCTGCAAATTTGATAAGTTCCCCATCTATCCCCTCATCCAAATAATTGATGAAGATGTTGAAGAGCACTGGGTGCAGAACAGAGCCCTTGGGCACCCAACAACACACTTTCCTCCATGTAGATGTAGTTCCATTGAGGACCACATGCTGAGTATGGCCAGTCAGTCAGCTATGAATCCATCTGGAGGTGATGCTGTCTAACCCACATTTTTCAATCTTATCAAGTAGTAGGTTATGGTCTACTTTATCAAATGCCTAATTGAAATCCAAGTAAATTATATCCACAGCATTCCTCTGGTCCATTAATTTTGTCACCTGGTCAAAGAATGCAATAAAAAGACTGGGACTTGGAACTCTAAAGCAAGGAGACTTTATGCAGGTGGCATCTGGATCCAAAAAAATTATCATGTATGTACCCTAACTTACAAGCTAAATGTTGGAGATGTGATAGTATGGATGCTACTTATTTTCATGTATGGTGGACTTGTAAAAAAATTAAGGCTTTTTGGATAAAAATATGGTGGATTCTTCAAAATATCCTAAAAAAACGTATTGAATTTCTACCACAGATGTTTCTGCTTGGCATTATAAAGGACTGTACCACCATAGAGACAAATTTAATCTTGAATTTGATCACAGCAGCAAGATTGTTGGTGGGACAATATTGGAAGAAGCCAGAACTACCATCTATTGAAGAATGGATTTTGAAAGTAACAAATATGGCAGAAATGGCTAAAATCTCTGCATATTTGAAGAACCACTCAAATGAGAAATATTTGTTGGACTAGAAAAGATGGATAGAGTATATACAAGGGAGATATCAGTTTAAGAAATTGTATTTAGCAATCTTCCGAGGTACTGAGGTCAGGCTGATAGGCCTGTAATTTACAGACTGTCTTAACTTGTGTTTCTAATCTGTTTTTTACAGTACTGTTTTTGAGTAACAGTTAAGTTGAGTAGTTCTGCTTTCTCCCTGTTGCTTGTCACCTTAATGCCACTTTCTCCCACTAATGGACCAATAGTTTCCTTAACTTTTGTTTATTTTTTTACACGTTGAAAGAAGCTTTTTTGTTATTTTTGACTTTTGTCGCAAGCCTTAGTTCATTTTCAGCCTTAGTTTTCCTCACTTCATCTCTGCAGGCTTGGGCAATTTACTGATATTCTGCCTTAGTTATGTGCCCCTCATGGTTTCTCACAGATGGAAGTTTCTAACAGTAATAGCGTTATCAAAATAACTCTGTCCACATATATGTACTTATACACACACATACAAACAGCCACTTCAGATTGCTGTATCCATTTCTCATCTTTCTCAATGCCCTTAAACTTTCTGGGAAAGACTGAAGCTACAAAAGAAATTACAGAAATTACAAAATTGAGAAAGACTAGGCTGAGAGAAAAAAAGAAGAGGATATATAAACCTTCTTCCAAAAAAAAAAATGCCTTTTTCAAAGATATTACCAAGAATGATGAGGATGATGATTTCACCACAAAATATTCAGGAAAAAAGAATGAATCCCTGGCAAATTGGACCATGTAGAGTTGAAAAGTAGGGCAGATACAGTCCCTCCTCCAAGTCTTCCAGGGTTGACAAAAACTGTCCTTTTCGGAGAGTCTGCAGCTTAAATGACATGCTCTTAAAACAGTTTCTGAGTTAATGTTTTAAGTAAGATTCTCTTTCTGTCTTGAAGGTTTTATATTTCCACAGTGTAATTTTAAAGTCCTCGTGCAAAAGAAATGCAACAGCCAAAACACCTTCACAAAATGGTGCTTGACAGAAATAAATGGCAGAAAAAAGAGAAGTTCTGCAATGTGTCAGTAATTGCATTATTACTTGTCCATTATATATTGCATATCAAGCTCCTCTCCTCTCCTCTCCTTTCTTCTCCTCTCCTCTCTCCAATGGTTTTTTGTGTTCTCTAAAACAAACGTTTAGGGAGTACATCTCATCTGATGAGCTACATTCCAATTAAAGTAATCCTTCTTCTTGTGTTTCACACACTGTAATACTTAGTGTCCTTATATTGTGCTCAGAATATCATTTTCTCTATTTGGGAAGAATCGGGTACTTCCTTGATCTCAAACCGTTTTGTTCATTTTTCTGGTCTGTCTCAACTGAGCCACAGAACCTCATGGCATGCCTATGCTGCAGATACACATTCTGTTTCAGTGGACAATAGGAAAGTAATTGGTTGCCTTTTGCTTGCTGAACTAATAGATCAACAGGAACAAATCTTTTCTCTGTGATTTTTGTGAATTTTACTGGAAGTAGGTTTAACTCCACATTAATGAAGCTTCTCTAAGTGTTAAACTGAACACTAATGAGCACCCTTTCTTTCCCTAATGTACAATGCAATCTTATAGAGATTTTCCCATCTAAGATAATCTTTTATTTATTTTGACAAGTAAATATATGTAGTTTTATGGTCATGAAGGTTGTAAAAACCAATTGGTCTTGCCTTCATTGCTTCACTTGTTGATTTTATATTGGATTGAATTTGGCCTCTGGATTGCAGTCTACAGTCCACCGGTTTGCCTTGTCTTCCTTTCATAGGACAATTCATTTGCAATGTGAACCATCCAAATAAAACATTTTCTTCCCTTTCTCCTGGATTTACAAGCAGATTCTTGATTGAGAACAGCATCTTTTTTCCCCTCAAAATTAGGCCAATTATAGTCTTGCAAGCAATTTGTTACAATTTTTATATCTGCTTCTTTAGTTTCTGTTGCACCTATCATGGTTTGGTAAATTATAGATCATGAATTTAAACTGAAAGTGATGAGTATACAGGCATGTTCTGCCTCTCAAGATGACTTAGTATACATTTGATTTGATTTATATGCACATACGCAGTACATTCCACCCTCTTATATGTTGCATTGCAAAGTTTGAAGGCTGTGGATCTCAGAGTAATTAACAAATGTCTTTGACTTAATCTAAATCTCTAAATGTATAACCATCAGGCAGATAATCCTAAATGCTCTGCTATTTGCAAGATTTCTTTGATTTTGCCCTGCTTCTAGGGATCTCTTCTTAACCAGTACAAAGGTTGGATAAGAAGATTTCATAAGCCTTCTCATCTTGAATGAGCAGAGGAATAAAATTTGGCCCTTCCAGCTTTTCCATAAGAAGAATGTTTCCAGACTACACCTAGTTGCTGTTGTTGTAGAAAAATTGGGTACTAAAATGCTGACCCAGTGCCTGGAGGCCATGCGGGTATGGATGGGGAGAAACGGACTCAAGCTCAACCCCTCCAAGACCGAATGGCTGTGGTTACCGTCGTCCCGGTACAGCCAGCTGATTCCATCGCTGTGTATTGGGGGCGAAACAGTGGCTCCCACAGGAAGGGTTCGCAATTTGGGAATCCTCCTGGACTCACGGCTGTCCTTAGAGGACCATCTGACGGCCGTGGCCGGGAGGATGTTCTACCAGGTTCGCCTGGTGCGCCAGTTGCATCCCTTCCTAGACCGGGACTCGCTACACACAGTCACTCATGCCCTCGTGACCTCCAGGCTGGACTACTGTAATGCTCTCTACATGGGGCTCCCCTTGAGGTGCATCCGGAAGCTCCAACTTGCCCAGAATGCGGCCGCGCGGGTAGTGATGGGAGCGTTGTGGCGCTCCCACATAACACCGCTCCTGCGTGAGTTGCACTGGTTGCCGGTGGTCTTTCGGGTGCGGTTCAAGGTGTTAGTGACCACTTTTAAAGCGCTCCATGGCATCGGACCCGGATACTTACAGGACCGTCTACTGCCAGCAAATACCTCCCGCCGTCTGGTACGCTCCCACAGAGAGGGCCTCCTCAGGGAGCCGTCGGCCAGAGAGTGCCGGCTGGTGACCCCCAGGGGGAGAGCCTTCTCTTGGGAGCTCCCACGTTATGGAACGAGCTCCCCCCCGAACTCCATATAATAACAGATTTATGCACCTTCCGTCGGGAACTAAAAACATTCCTTTTTCGACAGGCCGGCCTGGCATAGAAGCTTCGATTCCAATAGGGTCAAAATGTTTTAGGGGGACTGAGTATTTTTTAAGATTTTAGCTTTGTATGTTTTGGGTTTTAAATGGGGATTTCGGCCAAATTATTTAATTTATTTTTAATTATTTTAAATTTTGTATATTTATATGTTTTTTAAATTTTAGGCTGTACACCGCCCCGAGTCCTTCGGGAGAGGGGCGGTATAGAAATTTGATTAATAAATAAATAAATAAATAAATAAAATCAGTACAAAAATTGTCTCTGGTCTTGATTGGTATAAAGAAACTATTTCAAATAATAAAGACGAGTGAAGACTATCACTCCAGAGTCCTCAATATAAAACCATATGTTAAAATAATGAAGAATACTGGTTGGACTAAACTTCCATCAGCAGCAGAAGTTATAAAAACAAATATTATGAGCACATTTTGGTTGTAATTCTATGTCCCCTTGTCAGAGGTGAAATTCAGTTAGAAATAAACCTCAATGCCAGCTTAATTAAATACACTGTTAATGACTTGATTCAAATATTAAATAAAGACTGTCCACCTTTTTCCAGACCAGGTGAGGCCAGAAAGAGGCATTAAGTAAATCTCAACACAAAAATTGAATTTTACTCAGTTTTATTTACATTTAAATTTGTGAACAACAATGGTTATGATTGTTCTCCTCAGAGATACTAATTTTTCCTTTTTTCCACATAAGTTTGCACATTGTTACATGCAAAGCTTTGAGAAGTCACATATATACCTGGAGTCTCAAATACTAAAATCATATACTAAAATCATATTCCTCAAAAAATTTTTCAAAAGTTCCATCCAGTTGAAATACAAGCAATCTTCATTTACTATATTTATTTTCAAGGAAGAGAGTCCTTGATTAATGAAAAGCTTATCTCCCTTGATTATATACTGTTCAGCGTCACTTGGATAGTGATATGGGAAATATATATATGTAGGTCTTCGGTTATTCGGGTTTTCTCCTGCGTAAAATTGGAAGTGTCTTGGCGATGTTTTGACCAAGTCCCATTCGTCGAAACGTCGCCAAGACACTTCCAATTTTATGCAGGAGAAAACCCGAATAACCAAAGACCTACATACAAACACCGCGAAAACCTCAGAAAACATATATATCTTTTCTGTGAATCTCCAACATCAATTTTAATATTGTTTGTTTGGGGGGGAGAAGAACAGTCTTCTATGAAAATACAGTAATTGCCTTTAGATTTTCACCAACACATTATAAAAAAAGAACTGCAGGCAAAGTTTTTGTATACTTGAAAATATTACTTTTTTTGTATTGAAGTTAACAGTAATTTGTCACTTACTGGCTCTCTAGGAAAAAATAATTTTTTTGAGATTCCCTTCTTTTTCCTCTAAAAACAATACTGACATTTTGCTTCCATCAGAAAACTCAACATTTATCTCAAACTTTGGCTAAATTTATAGACACATACTTTTCAGTCTATTATTATGATCTTTTAAATGTGTTTTTTTCAGGCATTTATCAGACACACTTTGTTTACAGCTAGGACCACTGGTGGATATTGTCACTTTGAAAGACTGCTGTGTAATCCAGCTGTGGTATTTTTTTGTCTTCTGTTTTACATCACTGAATTTCAATATCTACACATCTGACATTATTTGCATAATATACTTGAGGGTTTTGTGTGGGAATTGTAGCAAACAATAAATCATCCTTCACTGTAGGCAAAGTATTATAAGCAAAGTACTACATTTTATGGAACTGAACTGAAAAACCAGATTCCTTTTACTGTCACAGGAAAATATCACAACCCAGCCATCATTCTCTACTAAGATGAAAAAACAAAACAGTGGTTTAATTCCAAAAATAATAGGTGAACTGACTGTCGGGGGACACAACCACAATTAGTCACTGACATTTTTTCCTACATAAGATAGAAACATTGTGGTTTGTGAATGTCTTGCTGAGGATATACATAATTGCAGTGAATGGCAAGTATGTGTTTCAGGACAAGTAATACAGTCTAGTGACTAGAGGGTCATCTTTGGACCAGACAAAACATATCACATTCCACTGTCTGTTGGGGTGACATGGGACAAGTTTATGGCAGGACTCCTCTATTATCTTGCTTGGTTTTGGCTTCCTTTCTTACATAAACCATTCTGTTTTATGAACTAGGTCTCATAAATTGCAGTTTAATAAACCCAGACAATTGTATTCAGTTAACTGTGGATAAGCAAACCATGGCTTAGTGTGCTGTGAAAATCCAGTAGTGATTACTGTTAGGCTCCAAACACCAAGAAGAACATGCTGGATTCTTCTAAATAATTGCTTTTATTTTTCCTCATCTGTAGACAGAGATCTTGCCAAACTAAAGCAGATTACTTGCACCATTAAACATATATTCTGAGAACATATCTAGGGTGGAGCTATTTTAAATTCCTCCCAATCAAACTATCTAAACTTCACTGTCTTTTGCTCTTCTGGAATGCACTCCATTCCTTCTGGGAACCCAGACTACATTCTACCACAGTTATTCAAGTACACATAGAGAACAGCATGGAATTCTATTAAGAAATTTACAAATTCTTACTAATAGAGAAGAAGTGATAGAGGGAGTTGAAGTTACTGGAACCTTGGGCGAAAGTGACCACATCACACTGGAATTTAATATAATGCTAACACTAGCAATAGAAAACAATCCAACCAGTGTCTTAAACTTCAAAAGAACTGACTTTAACCAACTCAGAGAGAACCTAGGAAAGATCCCATGGATGAAAATCCTGAAAGGGAAAACAACTCAGGAAGCATGAGAAACTCTCAAAAATGTGATCATAAAAGCCCAGACCAGCACAATACTACTGAAAAAGAAAAATAAGAAATTCAAGAAGAAATCGGCATGGCTACACAAACTCTGACAAATGGAAAGACAAAAAGGACAAATACAAAAAAATGGAAAGAGGGGCACATAACTAAGGCTGATTATTAGCAGACAGCCAGAACACGCAAAGATGAAATCAGGAAAGCAAAGGCTCAAAACAAACAAAGACTTGCAACAGAAATCAAGGACCAAAACCTTGACTTGGACCTGGAAGCAACTGGCAGTCAATGCAGCTCATATAACAACGGTGTCACATGTGCCACCTATGGGGCCTCTAGAACTGTCCATGCTACCATATTCTGCACTAGTTGTAGCTTTTGAATACTTTTCAAGGATAGTAACTGGGAGGGAACAGTTCCATAATATATAATACCTGTATTATCTCTACTCAAGAACAAACTATATTAAAATATTCTGTAGTTTGGTTATTCCAATCTTGGATTTTGCTGCATATTTTCCAATATTTTGCTGCACAAAGTATTCCATTATTTTAGCAACTGCTAATAAACTAGTAAAAGGAAAGCAGATTCACAACACCCATGGAATTATTGGATTTATTTCAAAGTCAACTTTCAAAATGTTTGGCTACATGATTAGATGGAAACTTTGGTCTCCTATTTTATACCTGCCTAATTCTTAGGTTTCACTTTATTTAAAAGCCAAAAGTACTTTTGAAAGAACTATATTTTTAATTCTCTATTTGTATCTATGTGTGTTTGTGTGTTTAAAATGTAAGATTTTATAACTGAAGCTAAGACAGCTTTAAATAATATAATTCCAATACATCCACAATTCTTGAATAAAATATTTTGGTTTAGGTCTAGTCCCGAGAGAGAGAGAGAGAGAGAGAGAGAGAGAGAGAGAGAGAGAGAGAGAGAGAGAGAGAGAGAGAGAGAGAGAGAGAGAGAGATGATTTGCTATATCAGCATAGGATTTCCCAAACAAGTTCCTAAATCTATAATCCAAGGAAGTTTTAACCATAACCCATTATATTTCAAATTCTATCTCTTAGTTTTGTTGCTCTTAGGAAAAATCTTCTTTGCTTCCGTTAATTTATCTTCCATTTTAAGTCAGGATTTGGAGCTAATTCTTTTATTTAACTTTCCATTTAATCCTTGGCTCTTTTTGAAGTTGTCCCTCTTGTGTCTGTGAAACTTCTAATTTCCATTAGACTGGAAAAATTCCTACACCCTTGATTTCTTTGGATACAATGTTTATCTCCTTTTTAAATAATATTTTTATATTGCCAAGCAAAGCACAGCATCCATTTTACACTGCTATTTCACCCTGTCTGTCCAAAAAACTTGTGAAGTTCAGCAGTGCTGGTGCATTTTGACAAATGCACCAGAGCAGTCAGGAGAGATGGAGATCTATCTTAGAACCAATTGGGCACAGAGAAAAGTGAGATTCTTTAAATGTCAGTCCATGAGCCACAAGAATAAGATTAAAAATGAGCCCTGACTTAGAAATAAATGCATTTAATGTTTTTTCAAGCCTCTTTTTCTTCCTCCATTAGCAGAAGGCAAGTATGAATAAAGAAGAAAGACACAGAATGCATATATGTTTAGGTGAAACTTTTATTTCTCCTTCAATTGTCCAGTCTTTCTAATATACCAAACTTTGCAGATTTTTGAAAAGCTACTTTGCTCTGATAAAGTGTTGAGCAAAGAATCAGAAGACCCATGGTGGCACAGTGGTCAGAATGCAGTATTGCAGGCTAATTCTGCCCACTGCCAGCAGTTCAATCCTGACTGGCTCAAGGTTGACTCAGCATTTCATCCTTCCAAGGTCAGTAAAATGAGGACTCAGATTGTTGGGGGCCATAGGCTGACTCTGTAAACTGCTTAGAGAGGGCAGTATAGCACTATGAAGCAGTATATAAATCTAACTGCTATTACTAAGTTTATTAAGTGCTATTGCTGTTGCTACCATCACTAATAGATAATTTGTTCTTCAAAATACATCTGGATCAGATCAACTCCTCCTCAGTGCTGCTCTGTGTTGAGACAGACCAATATGCTTCTGCAAGGTGAAGTGCTATCACTCTGGTGGGTCAACACCACAAAGGTAAAAGGGATGCCTAGTCCTTTAAAAGACAGAGAAAAACGTTCAAAAGTTCTAAACAGTCTTGAGCAGTCAGCTGAAAGGAATAGGATGGAGTTTAATAGGAAGAAATGTAAAGTTCTGCCTCTGATTAGGAAAAAAGTAATACACAAATTGGGATGCAGAAGAAAAAGTTTCACACTACCGGTAGTTTAGGCAAAAAAGCATGTGGATGTCCTTATCAGCCACAAATTAAACCTGAACCACATTGTGAATCTAGTGCTAAAAAAAAAAAAAAAAGCAAACACTATATTGGGTATATTAACAGGGGAAAATAGACCAGATGATTGCTAGATAATGTTCCACTCTACACTTCCCTGATCAAATTCCTTTTGGAGTATTATATCAAATTCTGGGCATTGCAGTTAAAAATATAATGACAAATTAGAGCAAGTTCAGAGGAGGCTGCCAATTTCCAAGGATAAGCTGCCTTCAGACTTCAGCTCTAGTCCAAGAATTTTAAGCAGCCGACACAACTCAATGTTCAACATAGGCCTGTCACAGAGTCTTTTCCTCTGAGAGGGTCTCAGATACTAAAGCATCCTTTCTCTTCCCCAGATGCAGCTGAAACTAAGCAGCCTTGATTGGCTACCAATAGTTTCTACTAAGCCTGGACTCCCATTAGTAGCCTTTCCCTACAAGCAACTACTCCTTTGCCTTGTTCACTTTCTGCTTTCTCTTTGTTGGCACTGCTGTTTCAATGGTTGAGAAAGTTCCCTCCACTTCTAGGTTAGAATTTTCTGCAGTGTCTTCAAGAGTCTTTTGCCTGCATCTGGTCTCTCACTGTTACAATAATACCAGGATTTGGTTTCTCTTTTGTCAGGCCCATGGGTTTGTTTCTGTCCCAAAGAAGGTGATATGTCCAGCTATCTATCCTTTTTTTTTTTTTATCATCATCCTGAGCAATTTGTTTTGTTCCCATTTCAGACTGGGCCCACAGAAAACAGTCATTAGTCAGCCAAAAAGCCAGACAGTGTTCGCTACTCTGGTTGCAGCCTTCTAGTCCTTTCTCAGAAGCAATTGTAATGTACATGTGCTACCCTTCAGCTCAGTTATGGTTCCACAGTTTTATTATCATGACTTTGAATTCAACCCTTGGTTTCCTGTGTCTATATAAACAAGTTAAAGTTCACCGTAGGAGGCTAGCACTCTAGGATAATAAATAATGTAAGTTATAAACTGCCTAGAAGAGTGCTGGAAAGTATTTAAGAGAGTGTAAGTAAAGATTGCCAGAACAATCCTCTCTGGAATCGGTTTCTCTTTGTTAACTGAAGGGCCTTTTCAACATATCTGAAAATAATACTGTGAAGTTGTGCAAAATATGCCAAAGGATGTTTCCTACGAGTCTCCAAATATTCTCCTCTCTGCTACCCACAAATCTTTGCTTCGTTTAACTGACGTTTTCTGTTGTTTATTATCCTACCATTTTCTTGTTCCAGGGATATTTCTCCTGATCAATGAAACAAAACCTTTTTAGGTAACCAAATGGATTTTGAGATCAGATCACAAAGTCAATCCAAAGCAATAGCAGGAAAGATTACCCTGCCCCTTGGTGTTATTTAGAGGTTCTTCAGAAAACTCTCTAAAGTGGGGGGTATTTTTTTGCATAAAAGTATTTTTTTTCATTCTAAATCATCTTGAATATTTGTCTGGAAACATGCATAAAATTCAGTTTTTTAAAAAAATGTATATTTTACCAAATTCAATTGAGGGGGAAAAGGTTCAAAATGACTTTTGGGGATTCTGTTCCATTATTAATTGAAACTAAGTCTTCTCTTAATACTAAGTCTACCTCAGCCCCCTCAGTCCCTGTTGGTGAGTCCCCTTTTAGTACTAATCCTCGGAAAGAGGATCACAGCTGGGGGTTAGGAAAACTAACAGCAACAACCCTGAGAATATTTTTCTCTGAGAATGTTTAAAAAGACTTCACCATTTATAACATTAGATTGGGATGAGGAGAGAGAGAGACCTCACTGTATTTAACATAATCCTTTGTTATGTTTGCCAACTTTTTAAAACAAAAAACAAAAAACATTTCTTTAATATTGTTTATCTTTGCTTCTTCCTCTCCGCTCAGGGCATCTCTTCAGTCAGGCAAGCCATTTCAATGGTAAACATTTTCCTACTTCTCAGTGTATCAAATGAACAATAAATAGAAACATCCATAGTGGGAGGGTCAACTTTGGTGTTTTCCTGACTGATTTCATTACTTGGCAAGCATTTTCTCAGGGTTCTTCCCATACCTTACTTTTATCAATTTTGAGGCACAACTAAGCATTTCACATTTGCACAAGTGCATATCATTCCATATTTGTGGGTTGATTGTCCATCAGATAACAATTATGTCCATTTCCTAGTCTACTGTTGAAGACTGGTTATTTTCTGTCAGCATTTTTACATGTGACTGAACTGCTGATCACAGAAAACAAACACTTAGTCAATGTAAGTGCTTACTGTAAGTCTCCCTTATTGTGCTGTGCAAAATTCCTTCAGCCCTGCTGTGTTTAAAAAGCTGTTCATAATAGGCTGCAGCATCACTGGAAATTGAAAAACAGGCTCTCCTTTTCTATTTTGAAATTGAAATTTAATTATAGACATATTTCTAACTATAGGTCTCGAGAAGCAGCCTTCCCTCTGCTATGTGTAAATATATAGCATAAGGAAATAAATCACTTTGTAATCAGTACAGAGTGGATGGTTGAAAAGTTAAACAAGGTACTTGAAGATACACACTAGATTTGGCACTAATGAGCCAGTGCTTAACCCATATCTCTGACTCTTTGGTACAGGGTAATTTATGGATGAAAAATAATTGAATTCAGACTGATAAGACTAAATCTTAGACGGCATTCATAACCCTGTTGAATTAGTTTTAACAAGAATAACTAATTTAGATTAGTTCCATGCTACTAGATCAGAAAGTTTGTTGGCATTAGCCGAATCAGCTAATTAGCGTTATCATAATTAAAACACAGAATAAGTCTACTTGCATTATTTCTTAACAAAGCAACTCTTCTTCGTGAAACACTTGCATATATTGGAGCTGCTGTTGTATCTGCATTGCATTTGAATTTCCCAGAGGCTGCTGGGCAGAGCAGCTAGCTGAGAGTTCACTGGGACTGGTAGTAGCCCTCATGCCTAATGGTGCACAAATCATAAAGCAGGAGTAGTACATCCTTGGTAAGTGCATTGTGATTGCAATTTTATTTTAGAATGTCTTGCAGCTGTCTTTCATGGTAATTTGGATACTCTCCTATTAGTAATCAGATTACTAGTCTACATGGACAGATTGCTTATCTAGAATATCTAATCTGTGTTTTTTTTCATGCTTGGCATGATTAGGAAGAGAATCAAAAATAAGTCAGCAAGTGTTATATTGCCTCTGTACAAATCGATGGTGAGACCACACTTGGAGTACTGTGTACAGTTCTGGTCACCGCACCTCAAGAAGGATATAATGGAACTGGAAAAGGTGCAAAAAAGGGCAACAAGAACGATCAAGGAAATGGAGCACCTCCCTTATGAAACCATATTGCAACACCTTGGTCTCTTCAGCCTTGAAAGACGGCGTTTAAGGGGTGACTTGATCGAAGTGTATAAAATCATGCATGGGATAGAAAAGGTGGATAGAGAAAAATTCTTTTCTCTATCACACAATACTAGGACAAGGGGCACTCCCTAAAGCTCATAGGTAAGAAAGTAAGGACAAATAAAGGGAAATATTTCTTCACCCAGAGGGTCGTTGGTTTATGGAATTCACTTCCAGAAGAGGTTGTGACAGCTGTCAGCCTAGATAGCTTCAAGGCAGGGTTAGACAGATTCATGGATGCCAAGTGTATTGGTGGTTATTAAAACGGATGTCCATGTGCCGCCTCTATGTTGGTTGAGGCAGGCAGGATTCCCTTGAGTACCATTTGTTGGGGGTCAAGGGAAAGGGAGGGTTTTGCCTTCTCTTTCTGCTCAAGATCCCCATGTACAATTGGTGGGCCACTGTGTGACACAGAATGCTGGACTCGATGGGCTTTGGCCTGATTCAGCATGGCTCTTCTTATGTTCTTATGTTCTTATTAAATTAGGTGTCCAACCCAGCCATTATGTTCTATTGAGCTGCCCTACTATCAGCCCCCTCTACCACAAAGATCCTGCAGGAAAAGAGCAGTATGGACCACTGTGGAATCTGGCAGGGAGAGACATGAACCACAAACACAAAGCTTTCACTGTGTCCTTGAATAACAGATACAGTGCCTTTGCTGACCTTAATAGGGATACTAAGGTGGCAGGTCAAGCTGGTTGTGATGATGATGATAACTCAAATGAGGAGATTGTGGTCTGAGATGAGGAACTTGTTTTGAATAAGGGAAAGTATGAATCAGGTATTACACATCTGTCATGGAAAAAGAGCAAGGTATCTAAAAAGAGAAGCCACCTTCTGGTTGGTGATTCAATTATAAGGGATGTAAGTTTAGGAAAGGATGCAGAGGTTTTGAGAGAGGTCAGGTATCTGCCAGGTGGTATTGCCAGCAGAGACAAGAGGCGTATTTTTAAGATAGTCAAGAATGCCAGTAACGACTGTGATGTTGATGCGATTGTACTTCTTGGCACAAATGATCTATCCCCAAAAGATGTACTCTCTGTACAGAATGATTTCCAGAGCTTGGGGCAGGAACTTAGTAGGATAGGCTGTGGGCTTACTTTTTCAGCAGTTTTACCTATATATAAGGAGCAAAAAGGAAAAGGCCAGCATGTAGTAGAGTTAAATGTGTGGCTAAAGGAGTGATGTAAAGCAAAGGATTTTGGTTATATTAGTCACAATGTCTGCAGCTGTTCAGATGAAAAACTATACAAAAAGGGAAAGAAAAGGAATTCCCAATCACATTAGTCAAAAGTATCATTTTAAAAATCCAGTGCCAATAGGACAGGAAACCAGGTAGTTGCCAAACTAGGCTTCTAGGAGCTGATGGATCCCCATTAAGCATTGTGGCAATGTAAGATATTGCCTACCTATAAAGAGCTTCTTTTCATGAGGCTCTGGTTTTCTTCCCTCCCTGAAAAAGCAGCTTACAGTATTTACATCCCACAGTTCTTCAATTAAACTTCACAAAGATTGTTGGGCTCTAATCCACTTACATAAATCTGCTTCCATAAATTGACTTTAGACAAGAGCATAGCAACTCTGCTTGACCAAATGATGAACAAACCCACTGTGAAGATCTTACGAAATTTCCTAAATAGTTTGTATTGCCAAATAAAACAAAGTTTCATTCCAAGTTACAAGATAAAGTATTTTTTTTCCTCCCTAAAATGATTTTGGAGCAGTAATCTGGAGGCTCAGGGATGTTAATAGAAGCACTTCCTTTGAAAACCAGATCACCTTATATTTAAGCTTTTCACTTATAATGAAAGGGAGCTCCATATTTTAAAGCTCCTTAGGTTGTACTAGGTGTTATTTGCAGGAGAGAACTGGAAGGGATGCAGTATCCTTTCACTGACATGGCTCTAAAATCTTGCTCTCTTTTTTTCCCAGCCTGGGGAAGGAGGGAAGGAGGGAGGGAGAGAAGGAGGGAGGGAGAGAAACAGAGAGACAGAGAGAAACAGAGAAAAAGAGACAGAGACACAGAGACACAGAGAGAAGTGGCAAGGGAAAAATCCAAAAGTGCAGCTTTTAGACAGAGTGATGTAGATGCATCATTTATCATAAGTTTAAGCTTGGTAATGAAATGTCTTCAAGAAAACAATCAAGCACAGAGAGCACCAAGGTCCCTATAATTCAACCCCTAGCATCCATAATCTTTTCCAATTTTTAGGTGATATTCCAAGAAGACAAAGACCAACTTTTTGGCAAAAAAGAAGGTATACCAGATTACTTGCCAAGCCGTCAGGATTTAATGCATAAAAGTAGCAAGCCACTGTGATTCATGACCAATGAAATCACAGGGAATGACTTTATTTATTTACTAGATATTTTTTGTCTTGCCTTTATTACTAGTTTATAACTAACTCAAGGTAGTGAACATCCCTAATTCTCCTTCCTCCTCCTATTTTTTTTCACAACAGCAACCTTGTGAGGTGGGTTGGATTTAGAGAGAGTGACTGGCTCAAGGTCACCCAGCTTGGCTTTCATGCCTAAGGTGAGACAAATTCAAAATTACCTGGCTTCTAGTCCAGCACTTTAATTACTATACCAAACTGGCTCTCTTTGAACAATAATCTATTTTCAAACAACTTTAGACTGAAAGCAACAGCTATGAGCCCTTATTCAATTGATATTCATCAAGCCTGATCTGGCGGTAAAACAATGTAGAATATTGGGCTTATCTTAAGCAAAGCTCATAAATTCTTCATTCAAGCAAGCACTTCAGTTTTTCTGCCTTCATTCCTGTGGATTGAATAGTTAAAATAATTAATTTAGTGGTAGACAGTCTTAAGCTAGTGGGGACAAATTTGGGCTTACAGTAGCTTAATGCTAGAAAATACATTAACTGTGCAGAGGGATAGAATTGTCTATTAGCTCCATGATCTGAACCTGTTCATAGTCATCATCATAGTAGTTGTAATGATGCAGAAGGAGAAGAAAATGGTTTTCCTTACTTAACAATGGTCTATTTTAACTAAGTGAAGACACAGATCACTTTCTGAAAATGAGGAAGAGCTATCTCTAAGGACAATGACAGTTAAATACGATGCAAAGTCACACTAGTATGAGATTTCCATTCCCTTTCAAAATGATCAGTCAAACACATTCTGTATAAATCAGATTAGTTACAAATCCTTGTTAAAAAATCCTTTCCACAACAATTGTCCTAAATGTGTAATTTACAAGAACCATATGGCTCTCTAGAAATGGTTGGATTCCAGTTCTTATCATCCTTCACCATTATCCATGCTGTCCTGGGCTCATAGGAATTTGAAGTTGTACAACATTTGGTTGGTGTCACATTGCCGTCACTGTTGGACCTGAAGTGAAATCTATTTAAGCTTTATGATATAGTGACTTTTTAGAAAACACTAAGAATTTAAATGAACACAATATCACTGAGATAAAAGCAAAGCAGGGTAAAAACAAAGAAACTGTTTCCAACTCAATAAGTTCTATAGAGAATCTTTACATTTTATACTCATGCCTAGTCCCCTTTCTCATTAAATGCAGTGTCAAAAATTGTTAACTGACATTTCAAAATATCCTTATATATATCCAATATAAAGTACAATATATGAAAATCATGGAAGGAACTTAGTTCAGCTAATGCCCACTGTAGAACAAATCCATTAATAGATGTGGAATCTTGCATATTTGTTTTGGAGCTTTATTGCAAAATAGTTAAACGACTCACTAGAATTATCAGAGAATAACACATTTTACCCCCAGGGAATTTTACAAGAAACTTTTTATCCTCCATCCATCCTGTGAGTCACTTTGATCTTTCAGATTAGATTGTACAGTAGTATGACCCAGTAAGTTAGATTTGTGAATGATGGAATCGCTCACTATTTAAATAAATTTGCAGCTGTAAAGTAAGAGGATCTGAATTTCCAAATCTTCTGAAAATATAAGAACTTTGCAAACCCTCCTTATGGGGACTGTTGATTTGGTTGAGCTTTTATAAACTTCAGTCCACTCAGGCTACTACTTTGGTGCTTATCCAGTTGAAAAAAAAAACATTCTGCAAGAGTAAAGGAAGAATCAATTGTGGAGATGTTTCTTCCTGGGGCAAATAATCAGTTCAATGGAATCATAGAAACATAAGGATGGAAGGCACTTTGGCGGTCTTCTCCTGCTCAAGTCAGGAGACTTATGACATCCCAATCAAATGATTGTTCAGTCTATTTTTGAAAACTACAGTGATGGAGCACTCTCCACCCCTGGAGGCAAGGCATTCCTTCACTTAATTGCTCTTACAGTACTATCAGAACATTTCTCCTTATTCTAGGTTGTAGTTCTCATTGACAAGCTTCCACCCATTATTTTTGGTCCTGTCCGCTGATGCTCTAGAAAATAAGCCAATCTCCTCTTCTTTGTGATAGTTCCTTACATACTGGAAGACAGTTACCATGTCCTCCCTAATCCTTCTCTTCTATATGCTAAACATATCTAGCTCCCTCAATCAAATCACTAGAGGTTTTTAAGAAGAGATTGGACAGCCCATTTGTCTGGAATGCTCTAAGATCTCCTGCTGGAGCAGAGGAATTGAACTAGAAGACCTTCTGGGTCCCTTCCAACTGTTATTCTGTAGTTGTTAAATTCAAAATAAGAAAGCTAGAATTAGATTATATCCAGAGTCATGTAACGAGCCTTTTGATATTATTCATATCTTGTATAACTTCTTTCCACTGCCAAAATTTTCTCAAGGGGAGTAGAATGTTACCCTCACACCATTTGGGATAGATTTTGAGGCACAGAGGAAAATTACTACCCTTCCCCCTTCTGCTTCCAGAAATAGTACCATTTGCAAGAAAATAGAACTGAAACTCATCTAAGATAAATTGAATTTAGATTCCAGTGAAATCAGTGGATGAAATTAACCATTCTTGATGTCCTAAAATCAACTGGAAATAAATTATTGAACCTGGGATCCTATGAATATTGAGACAGTTGTGTTTTGGAGAGACAAAGCTGTAAACTTTGCATTTTCTGATGGATCCATAGAACTATTACAGAACCCGGATAGCTTAAGTTTGACAGTAAGTGAATATCCTTGATTAGAGAGTTCAGTTCAGCCCCCAGTTTAGTCATCTGAAGGCAACCCAGTTTGGTTCAGGCTGAATCGGAGACTACCAGATTAAAACAGTAAAGCCAAGTTTGAGTATTTGAAAGTTTGTGACTTGATTATCACTGGAAATGAATAATTTGTTGCTATATTATTAATATATGGAAATCCCTTCACACTTTAGGTGAAGACATGCAAGTTTTGAAACATTTAAAGCTTTTTTAAAAGAAACAAAATGAGTATTATTTTCAAGGATGAGCTGTGAGCCATGTCAGCGAAGGTCTTTCCAAAACTTTCCCGCAAAACTAATTAATTAGTTGTAACTGGCTTATTGAGCAATACACAAAAACATGGTCTCTAAAGGAACACCTAGGCCATATTTATTCACCAAAAAAAGGGTTTTTCACAGCCCTAGACCCTGAGAAATGCTATAAAGCTCATTGTTACAGTCTGTTCTATAATCATTAAGTCTAACTAGATCACAGGTCCTCATAATCTTGGAATAAACTTGCTGTTAAGATACTAACAGGCAGCCATGGCTATTGATGAGGAAGCAATTCTACTATATACTCTGTTGATAATCTGTCTAGAAAAATGTTATTATTGTCATTCCCATATCTTGTAGGCTTAATTGTTCCTTCGGGATTTGGGCATAATCCATCTCCATCTCATCCATCTCCCCCTAGTCTAAAAGAGAAAAAAACCTTCAGTTTAACATCCATTGAAGAAGATTTGCTACCTTAATACTTCCTGTTGTGTGCCACTTGCACCCTTTCCTGGACTGTGAGGCTATACTCACAATTATTATATCCTGGTCCACTCTAGAATGTATTATTGAAGCTCCACATGGAGCTGCCTTTGAAAAATATCTGGAAACATCAACTGGCACAGAATGTGACTGTGTAGGCAGTTAGGTTTATCCCTAGAATGGAGCACATTACACCTCTGTTCCATGAGCTGCATTGGCTACCAGTTTGCTTCTGAGTGAAATTCAAAGTTCTGGTTTTAACTTTTAAAGCCCTGCATGGCAAGGGGGTCAGGTTATTTGAGGGACCACCTTTTCCCACTTATATCAGTCCATTCCATCAGACTGAGCAGAAGGTTATCCTGTGGGTCCTGTCTACTGAGTTCCACTTAGTGGGATCCAGGTCATGTGCCTTTTATGCTATGGCCTTTGCCCTATGGAATATTATTCCACACAACCCACCCAAGTGAGGTTGGCTACCTTCAAACTGTAGTTCTTCCATGGTCCCATGGGGAGCCAGCAATTTGCCATGTGATGGTTGTCATCTTGTTATCTTGGGTTTTTCTGTGTTATTTGTTTGAGTATTTCATGGTTTTTACAGTTTTTATCTATTGTATGTGTTTCATCAAAACTACAGAGTGAATAAAGAAACAGTCTGAGCTTATCTTTTCACAGAGACATAAACATCCACTTTTCTGATACTTGGTTGTTGTGACCAGAATAAGCCAAATTGATGGCTGAAGAATGTTTTGTCCAATTTGAACCTTAGACAAATAAATAGCCCGTGCTCCAACTATTACAGCTCTATTGTGTTAAGATTTCCAGTGGAGATATTGGAATTTTCTTTTGCTTATTTCAGGACTGAAACATATTTATCTTCCCCTGATTCAATGCTTGCTTATTTCGCTGGCTAACTCTCTTCCCTTACAACATCATTTCCCAAACATCATTTCCAAGGAAACTTTTCCAGTGAATATTATATTTAGACATTCTCTGGAAGCACTAACTTTACAGAAATGTATAGTTTTAATTCTGGACTGCATTTTCCCCAAAGTGTTTAAATTTTAACCAAAGGAATGTATATTTTGCTTAAAAATCTTATACACCCGATACTCCACCCCATGAAGGCACAAACTGAAAAATGCAAATTATTACATTCCTAGCAGAATCACTTGTCAATCCTGCTTGTTGTGAAATCCAGGAAATTTGCCTGTAATGTGTATAAAGCAAAATTCCCATTTTAACCATAGAGAATGTACAGCTTCCCAAAAGCCTTTTCTTCATTTCTCACAGTGTCATAAAACATATACCAGCTTTGCATTTTGTTTGGGGCAATGTTACCTAAGAGTCATACATTTCTTTAAAGAGATTTAGTCTGACTTTATGAAATAACCAGTTTAGGAACATTCAGGTGAACTTCATATATTTGAATGATTTGGAAAAAAATGTTTCAACAGCCTCAAATATCTAAATAGCCTGGCTGTATGCAAGGATTAATTTCCCTAATTATCTACATCACAGAGCCTCCAAAGTTAAACTTTATTTTTTGCAGCTTGGCTGCTTCAGAATGCAAATATTTTCATGAATAAATCCTAACTGAGCAAAGAATATGTGGCCTGCAAAATATTCCATTCTTCTCTGGACTGTTTATGCAGGTGGGAAAATAAAAGCTTGAATGACTGGCTGAAATTACTATCCTGGAATTGAAATCCAAGCAATTATATCTTATATTTTGTTAGCAAAAAGCAAAAGCAAATGGTCTAAATTTGAGTTCAAAAGATTCACCTACATTTTGTTTATAAGGAATTTCTCTAAGACCTTTGTAAAATAATAGCTATCTAATCCAACTGATTCTAATTTTGATCAGAGCCTAATACACACACACACACACACACACACACACACAGAGTTCAGATCTCTCAGCCTTCTGCATGTTTCCCTTTGACAAAATCCCAAAAAGAACAATACAGTGGTACCTTGGTACTCAACTGCTTTGAAACTCATCCAATTTGATACTCAACACATTTTGATGTGAAAATTTTGTCCCAATACTCATTGCTTGTTTGGTGCTCAACATACAAGCTAAAATTTGTCGATGTTGGCTGCCTTGTGACTCATTACATTATTCTTTATGGGAAAAATGTATTTGGTACGGATCGTTTTTGGTATTCAATTGGGTCAGTAGAAAATGTCTTGTAACAATTTAACCAGTGACAGTTGTGTCATTAATTAAATTTGAAGAGTAAATAAACTTATAGCAAAGCTTAGGCCAGATTTCATTTAAATAAGTTAGCTTAATTTTAAGAATTCAAAAGTTATTCATATAAAAGAGACTAGTGCTTGCTTTATAGTGCTAGTCCTTACTGTAGTTGTGTGAATGTGTGCATGTGTGGGGAGGGCAAAGAGAAAGACATGGCCTTGCTGCCTCCCCCTCCATTCCATTTTTTCTAGAAAAATTTTTTCCCATGGTTTTCTTTGGAGCCTCATTTACCTCTGTGATCTTCTTCACACTTGATAAAGTGTGAAGGCACTGTGCTCTTTATTAATCCAACTGTGTGATATAAAGACAAATATTTGTGAGGATTAAGACAACTTGATTATATGGCAGGCAATTACTTTTGGGTGGCCCTTCAGACATATATTGTACCTCCCTCAAACTATGGCATGGCCTGGGGGGGGAGGAAAAGGGGCATATGGCCCACATTGAGAATTACTGGTGTAGAATATGGCAAAAGAACCCACAATGAAACTGCGAGGAGAGAGGGAATAAATCAGATCAAATCTGGGAAACTGACAAAAGATTGGTCAAGGATGTCTCCGATTGAGATCCATTGATCCAATCTGAATTCGGTAGCTGCCCTTCACTCATTCCATTAGCCATCTTGTGTGCAACAATGATGTCTATCTCCCAAGGTCCAGACAGCCAACTATTTGTTGAACTTTGCAAGTCAGAGTGCAAAAGGGCCCCTGCCAAATTCCACTCTTTGCCTTGAGGTTTCAAACTGTAATTATTATGAATGTAGCATGATGACCAGTTCATTTGTCCAAGGACTGCCAGACTAAAACCTATCATAGTCTAGTCTAGTCTAGTCTAGTCTAGTCTAGTCTAGTCTAGTCTAGTCTAGTCAGTAATGCCAGCAAAAACCTCAGTGAGTCAGCATCCACTTTTCGTTTCCATCACATCTCTTCTACTTGCCTAAATTTAAACTGCAGTTCTCTGAAAACCTGCTTATGTTTTCCAAAGGGAAACTTTTCCACCAATGGAAAAGCAATTATTAGCTTCCCAATTTCTTTCAGGTCACTTTCTTTCTAAAGAAAAAAAATCTTTTAACCCTCAAGGAATTTGCACAGAGATCTCTACTGTGATGTATTTGATGGACTAAAACCAAATAATTTCCTACTCCATTGGTCTTTATTTATCACTGTAAATGAAGCCAGATTTCATATTGAACTCATGGCAGATTTGTGTTTTTTTTAAAAAGAGATAAATATGACACCAGTTTTAAATAGATTGTGGGCAGGATGATATAACATATATTTATATATTAAATAGAGTATGGTTCTCTATGTGCTGAATTAGCCCTTTAATTGTACAGATAGAAATCAGAATTTCTGGTTCAAAGCAACCCAATACAGTTATCTGAAAAAGTATCCTTCCGACATTTGGACTGTAAATAAATAGGTGATTTCAGGGGGGAAAAAAAGATGACAAATCCAGAGCCTAAATCTTCAGTTAAGCTCACATCTTAATGGTTGACATATTGGCTTTATATGCCACCTTTTTTAAAGAGTTCAGCTGGTATCAATGGAACTTTCTTCTCCCATTTATCCTTATAACAACAATCCTGTGAGGTTGGGCTAAAAGAGCATGCCTGTGCCAAAATTAGCCAGCGAGCATCTAGAATTTGAGTTTTGGCAACATCAAATGGCAAGGGCTATCTTTTGTGTGACCAAATAAATTTCAAAAATGTTTTTTCAGCCTGTTTTCCATTAAAACACTTGGAAATTAAGCTACATTGTAGGAATTACAGTCTCTTATGAGAAGGTGACACATGCCAAACTGAAGACAAAACATTTTATTTTTTTCTTTAAGAGAACTGCCAGTAACATTTTTATTTTCTTGGCAGAATTGGAAATAATTTTCAGACTATTTTCAGATAGTTGCCTTTTCTGAGGAAATGAATTCAGCCAAGGTTTATGTTGAGTTCTCCGTCCGCGTGCGAATGATGAAGACACATGGTGACAACTAACAATGCTTTATTCTCCTACTCCAACTCCAAGCAAAATACAAAAGGCACGCAGGCCTTTTTATAGGGCTTGAACCCCAGACAGAGTGAACCAATAAGAGTTCTTCTTTCTTCGCGCCTTGCGCATGCGCACAAGGCTGGCGCCTCTCTGTCTGGTCCCGGACAGCTTTTAGAATGCCCGGGACCATTTGCAACAATTCTGGGCCTGCTGAGTTTCCTCACCAGGCCCAGGACACAACACCCCTTCCCCCCTGGATAGAACACACACAATTCCAAATTCTTTACAATAGTCTGGGCCTCTGCAGCTGCTTCATCAACAGGTAGCTGTTGATAGGCCTGTGCCAGGTCAGGTTTCGCTAAGATGTGCCCCCCCTGAGGGAGGCCAGAATATGGCTTACAACAGGGACTGGATAAGCGTTGCAATGCCTTATTCAGTGTACATTTGTAGTCTGCACATATACGTATTTCCCCATTAGCCTTTAGAGGTGTTACTATGGGAGTTTCCCATGGACTAGAATCCACAGGTTCTAAAATGGAGCAATTTGTCCAGTTCAGCATCTATCCTACCTTTGAGGGCAAAAGGAACCCTCCTAGACTTAACCCTGATGGGTGTGATGGTTGGGTCTAACCGTAGCAAAATTATTTTATTTATTTATTTATTTATTTATTTATTCGATTTCTATGCCGCCCTATTCCGAAGAACTCAGGGCGGCTCACAACACAGTAGAAATCAACATAAAAATACATATAAATATAAAACCTCTTAATTTTTTTTTTAAAAAACCCCAATCATTCAGCATACACACAGACATACACTGGCTTGGGGGCAAGATGTTAACTACCCCAGGCCTGCCGGCAGCCCATTGTAGGATCCTAGCTCTGAACTAAACACATCTGCAAACTCCTTGCAAGCCTCTGCAAGGCCCAGCATTTGCCAGCTGTGCAGCCCAGTCACCTGGATTCCCAGAGCCTCGAACCAATCGAGTCCAATAAGAATCGTACGATCACCCCCAACAACCACCACATCTAGGGAACCTTCAAAATCCTTATACTGTACCTCTTAACACACACCATAGAATTTTGAAAGTCAGTGAGTATTAGGTTTGATGGCCTGAGTTTAACTCGAAGGCCACTACTGTTGCAAATCCTTTTAAAGGTATTAATTGAAATAATGGAAAGAGGGGCCCTGTGTCCAACTCCATCAGTAAGGGAACCCCTTGCAACCTTACTTTAATGGAAAGTTTCTTCTTAAGGGGCTTGTGTGTCCCTGTTCTTAGAATACTCCTGCACGATGTGCAGAAACCCACCCTGTTTTGGCTGGGGACCCTGGTACCTTTCTGAAGCAATTCTTCCCAAGGTTGAACCTTCTGGTGACCCAAACAGATGGATGCAATGTGGCCCTGCCTGCCACATGCCCTGCAAATGGCGGAATGAAACCTGCAGTCAGCTCGCTTGTGGCATCCTCCGCATTGAAGAGATTGAAGAGATGCTGGGGCCTTGACCAGATGTCCCTTCTGCCTCCTCTCAGCTGTCTGGTGAAGTCTGTCAACCTCCTCTTCAGGATCCACTTCTGATCCTTCTTGAGCATCCTCTTGATGGATGGCAGCTGTTTCTGGAGGATTCCTGGTGAGGTGCAAAGCCTTCTCAGTCCCGCCTGCTGCTTCCTCAGCTGCCACCTCTCGCAATGCATCTTGGAAGAGACATCTTTTGCAAAAATCTTTTGTTGTAAGTCTCTGCTCCTTAAGCCACAAACAAAATGATCTCACAGCCTCTCTTCCAGATCCTTGAACTCACAAGGTCTGGCTGCTTGCCTTAAGGCCGCAATAAAGTCTGCAGCAGATTCACCCGGCCTCTGGTCTCTCTGCTCAAATGCATGCCTCCAAGCAATGATGGATAACTTCAGCTGGAAATGTTCTTTCAACATTTTCTTCACTGACTCCAGAGGTGCAGGGGCCACCAGATTTTCAGCAATGTCAAAAGCTTCTTGTCCACAGGCACACAAAAGAGTTGCTGCCTTCAGGCCATCTTCTCTAATCTGATTTACTCTGAAGTAATTCTCCACCCGTGCTATGTAGAAATTCCATCTCTCTGGGTGGGAGACATCGAAATCAGTCAAGCGGCCAATCTTCGACATCGTAACTTTACGACCTTCACCACTCGCTTCCTCTACAAGCTGCTGTTTGGGGAAAGGGTCCTTTAGCTGAGCTCACCCTCCATCGACGCTGTACTGGCAGGCTGGGACGCTGATTCAGATGCCGTCTTCCCCTCTTCAGGACTTCCTGGGCAAGTTCTTAAATCTTTTTCTTCAGCTTGCAAAGGATCCCACCTTCGTCGCCAGTGTTGAGTTCTCCGTTCATGTGCGAATGATGAAGACACATGGTGACAACTAACAATGCTTTATTCTCCTACTCCAACTCCAAGCAAAAAACAAAACACAGGCCTTTTTATATGGCTTGAACCCCAGACAGAGTGAACCAATAAGAGTTCTTCTTTCCTTATGGCTGGTGCCTCTCTGTCTGGTCCCGGGCAGCTTTTAGAATGCCCGGGACCATTTGCAACAATTCCGGGCCTGCTGAGTTTCCTCACCAGGCCCAGGACACAACAGTTTAGATGATGATGTTCAAGATTTCATTTTATTATTTTTATGTTGTTGTTCAAACCAAGAATTGGTCCTCTGGTTAATAAAACCAAAATAATTAAAAAGAAATTGCAAAATACAGAGTTTTTAATATAATAATGTAATGTAATGCAATGTAATGCAATATAAGTATATGTATTTATGCTCAATGGCATTTTCCATGTACCTTTAAATTAATATTGACTCCTGGAAACTGGACTAGTCCCTACAGTTTTCTTGGCAAGGTTTTTCCAGAAGTGATTTGCCATTATTTGCTTCCTAGGGTTGACAGATTGGTCCAAGGTCATCCAGCTCACTCCAGGTGTAAGGCCAAACTGAACTCACAGTCTCCCAGTTTCTAGTTCAGGTCCCTTAACTACTGTATCAAACTTTCTCTCTCTATGATATCAGTGACATTCTATAATATTCTTAATTTGTCTGTTTTGACTCACTAGACACTTTTGTATTAATGTAAGACAAGGTTTTAGTCTTGCAGTCCTTGGACAAATGAACTAGTCGTCATGCTACACTCATAATAGTTAGATTTTGAAACACCAAGGCAAAGGGTGAAATCTGGCAATGAAGGGATTGTTCTCAGGGTTTTTTTTTTTTATTCCAGAAGCTGTTCTCCAGTCCTGCTCTGATATTTTATCCTATTTAATGAAAGTTATACTTCACTTGAGTCCCCTGTTGATAGTACAACATATATAGTTCTTCTTTTCTGGCTTTAGTTGAGTGGGTTGTAATTAAGATATACTTATTTATTTTATTTATTTTATTTTTCGGATTTGTATGCCACTCCTCTCCGAGGACTCGGAGCAGCTCACAACATATACATAAAACAATTTCAACTAATCCAAACAAGAGACATTAAAAATAAAACCCCATACATACTCATCAATTACATGGGATCTTCTTTTTTCACTCTATTACTGAATGATTCTCTGTTGGACTATCTTTCTTTCTCCAGGAAAGCAAGGTATCAATACAATGCATATTTTACATGTACATGAACAGTATTTATTTATTATTTATTTATTATTTATTAATTGGATTTCTATGCTGCCCTATTCCAGGAACTCAGGGCGGCTCACAACATAGATAGAAATCTGACATTAAAATACATTATAAAAACCCCTTAATTAAAAAAACCAATCATCCAAGACAGACATGCAAACAAACATACACTGGCTGGGGCAAGGTGTTAACTGCCCCAGGCCTGTTGGCAAAGATGTGTCTTCAGTAATTTGCGTAGTCAAATGATTATGAGTAATCTAAGTTTCTTTAACATATTTTAATTTTTTATAGATGATAATCAACCCATCTAACGTTGCCCTTTCTTCTATTAAATGATTCTTTCAATGCAATGAATAAAAAAATAAAAAATCTAATACTATTCCCAATTCTAGTTTTCAACTTTCCTGACACTGCAGTTTAAATGTTTATATAATAGTTTTATTACTTACTCATATATAGACTGAATCAGCATCTAAAACTATGTTTTATATCGATTACTCCCATTAAGTGACTGAAAGTGATATGTTGTGAGCCGCCCTGAGTTCTCCGGAATAGGGCAGCATAGAAGTCAAATCAAATAAATAAATAAATATCATACCCAAATACTAATTCACATCAGCACATTAAAAAAAATTCCTAACTCTACCTCTTCATCAAAGAGAGAGAAAAGTCTAGCTCAAGCAATCAAAACCAGCATGATATTATATATTTCTCAGACATTTTAGCCATGTTCAGTTGGAAAATTTGTTACCCTATCAGAATGAGATCAGATGCAGTAAGAATTTTCATCCCCTTGATAGAAAAATCTGAGCTTAATTAGTGAACTCAATCTGGACTGAAACTCCCTCAAAGCTCCTCTTTCTAAATAGAAATCTTCCAAAAAGCATGGTTTCAATTAAAAGAATATACACAGGGCAGTGTAATCTGGAGCAATGTTGCAAGTGGAAGGAACAACACCAAAGAGAATTGAAATGGCTGGGGAATAAATGCTATGGCAACAGCTGTCCCTATTGCTATACTGGCAAATGAGGCACAGGGGGAGTTGGCAAGTAGTACACAGTCAATGATTTCATGGGTCAAAGCACTACCTGCCAATCTCCTAGACTGTCTTCCAGTGACATGGCAACCAATTAAAATAAAATTCTCAGAAGTTTAAAAGAGATCAGAAAAGCATGGGAAACTCAAACCATGAGTTAGCCAGAGGGTTGGGCTTTCACAAAGAGGATGAGAAAACTCCATTTTGCATTTTCTAGAAATCTGTCTTCATCCTGGAGAAGAAATGGAGAAATTGAACAAAATATCCATAAGAGAGTGTGAGGCAGATACGTACTGAACTGATTGTGGGTTTTATTTTTATTTATTTTTAATTCTGAACTCTGTTTTGTTCTTTCGGTAGTGGTTGTGTGGATCAGGCTGCGGGGAAGTACTGTAGTGCAGTATGTGCATTTCTGATTAGATGATTATCTGACATTCATGACATTTTTCTTTCCCCTTCTATCATAATCTCCAGCTCTGAATGAATGGCTTGATCTCAATGGCTATGTTCAATATTCCTATGGTCTTCTGGAATCAGGATCCTCATACTGACATGGAATTTAGCTGCTCACACATCCTACTTACTCTACTCAATTACCAAAAAGACAAAGCAAGTTAAGAACAATTTTTCCACTTTCTTCCTTGCAATTAAAAATGCAGAGAGAAATTTCCTCTGGACAAAGACAAAACAAACAAAAACAAAAATAAAGGGACTTCAGTTGCCTAGCAAATAGGCTGTCTCCAGGATTGTAATAGTAAGGATTGTAGGAGAGGCCTTAAGATCCCCTGCTTGATGGAGACAGATAGACTAACCTATTACAACTCTAGGTGTATGCAGCCCTGCGGTCTATTACAGTCCAAGGGCAATCTCACACATATTTGCAACACACACCGATTTGCAGTGATCCTTCAAATCAATGAATGAAAGCAACAACTGTGGATGTTAGAGAGTTAGAGTTTATCAGATTGCCATAACATGCCAGCCACTCTCCATGCAAAGGACAAAGGATTGAGCACAATGGACAGAAGGGACAACCAGAAATAAAAGATATAAAAGAGACCTTGCAATACTGGAACTCTGAAACCATTTTTTTTAAAGTTTTTATTGAGTACAAAGAAAAAAAAGGATTAAAAACATTGAACATGGTAAATCGTCTTTGACTGACATCTCAGTCCATATTGTACATTAATTACATATAATATATCTATATACAAACTATACATTTCTGGTCTCTATTTTAACTTATCTCTTTATTTGTGACCTCCATTTTTTCTCTCTCCATCTATAACATTTATTCCGTATTCGATAAAATTCTGTTTCTTCCTGATTTTTTAATCTTTTAGTTATCCTATCTAGTTCTGCGCAATACATAATTTTTTTTATTAGTACTTCCTCACTCGGTACTTCCATTGCTTTCCACTTTTGAGCAAATAGTATCCTTGCCACCATAACCACGTGAATAATTAAATATGTGTCCTCTTTATTTACATTTTTCTCTAGAATTCCTAATAGTAATGCCTCAGGTTTGTATAGAATGTTTTGCCTAGTCATTTCTATTACCCATTCCCAGACCAAAGGCCAATACACCTGTGCTTCTCTACATGTCCACCATACATGAAAAAAGGTGCCCTTTTCTTTTTTACATTTCCAACACATAGAAGAACATCCGTTATACATTTTGGCTAGTCTGGCCGGAGGAAGATGCCATCTGTAAACCATCTTATATAGGTTTTCTTTATATGATGTTGCCAATGTGATTTTGTTATTTCGCTCACATACTTGCTGCCATTGATCCATATTTATATTATATCCTAGATCTATTACCCACATCACCATAGTTTCTTTAACCTGCTCCTCATATAGCTTATGTTCCAACAGGTGTTTATAAATATTCTTTATTTGGTTTTTCTCCGGGCCTAGCAATATAAATAATAATAATAATAATAATAATAATAATAATAATAATAATATTTTATTTAACCCTGTACCTTGTCTGTTATCCTTCATGTATCTTGCTTGTATCTGGAGATAAGACCATCACTCCATGTCTATTCCTTGTTGTTTTAGCTCTTGTTTTTGTTTTAAATAACCTTCTTCTGTCAAGATGTCTTTATATATAATAGCCTTGTCTTTCCTATACAAATTGGGATATGTGACTGCCTCCAATGGTGATAGCCAAGCCGGAATCTTTGTGTAATATTGGCGTTTAACTATATTCCAGCTTTTTATTAATTCTTGCCGAACCTTATGTCTTAAAAAATATTGGTGGTTTCTGCTTTGCCCCATCCATATGTGAGCATGCCAACCCTCCTGGAGGTCATAACCCTCTAAATGTAAACATCTTTTTACTCCATGTTAGGGCCACTGCTTGGTAATATAGCTCCCAATCTGGGAAACCTAAACCTCCCCTTTCTTTGGCATCCTGTAATGCCATTAATTTTATTCTTGCCTTCTTACCGGACCACACAAATTCTAAGGTAAATTTATTCAGCTCCTTGAAAAATTTCTTGTCTAATTGAATTGGGATATTCTGAAACAGGAATATCATTTTAGGTAAGATGTTCATTTTCACTGCAGCAATTCTCCCAAGTAATGCAAAATGCAAATTTTTCCAACGGTCTAAATCTACTTTTATATTCTTTACCAATTTGCCATAATTGTCTTCTTTAATTGATGTGCAGCATGCTGAAATAACTATCCCTAGATATTTTAATTTGGAAACTACTTGTATATCTAATCTTGCCTTGAGGTTTCCTTTTTGTGTGTTAATCATGTTTTTTGTTATAATATTTGTTTTGTTTCTATTTATTTTCAAACCTGCCAGATCCCCATACTCTTCCAATATTTCAAATAGTTTCTGCCTTGATTGTTCTGGGTCTTCTAATATAAATGCTAAGTCGTCTGCATAAGCTTGAAGTTTGTATGTTTCTTTCTTAATCTTAAGCCTTTAATCTGCTCTTCTTGTCTTACTACTCTAGCAAGAATTTCTAATGTATATAAAAATAACAATGGCGAGGAGGACATCCTTGTCTTGTACCTTTCTGTATGTTGAATTTATCAGTGGCCTCTCCATTTATTATGATCTGGGCCTTTTGTTCGGAATATATTGTGGTTATCATGTTTAAAAACTTTTCCCCAGCGTCCATTAATTTTAGTTGTTGGATCATAAATTGCTAACTGACATTGTCAAAAGCCTTCTGTGCATCAAGGAACAGAAATGCCACTTGACGATCACTATGCGATTCATAAAATTCAAGAATGTCTAAGATTGTTCTTATATTCCGCTTAGTCTGTCTGTTTGATAAAAACCCATTTTGATCCAGCCACGGAATTAGAGGACAGGTCTTGTCCTGGATTGGTAACTGGCTAAATTGTAGGAAGCAAAGGGTGGCAATAAATGGACAATTCTCTGGATGGAAAGAAGTGAGAAGTGGTGTACCCCAAGGTTCAGTTTTGGGGCCTTTACTTTTTAATTTATTCATCAATGATCTGGATGTAGAAGTTAATAGTGAGGTAGCCAAGTTTGCTGATGACACTAAATTGTTCCGGGTTGTGAAAAGTGAAACTGATTGTCGGGAGCTCCAGAAGGATCTCTCGAAATTGTGTGAGTGGGCAACAAAGTGGCAAATGCATTTTAACCTAAACAAGTGCAAAGTTATGCACATCGGGGCAAAGAACCCCAATTATACTTACCAACTGATGGGGACCAAACTTTCTGAGACAACCCAAGAAAGGGATCTTGGGGTTTTGGTGGACAGCTCGATGAAGATGTCAACCCAATGCGCAGCAGCAGTAAAAAAAGCAAATTCCATGCTTGGCATGATTAGGAAGGGAATCAAAAATAAGTCAGCAAGTGTTGTATTGCCTCTGTACAAATTGATGGTGAGACCACACTTGGAGTACTGTGTACAGTTCTGGTCACCGCACCTCAAGAAGGATATAATGGAACTGGAAAAGGTGCAAAAAAGGGCAACAAGAATGATCAAGGAAATGGAGCGCTTCCCTTATGAAACCAGATTGCAACACCTTGGTCTCTTCAGCCTTGAAAGACGGCGTTTAAGGGGTGACTTGATCGAAGTGTATAAAATCATGCATGGGATAGAAAATGTGGAGAGAGAAAAATTCTTTTCTCTATCACACAATACCAGGACAAGGGGGCACTCCCTAAAGCTTATAGCTAAGAAAGTGAGGACAAATAAAGGGAAATATTTCTTCACCCAGAGGGTCGTTGATTTATGGAATTCACTTCCTGAAGGGGTCATGACAGCTGTCAGCCTTATTTATTTATTTATTATTTATTAATCAAATTTCTATACCGCCCCTCTCCCGAAGGTCTCGGGGCGGTGTACAGCCTAAAATTTAAAAAATATATAAATATACAAAATTTAAAATAATTAAAAATAAATTAAATAATTTGGCCAAAATCCCATTTAAAACCCAAAACATACAAAATTTAAAATCTTAAAAAATACTCAGTCCCCCTAAAACATTTTGACCCTATTGGAACTGAAGCTTCTATGCCAGGCCGGCCTGTCGGAAAAGGAATGTTTTTAGTTCCCGACGGAAGGTGCGTAAATCTGTTATTATACGGAGTTCGGGGGGGAGCTCGTTCCATAACGTGGGAGCTCCCACAGAGAAGGCTCTCCCCCTGGGGGTCGCCAGCCGGCACTGTCTGGCCGACGGCTCCCTGAGGAGGCCCTCTCTGTGGGAGCGTACCGGACGGCGGGAGGTATTTGCTGGCAGTAGACGGTCCTGTAAGTATCCGGGTCCGATGCCATGGAGCGCTTTAAAAGTGGTCACTAACACCTTGAACCGCACCCGAAAGACCACCGGCAACCAGTGCAACTCACGCAGGGGCGGTGTTACGTGGGAGCGCCATGACGCTCCCATCACTACCCGCGCGGCCGCATTCTGGGCAAGTTGGAGCTTCCGGATGCACCTCAAGGGGAGCCCCATGTAGAGAGCATTACAGTAGTCCAGCCTGGAGGTCACGAGGGCATGAGTGACTGTGCGTAGCGAGTCCCGGTCTAGGAAGGGACGCAGCTGGCGCACCAGGCGAACCTGGTAGAACATCCTCCCGGCCACGGCCGTCAGATGGTCCTCTAAGGACAGCCGTGAGTCCAGGAGGATTCCCAAATTGCAAACCCTTCCTGTGGGAGCCACTGTTTCGCCCCCAATACACAGCGATGGAATCAGCTGGCTGTACCGGGACGACGGTAACCACAGCCACTCGGTCTTGGAGGGGTTTAGCTTGAGTCCGTTTCTCCCCATCCATGCCCGCACGGCCTCCAGGCACTGGGTCAGCACGGCAAGGGCATCGTTGGGGTGGTTTGGCGTGGAAATGTACAGCTGGGTATCATCAGCGTACTGGTGGTACTCCACGCCAAAACCACGGATGATCTCACCCAGCGGCTTTACATAAATGTTGAACAGTAGAGGCGAGAGGACCGACCCCTGAGGTACCTCACATACGAGGGGTCTCGGGGTCGACCTCTGGCCCCCTGTCAACACAGACTGCATCCGGCCAGAGAGGAAGGAGGAGAACCACTGCAAGACAGTGCCTCCTATGCCCAGCCCCTCCAACCGTTGCAGCATGATACCATGATCGATGGTATCAAAAGCCGCCGAGAGGTCCAATAGCACCAGAACAGAGGAGCAACCCCTGTCTTGGGCCCGCCAGAGATCATCCACCAACGCGACCAATGCTGTTTCCGTGCTGTAGCCAGGCCTGAAGCCCGACTGGAACGGATCGAGATATGACGATTCCTCCAGGTGCTGCGGGAACTGTCGGGCAACCACACTCTCAACAACCTTCGCAAGAAAGCGAAGGTTGGAGACGGGACGGTAGTTTGATAAAACAGCTGGATCCAGGGCAGGCTTCTTGAGGAGGGGTCTCACCACTGCCTCTTTCAAGGCAGCGGGAAAGACACCCTCACTCAAGGAAGCGTTGATAATTGCTCGGAACCAGCCTCGTACCACCTCCCGGGAGGCCAGCGCCAACCAGGAGGGGCACGGGTCCAGTAAACATGTGGTCGCCCTAAGTCCCCCCAGCAACCTGTCCACGTCCTCGGGGGTCACGGGGTCAAACTCAACCCAGGTAACAGTCTCAAGACCAGCCTCCGCCTCTCCCATTGGACATACCCAGTTGAAGTCGAAGCCTTCCCGTATCTGAGCGATTTTATCATACAGATATTTTCCAAAATCCTCAGCTCTACCCTCTAAGGGGTCTCCCCTCACCTCCTGATGAAGGAGGGAGCGGGTCACCCTAAACAGGGAGGCTGGGCGGTTATCTGATGACGCAATAAGAGCAGTAAGGTAGGAACACTTCTCTGCTCTTATCGCCATTAGGTAGGACCTAATATGGTCTCTTACCAATGTTCGGTCAGATTCGGCACGGCTCGATCTCCAACTGCTCTCTAGGCGTCTTTTCCGGCGTTTCATCTCTCTCAACCCCTCGTTATACCACGGGGCCGGTCGAGACCCACGCCGAATCAGAGGCCGCAAAGGCACAACTCGATCCAGGGCACCGGCAGCCGCCCTGTCCCAGGCCGCCACCAGCTTCAAGGCAGGGCTAGATAGATTCATGGATGCAAAGTGTATCGGTGGTTATTAAAACGGATGTCCATGTGCCGCCTCTATGTTGGTTGAGGCAGGCAGGATTCCCTTGAGTACCATTTGTTTGGGGGTCAAGGGAAAGGGAGGGTTTTGCCTTCTCTTTCTGCTCAAGATCCCCATGTACATTTGGTGGGCCACTGTGTGACACAGAATGCTGGACTCGATGGGCTTTGGCCTGATTCAGCATGGCTCTTCTTATGTTCTTATGTTCTTATGATCCGAATGTATGAAAACAATTAGGTACTTTTTGAATCTCTCTGCCATTATTGAGGCAAAAATTTTATAGTCAGAATTCAATAATGATATAGGTCTATAATTTTCTATCCGTATTTTTTCCGCTTCTTCTTTTGGAATCAATATTATATTTGCCTCTGACCAGGAATTGGGTATTTTAGCATCACTTAATACAGCATTGAAAACTTCTAGTAGGTATTGATTGAGTGCACTTTGTTGTTTTTGAAACCATTTTTTAGACCTTCACAGAAGCAAGAGGTTTTTTTGGGGGGGAATGGGGGAGGTCTTATAGAACAAGAGATTGGAGAGTAAATCCTTGCAGGGCAGAAGAGCTAAACATGTCTTCAATCTTCAACTTTGTATTTCAATCAATCAATCAATCAGAATAGAGCTGGAAGGGACCTTGGAGGTCTTCTAGTCCAGATCTCCAGTGATGAAGCACCCACAACTTCTGGAGGCAAGCTGTTCCACTGGTTAATTGTCCTCAGTACTAGGAAGTTTCTCCTTAATTCCAGGTTGCTTCTCTCCTTGATTAGTTTCCATCCATTGTTTCTGGTCTTTCCCTCTGGTGCTTTGGAAAATAAGCTGAGCCCCTCTTTTATGTGGCAGCCTCTCAAATACTGGAATACTACTATTTACAAGAATTGCAGCATGCCTCCCAGATAGAAAACATGCATGCCCCCTTTTTTCAAGCAGGATCTTAATACTCCTCCTGCTTGAGTCATATCTGGAGGACTTGTAATGTCATAGGTAGGGAGTTTATTTTTTCCTGTCTGCTTGCTAGTAAAAGTTTTGTTCCTATTGAGGCAAAGGAAGAAGCTGTGTGCTCAGTTATAAAAAAGGAGGAACATCCTTGGCTCATGATGAAAGGAAAATCTTCAAAAAGCTGGAAAAAGGTTGTTTTTTTTAAAAAAAAAATGCAGGGTAGATTACCGGTAGCTTCAGGAATCAGGTCATCTTAAGAAAAAATTAACAAGTCTAGTTAGGAATTATACGTTAAGTTCAATTTATGTTGTTATCTGTGCTTAAGTTTAGAATTTTGTTTCTGGCATTTATTGTCTCTGTATAAACTCAATAACTGTATGGTTTATGTCACTTGGAGTTTCTTGACAGCTGAGGTTTCTGTTCACATAATTAGGAACAGACCCAGTTAATTATGTGGTTGCCCCAAACCTTGTATCTTTTCTATGTTTGTTTAGATGCAATACTTTGAAGTTGCAATCTGGATTTTTTTTTATCTCCTTCATTGTTGAATGTTTTTGCATGTTTGCTTTTTAAAAAATAAAGATTGATTTTATTGATCACTTTTGAGATTGGCCTATCTCCCCAAAAGGAAGGAAGGAAATGAGAACTTTTCCTAGCCTTGATGCTAGGCATGAGAGACTACTTCATTTTTTTTTCACATTTTATTTAGCTTTATTTTTTTTAAAAAAATCTCAAACCTGTGGAAGTCCTGTCTCACACATTAGAGTTGTGGGGAAGATGTGATTTAAGGCATCCCCAGGAAACATGTAATGGCAGCAATGATGATCAAGAAATGCCATCAGGTATATAGACTGAGACTTCCAGCCTTCTGTCTTTTAGAATAGAAAGAACCATGTTTCAGGAAAATACAGTTACAGTTATGCAGTACAGTGAATTGCACAATAATTTCATTGTGGGTTACAATAAATGTCATAATGTCATAATTCATTCACCTTCTTTTTATTCTTTCCGACTCAAGAATTTTGGACATAAACTACGCAAAGGAGGTCAAGATTCCATTTGTCTGACAGCAGGATACTCCTCTCAAAATGAAACAGGATGGGATGAAATTCAGGCTGATAGGAGAAGAAAGCTAAAGAAAAATCAGGTTTAAAATTGGGTCTGATCCTGCTTGAGGTTGTGGAGAAAAACATTCTAGGAAAAGAAATGGAATGGCAGAGGGGCAATGACTTGGAACGCTCCCAACAACTCCATTCTAATCCCTTGTCTCCTCCCTTTTGGTCACATGCCCTAGATCCGATTGCATGCAATTCAACATGGAATTCATAGCATAAATACACTCAAAGAGACACATCGACAAAATATATAAATACCCACCTGCATTAAATTCTCAGAGAAAGCTACAAATACAGGCTGCATGAATGCACATCTTGAATAGATCCTAGGGATCTATCTATCTTCTTATTTCATCAGGCAGAAAAAATATAGATGCTATTTATGACTACTTCTGGTAAAATGGTTGGAAAGTTGGTCCTTGGTTTAGAACCACAGGTGCAGTTTCTTGCAACAATCTGTCCTGTCTGCAGCTACTCTAACTCATCTTTCACTTTCTGCAGAAGTGCCCTCTGCCCACTTATGCCCATTCCAAAAAGCCATGACAAGTCCCCATCCAATTCGCTTGACAGTTTAAAACTTTAATTGTTCACTTTCTAAACTGAAATGGAAAGCTTTAGTCACACACAACCATGGATATTTCCCCAATTCAGTAGCTTAACAGACTAGCTTTGCATTCTGGAGAACTGAAGAAAGAAGTCTACAGTTCACAGTAGCTCAATGTATCTGATAGTTCAGGACTACTCCAGATTCCACACATTTTAAGCAAATCTTCCACAGGTCCAGCTTGCTGTCTTTCTCTTGAATGCCGCTACTCACTTGGGAGCATTTTTTTTTCTTTTTAAGAATTGCTTAGGGTTTTGAGATCCATCTTTTGTAAAATCCTCAGTTATCTGTACCCACATCAGCCAAAATCTTCCAGAAGAAACCCTTCTTCTTTAATGGAATGAGTTTTATGTACCTCGTCTTTCAGGCATGCTCATTCATGCATTCACCCAAAAACACAGCACAAAGGAGTGCTGTATTTATAACAACCAGTTACACCTTACCATGTACGATAACCTCACAATAATCCTGATACAACTACGGAGAGACCATAGGTCAATCTTTGCAGAAAGTTCTAAGAGACAGATTAGTGCTATGTTGAAACTCATTACTTTTAATAGCCAAGTCCTGAAATATTTGATTCCTGGTGCCCAGCAGCCCAGCTCATTGCCTAGGATTCTTAGATACCTGGATTACCTGCTCTTTGGGGGATAATTTGAACTGTTTCAGAACCTTCCACTTAACCAAGAGCTACACTATGGGTATTTTCAAAACAATTTTCCAAAACGGTAACATCCACACTGATGTTCATATTGTGCCTGTTCAGCTGTCATATTATCATTCATCCAGAAAGAACTGGATTAAATAATATTAGGATGGACAGCAAAGCTAAATTATACCCAGAGTTAGCTTTAGGCTAAGGCTGAATGAGCACTGGGTTAGGTGTCAAAACCAGTCCCTCCTTCTGAAAAACAAAGGTGTTTTTTAAAAAAAAATGCAAATCAGCATAGACAAGTGATGGGGTATCAGTCTAGGAGCACCATATACTCTTGACCCAGCACCTCAATGCAAGTTGCAGAGGAACAAGAAGCTGATGGTGAAGTTGTGTTCCGGGGCTTCTGGTTGGCCACTAAAGGAACAGAATTTTAGATTACATAAGCCCAAATTCAGCAGGATTCTTCTCACATCCTTGTATTCTTAACCAAGGGGGAAACTGAGCAAGATAACAAAGTATTTTAACATATGTCTGAGCCATTTCTTATTTCAGAAAACAGGCTACTCAGCTTGTGAGATTTTGCTAGCAGTAGTCTGTAGCTTTGGATTTCTATCCATGGAAGATCATAATTCCCTCTTTTATAATTTTGTTCTCTTGATAAAAAAATCCCCATGTTTTTTAGCTGTGCATGTTTTTGGAGCTTGTATTTGTTTGCCTTTTGGCAATGAATAATAAAACACATATGACTTGGATCGCTCCACGTAAGCTTCTCTCTTTGGCTTGTATTCACTTACTTGGAAGACACTTTGATAAAACATCTGTGGTCATGGAAATTGTCTTGAATATAATTTTTAATCAGAGGAAATTTAACCTTTTAGTAACTGGAATTAGAACAGCTTTGTGCTACAATTCTTTATAAGAAGGATGGTCAATCCATAGACTGCAGTCCCCAGTGAAAACTCGTACTTACTTTGCAATTTAACTGCTCCAAACCCCTTCCAGTGCAAACAGAATAGGCCAGTGGTGGCGAACCTATGGCATGTGTACCAGAGGCAGCACTCAGAGCCCTCTTTGTGAGCATGCATGCCATCATCCCAGCCCCACATCCCCCCGTACCCCCCTCCTCACCAGAAGACCCCCAGAGAAGAGCCATCCTTGGGCATGGCCTGTGCAGAGCAATGCAGCCAAGCACATGGCAGCCAGACCGCAAGGACAAGACTCCGCCGTTGTGTCCCATCATGCGCAGATGATGCTGCGGGGCATGGGGGGAGGGCATGACCTCCATGACTCTGCAGGACTGCATGGGTGATCTGGTGTGATGGGCTGTAGAGCTGGTGTGTGGCCCAGAGCAGGGCGGGGGCGGGGGCAGAGGGGGGTTGGAGTGGAGGTGGGCCGGTTTTTGGGCACTTGGTCTCTAAAAGGTTTGCCATCACTGGAATAGGCCAACTGCATCACGTTAGTGGACATTTCTGCCATTCCCAACCTTCCCAAAAAAATGGCAGAAAAATTACCCATTTTGCTTTAAAGGTTAAGACGCCTTCAGTATGAATCCAGCTCTTGAGGACTACATAGCTATAAGCCTACAATTCTCCTGGCAACATTGTGGAAATGCTTTGCTATTTTGGTCTTCAAAGATGCTGCCCAAATTCACAGTGTAGCTTCCTGGTGGTCTCCTATCCAGTATCTACCTTATCCAAACCTGTTTTGTAGCCAAACCAGCTCATGCTTTAGAAGATGAAAATATTGATAGTCCAGGATTGCATGGTGTCAATGAAATAAAAAAATGTTTCCCTCCAGTTTTCTCTTCTCAGCCAGAGGTTGAGTTTGAACCAATCAGTATTTTTCAGGAATTAAAAAAAATGTGGTAATTAAAGAGACGGTAGAGGAGCACACATGCCATTTTGAATTTCTTGGAGGAAAAACAGATTAGAATAAGTATTCCTATAAATACTGTTTAACAACAGTAATAGTAAAAATAATAATAACCCAGTCTAAACATCTGGCTGACAATGTGACCTCCCATAATAATGATAGCAATGATTTTAGCATTTGGTGACCACGGATCAGAAATCCCCCACCTCCAAAAATGTTTTGACATTTTTTTCTTATTTGTAATGTAGATATATACAGACTTGAGTTTCGCATTAACTTGTTAACCAGTTGTAGTCTAAAGTCCTGACATAGAGACTAAACAACATCTTAGATGAAGTGGCTCTGATGAAGTGGTCCAAAGGAAAAAAAAAGCTCTTTCCAAAGCTTCAGAATTATCATGGAGGTTTGAAAACATTCTCTCCTTTCTGCTGAATCCAATTGCAAGGATTTTTAAAATTTCCTTTTATGTACCGTACAAGTATTTATTTATTTATTTATTTTATTTGGTCTTGTATGCCACTCCTCTCCAAGGGACTCGGAGCAGCTAACAACATATATATAACAGTGAAGTACCATAAAAACCCAAACAAATATATCTAAAAAAATCAATAAAAAAGAACACACATTCAATTCAACAATCAACCACAGTCATCCCCAGGCCTGCCAGCAAAGATGAGTTTTTAAATTTTTCCGGAAGGCCGGGAGAGTCGGAGAAACGCGGACTTCAGGAGGCAGTTGGTTCCAGAGGGCGGGTGCCACAACAGAGAAGGCCCTCCCCCTAGGGCCTGCCAAATGACATTGTTTTGCTGACGGGACCGGGAGGAGGCCAACCCTGTGCGCTCTCACCGGTCGTAGAGAAGTATGTGGCAGAAGGCAGTCCCGTAAGTCGGTCCCGTAAGTAGAAACATATCAGGTGGAAAAGAGGGATAAAGGAGAAGATGGGATGAAATTTGGTTGCCAGTTTCCAACTGAGCCTTTCTGTTTTTGCTTCCAGTAACAGAAAGTTTGTTGAGGGAACATAGCAAAGTTCATGGCTATTTGACATTCTGTTCAACAAAAAAATGCTAAAGAACTGTTAGTTGAATGTTCAAGTTCATTTTCCCCTAATCCTCTAATCCTGCTTATTTTTTGATTATAATCCAAGTGTTTCCTAAAGTACAACCCTCTTTGCATTCTATTTCTCTCCCTTTAGTGTCCAGTCATTTATAAATTACTAAATATTAAGCAGACTACTTTAGCTACTGCTATCTTCTAGTTGGCTTTAGTGGCATTTGATTTTATGTTAGTATTACTTGTCAATCTATTTGCACTTATGAGTTTATAAAGTCTCTATGAGACTTTATAAGAGGTCAGAAGCCAGAAGCAGGGAGCTCTTTTATTTTAAGAGCAAATTTTATTTTACAATCACATGGGTTTCTAAGAGCTACAAGGAATATAAGTGTAACAAGCATAAGACCAACATATGGAGGTTTTTTTTTCCACAGGGAGGTGGGTTGGTGAGTTTTTAAAAATGTGAAATTGGTCTATTAAACCCTACATAGGATGGCAGGTATCCAATAAGGATGCTTCATGCTGGTGGCAAATAGCGTATCTTCAACGTACATGAAAGTATGCACTAAATTAATGTTTCCCATGTTTGAATCTATATCGCTTCTGCTGTTGATGAGAAAAACTTGTGTACTTAAACAGAATCTGAGTAGGAGCTGTTAACAACTCTGCTGTGTTATGGCTTAATATAGGGCCAAGCAACTTGTGGAACTCCATTTTGATTGCTTCCAAGATTGTATTGCTAAAATGTGTTAGCAAGTTGAATACGGTACTTTTTTGCATTGAAGGCAATGATATCATATCCTTCTTCATTACTTACCTCATTAGAAGATGTCAGAAGTTATTTAGTGGGGGCATAACACCTTTAACATAAACTTGTAATTTTGTTATGATTTGCTGGATTTGTCAAATATTTTAGATCAGGCAGAAGTTAATGCAATTTTCAAATTTGTCATTTGAGCTGTTCTGCTAATAGTTGTTAATGATTACCTAATGATGTGATTTAAATATCAATTTAGTTTAGTACTGAGATAAAGTTTCAAACTGATAGAAAGGATTCCAACATGCAAATTTATATTAATGTGTTTTGGAAATGTTTTAAGTTAATTGTAGAATGTTTCTAAATACAGATAGTCCTCGACTTACAACAGTTCATTTAGTGACCTTGCAAAGTTACAACAACACTGAAAAAGCAACTTAGGACCATTTTTCATAATTATGACCATTGCAGAATCCCCTTGGTCATGTGATCAAAATTCGGATGTTTGGAACTGGTTCATATTTATGATGATTGCAGTGTCCCGGGGGGGGGGTCACGTGATCATCTTTTGCGACCTTCTGACATGCAAAGTCAACAGGGAATCCAGACCCACCTAACAACCATGTTACTAACTTAACAACTGCAGGGATTCACTTAACAACTGTGGCAAGAAAGGTTGTAAAATGGGGCAACACTCACTTAACAAAGGTCTCACTCAGCAACAGAAATGTTGGCCTCAGTTGTGGCTCATAAGCTGAGGACTACCTATATCTGTTTAAATACCTTTTCTGTTCTTTTTTGTTCTTTTTATTATTTTGTACTTGCAAAATTAATGAAGTAATACAAAAATAACCAAAAACCTAGCAGGAAAAAGAAGGAAGCACTGGAAGATACCAGAAGTACAAAACCTGACCCGTTGTTGATTTTGAATGAAGAATAGTAGTTAAATGTGATGGGCTAACTTGGGTCAGCATTGGGGAAGGAAGACCTATTTTTGTAGCTGTGCAATTATGTATTGTATATAGACTTAAGAGCCAAGTTGGTGTAATAGTTAAAGCACGAGGCTAGAACCTGGGAGACCTGTCACAGGTACAAAGCCAGCTGGGTAATTTGGTCCCATCCATCTCTCTCGGTTCTTTTTTTATTAATAGATATATATTTGTACATGTAAACCAGGAGAAAATTCAAGTTAACTGCTATCCAACTTAATACAATTGATTTAAATTTGTAAACATTCTTCACTCCGTATCACAGCAGCGAGACTGTTGGTGGGACAATACTGGAAGAAGCCAGAAATACCACCTATTGAAGAATGGACTTTGAAAGTAATAAATTTGGCAGAAATGGCTAAAATATCGGCATATTTGAAGGATGGCAAGCCACTTTTGAACTTGTGCCAAGAAAGCTGTAATGACTTGAGCAGACAGTTGTCAAGAGTCAATGCTGATATACGTCCCACAAAAACCAAACGGCCCTATGGGGAAAATTTAATTTAACAATTAGCAATTTAACACCAGTAATGGAAATCAACATTAGCCATGGGCTCTTTCTTGCTTACATCTCTTGTCCCCTTTTACAAAATAACTTTGATTTGGAAATCAAAACAGTGTCTGAACAGGGACTTGAGGAAACATGAGATCAGATTTAAACAGTATAGGATAGTGTATGTTCTAGCTGTTCTAGTATCTAATCTTCATATCTTGAGTGGTCTTTTCATTTTGTCTGCCACTGGGCACTTTACAGGAGGGCAAATTTATGGAGAAATGTAATTGGTCCTGGTGTGCCAATGATATGAAATAGCAATTCATACCATGAATCGATCTGAATGAGAACTGATTTTTCCAAAATAAAGTTGCAGCAGTTCAAACTTACAAATAAAGTAAAATGAAATGAAAAATAGACAACTTTACATAAGTGGATTTTTGTTTTTACTCCTGCAAGCTGCAAAATAATGAAAAAAAATCTTCCTGTGTAATGAATAGGGATTAGCAATGCATGATAAATCAACTTCACTTCTTCCAGTTTTAAGATCTATCCAATCTGGTAAGTTTTCAGTCCAATTTAAAAATCCAAGAAGTACATTTCTAGTACATTTGATAAAGCCTAAATATGATTCAAAGGTCTTCATCTCTCATCATCTTGTTTTTACAAGAAGAAAGAACCCCCACACACACACAATTAAGCACATATGTACATATGTACACACCCACATATATACACAATCTTTCATTCTCTTAAGTTGTAATAATAGGAACTTGATTTATAATGTTGTAGCTGCCCAAGGTGAAACCACCTGTCTTACCAGGATAGGAAGAATATTTCATTATATGCTGCAACAATGGTGGGAAAACATAAAGTTTGTTCTTTGATTCTAGTGTGTTAAAATGTTCAGATGAAAGGCATGAAATAAAACTGTAAAAATTATACATTTTACTGTATATTTCATGCAAATAAATAGCATGAATGGAATAGATATAGTTCTTTTTACAAAGAATTCTCTATCAAAACAAGCATCCTGCTTATCAAAGGTTCCGTTATATGGAATTTTTAAATATTTTTTCATTGTTATAAAACAAAAGTACGGGGGTTCCACCCATATAGCAATAATGCACTTAAAATGATAGGAACATAGCCTAGTTTGAAAGTAGAATGCTTTCCCACCCACAGCTCTATATTTTTGGAGATATCACCATGTATTTTGTCCTTGTAGAAATTGTAGACCAAACATTATGGAGAATCAATAAAACTTTCACAGATTTTTCTTAGACAAAACTTCCAGCTTTATCTGTCAAAATCAAGCAGGTTTCTTTTTCCTCACAAAAAAAGTGATTGTGCAAATGTCATCTATTTAATAAAATCCAATTTATAGGCACTTCCCTTTCAAAAGGAAATCAAAAGGACCCTGGAACCCAAATCCCTGTACTATTTTAAAGAACTTTGGCAGGCTTTATATTCATAACAAGATCTCATTTATCCTTAAAAGAACAATGTTGCAGCTTATAGATTTTGCTTGATAACCATAGAAAGCATGAAGCTATGGGTTTTCAACATCTCATTGCCAGTTCAGTCATTTTAAAGCAGTATTATTTCTTGTCTAATTTACAAATTACAAAATTCAGAGGGTCTTTGCTGCAGTTTAATATTTTACTATCAGCAATGTTGGAGGGTAAATATTGCAAAATCTCCTGTGCTGAAGACTTTATCCCTGCAGGAATGGGAACATCATATCATGTTGTACTATAATTTTTTACTGAGACACCTACAGTGAGTTACTAACATCTCCTTAGCCATTTCTACATTGCATGGAAGAAGTCTATATACTTTTCTTTCAGCAGATCAAGATTCCAAAATAACATTTGCTCTTATAAAGTTGGCATTTATAACCTATAACATTCCTGTGCTGTTGACAGCCAAGTAGGCTACACATGTTTATAGACCTTTTTATTATGCCTTTCTATCATGTATGTCACATTGTCCTTTGTATTACATGCCATTTGATGACATCTGGTTTAGTGACCCATAATAAAGTTTGAATTCTGAATTGAAAAGTGTCATTGTCAGTTCATCCTAGAATCAAACTGGGCACTGTTTGAATGGGGCACAGTCTAATAAAGTTGTTCTAGTTATTGAATCTGGATAAGAACCAAACCTTATGGCCAATACACGCCCATGGTGTGAATGTATATTAGTGTATCATGATAACCTTGTATTACCTTGGACGATTCCAAAACTTATTCTAGTAAGTATAGCTCCATTTTGGTTCTTCTTAAAGTTTAAACATGTGGCTCACATTTCTTGCAGAACTTGAAGAAAATGCTAAAAGAAAAATTGATGAGAAAGATCCTTTGGATATTTATCTTTTGTTAAAGGATTAAAAACCACCTAGTCTGGAAAATGGCCAGTATGTAGAAATTTATATCAGGTATGAATCAGAAACTTCTACCAAATGTAAAATGACTGCAAGATAAGTTTGAGATATATCCTTTTTTGTCCTTCAGATAGATGGAAATATTTGATATTTAAACCATGGCAGATGTAAATGAAATTATAAATAGTTTTATAAGAATTGTTACAATGCTGTATTAAAAGAATAGTATGTTGATGCTAGAATAAACAACGTATCTGTGAAATTGATTCTCATATATCTCTTTGTCCTTTCTTGTTCTTTTAGCTTTCTCATTGATTTTCTTTCTGCTTTCTTTTTAGTTTATATTATTACTGTTTTAGTTTTTTTTATTTTAATTTTTTAAATAAAACTTTATATTGAGCATTGGTAATCCAGAATAAAGCCGAAAAATTAGAAAAATCACAATATGTAATGCCTAGTTGCATATCATCCCTTTCATTTTTCTCTTGCACTCATTGAAGTTTATGTATACTTTCGTCACCACCTTTTGAAATTCTTCCAATTCCTCTTTAAATTTTGGTAGAAATTCCCTTATTTTCTAGACAGAATTCAGTTGAAGTTCTGCTGCTTAAAAGTAAAAATCACATCTTTTAATTCATTCCATTGAAATGGAATGTCTTTCGGTTTTAATCTGTCAATCAGGAAAGACTACTCTTTGCTCTTATACAAGATTCTAATAGGAATTTCATTTAAGAAAAAGTACATTTGAATTGTTAATCTTCAGTCTTGTATTAAAATGAAAAAAATTTGATCTCTTGTCAGAATTCTTCCTGATAATATGCACAACATCACTGGAACATTTTTTATTCTCACAAATGTTGTATTTATTCTATCTAGTTTATTAATTTCTGCCTCTGTATCCTCCTTATCCCAATTTTAAAAAAATGCTTTAAAAGCTTTAAAAACCTTTACTGTGATATCTTCATAAGAATTCTCTTGGATTGGCTTCCGGTGGCTCCGCCGGCGCCGCTAGAGTCTCCTCTGTGAGGCTCCGTTCTCTGGGCTTGTAAAGCCGCAAAAAACAGCGCACACCAGCTGTTTTTTGCGGTGAAAAATCCCCTCTTCGGGCAAAGGAGAGGTGTAGAGCATCGGGAGCAGGGTTGAGCTCCTCTTAAATCCCTGAAAAAAAGTTTTCAGGGATCAAGCTCCGGAGGACGCTCCTGCCCAGAGATGCTTCTGTCATCAGACAGAGAAAGACGCCGCGACCGCTTCTGCTTGTAAAAATTACAACACAGGAGAGACTGTAAGCAGACTGAGTGAATACAGGAGTTCTTAATGGATTGCAAGTATTTTTTTTATTGTTTTTCTGGCTATATATTTCTAACTTCTACAATCAACATAATGCTTTCAAAATGGCGTATAGCTTTCACTGCTTTCATTGTTAGAGGAAAGTGCTGGAAAGTGAAAGTGAATTCTTTACTTTTTTCTCTCTTCTTGTTCTCGTAAGCGATGCTAGAGAGATGGCTGTAGGAATTGATTTACAGCCAGAGTGATTGTTTTAAATTTAAAATGGAGTGGAATTTACATTCAAATGTTAAACCTATTTTGGACTGTATTGATAAATTTCATGAAGAAAGGCTTGAAATAGTGAAGAGTTTTAAGCAAGAGTTTAAAGCAATATTGAAAGAGACTATTACAGAAATATTAACCAGATTCTTTTTTCCAAATGAAATTAATCTACAATCGACTGCTGAACATTTTATAATACAATCTAAAGAAGAAGAACAAGAACAATTAACTAGATTCTTTCTTCCAAAGGAAACTGATTTACAATCGACTGATGAACATTTTATAATACAATCTAAATTAGAAGAAGAACAAGAAAAAGAAGAAGATAGTTTCAAGAAAGGAAGGGATGGCTATTCCTTTTAGATAAGCAGCAAGAAGAGGATTTAATTGAGAAAAAAGAGACATTGATTCAAGCAACTTACTTATGGGGCTGAAGAAGTAAAGAAGAGAGACTTATTATTTGGAAGGGAGGCCTTGTTATGGAGGTTTACCTGGTTGAAAAAAAAACCTAGAATTCGATTGAAGGAATGAAATTTAAAATTGTATGTAAGGAGTTATGGGTAATTTAAAATTATGGACTGAATTAAGGACTAAGATTATGAGTAAGATGTAAGAGAAGATGATTAATGGATATAATTAAATTGATGAAGAATGTATTTGCTTTGAAATGATCTAGGTTTGATATTAGATTGATTGATTGATGGGATAGATAAGCATTATGTGATTGGATAAAGTTAAAGGAATGTAAGTTAGAAATGGAATAAATAGACTGTATTGGTTATGGAGGTTTATTTGACAGATGAGAAAGCCCAGAAGTCGATTGAAGAAATGAAATTTATAATTAAATGAAAGGAATTAAGGCTAATCTAAGACTATGGGCTGAATCAAAGACCAATTTTATAAGTAAGATGTAAGAGAGGATGTTTAATGGAAGATATATTAAATTGATTAAGAACAAAAAAAATTTTCTTTTTTTTTTGTTTGAATTGAGGGGTTTATTGATATTATTTGTTTATTTTTCTAAAAAGATGATTTTTTTTATGTTTAATGGTTTGAAAGAGGTTGATTACTGGAAGATGTATATAAAACTTGATTGTTTGGGTGATTTTATATAACCTCTCAATGGATTGAAGTGATTTAAGGTTTGACTTAGATTGATGGTTTAGATATGTAAATGAAAATTATTATTCTTAACAAGATGATTTGTTTGTTTTGTCTAATGGATTGAATTGATTTAGAGATTGCATATAGTATATAGTTTAAAATTCTTGTTAGGATTATATAATAATTTTGTTTGATGTAGTGGGTTTTCTTTTGTTTTACCCTGTACTCACTCTGGGAAGTCGGGAGGGGAGGGTTAGGGAGGGTTTATAATTTTATATATGATGTTTTCTCAACTGTAATTGGGGTGGATGTAAGAATATGTAATTACTGTCATTAAGGGGTTGCTCGGGTGGCCTCTGGGCACCACATCTGATGGAAAGAGGAAGGAGGAGTGAAGGCTGATGTAAGTGGAAGTTGATAAGAAGGGGGAAGAGTAGGATGGAGATAGAGAAGGATGGAGGGAAGTAGATGAGTAGGGATAGGTGGGTATAGAGAAGTAGAGAAGGAGGGAGGAAAGTAGGTAGCTAGTTGGTAAGTGAGGGGGGAAGGATAGGGTTAGGGGGATGTGGTGGTGGGGGTACCGGGCAGTAATGTTAATTGTTTGGCATGATTATTTTCAATTGAGCTATTGGTATTTGATGTATTGAAAAATGTATTTATGTTTTGTTTATGGATGATTGTTTATTTTAACACTATGATTTGATTTGAGTAGTTTCTTTTTTCTGTAAAAATTAAAAAAAACCCCAATAAAATATATTTTTTAAAAAAAAGAATTCTCTTGGATTGCTCTAAACTTTAAAATAAAATTCCTTATCACTCTGTTTCAGTAGTGCCAAATTTTCTAATTGTCTTTCCAGCTCTCTGTTCGTAACTACTGCCTTATACTCCAGAGTTTCCATTTCTTCATTAATTTGTTTTACATCTCCATATACTTGTTTTATAGAGCTTTCCATCTTTTTGACTTCTTCTTTCATCTCCTCCTCCTTATCTCTACAAGCTTTTCATCCATTATTTTACAAATATCTGCCAATTTAGTAACCAGTGGTTTAGTCAATTTAGTATCAAGTGATTCAGCTAAGTTATTGCCCAATTCATCAAATGTTTTCTAAAGGAAATTTGGTGCATTTACAGGTTGCACATGACACCAGTGAGACTAGCGAAAATGTTTAAAAACACTTCAAACAATTGTTGGAAATGCAAATATAGGCCAGGTTCTTATTACCACATCTGGTGGACATGCCCTAAAGCAAAAAGGTATTGGGTTAAAATACATTTATGGTTGGAGAAGATGACTAAAAAACAAATAGACTTCAAACCAGAATTGTTTTTGTTAGGAATAATAGGAGCCAAGTACAAGAAAGATTGCAGATATCTAATACTACATGTATTAACAGCAGCAAGAACTGTACTTGTCCAATATTGGAAAAATGAAAACTTACCAACTGAAGAAGTACTAATTAAGAAAATTCTAGAGTGCACAGAAATGGATAGACTGACTTTAGAGATTAAAAAAAAAGAAGACTCAGTCTATTTTAGAACATGGGATAACTTTTGCCAATGGCTAGAAAAATGAGTCAGAGAGAAAGGAATGTGACATGTAATTTTGCATATATATTAGTAAGAAGAAGGTTACTGAGTGATTAATTAATATTGTTTATGATAATTAACTATATCTATTATTGTTAGTTAAATACATGTACCCAGACAATATGCTGTTTGCTAACTATTAAAAATGTTACATGGGAAAACCCCAACCCCAACCCTAACCCAAACCTCAATCCTAATCCTGACCCCATTTTATCCCTTAACCCTATTAAAACTAATAAAATTTATATAAAAATATTTAGTGTTAATATTTATTGTTTTATTGGTTTCAGCTTGTATTTTTTTCATCTTGATGTATTTAATAAGGTTGGAGGGGAGGAATTTATTTATTAGTAAGTAAGTTGGGTGCCATCTAAGTTAAATAAACAAACAAATAAAAAATCCTACGCTCTAACATTTTTGCTGCTTTTCTGGTGGTTACCATTGCCATTGTTTGACCGACTGAGAAGGGAAAGTATCTTAATTGTAAGAGAACAAGTAAAAGGCAAGCTTTTTCCCATCTTTTATTTTATTTTTTGTCTTCCTTGCTCTTAATTTGTCTCAGATGGCACTTTGTAGTTATACTCAGCATCACAATCTCACCCATATTGCCTCTAGCTTTTGTTTTGCAAAATCTACCAATTGTCTGCACTCTTTAGTAGTTAACAAAAAACATGCCCACAATGGTCCAGTTTGTTTAATTTAATTCCAATTCATTCAAAAACACCTTCAGCACCCCCCAAATAAACCTTTCAGAAAAATTAACCCCTTTATACTTCCTTATATCTATATAGGTTGCATTATTGATATGAGACTGATTGAAATTCCTTTACTCCCAGCTACTCAACTCATGAGTAGACTCCAAAAACCTCAACTCATGAAGTCTACTCATGAGGACCAGCTGTCTGGAATGCAAATGGTCAGGGTAATGTCTATGGAGATTCTTAGTCATCCAGGTCATAGTTATCCCAAAGATGCCATCTTCATGAGGCAACTGGACTTTCTTATTTTTCTTTGAAGATGTTTCGCTTCTCATCCAAGAAGCTTCTTCAGCTCTGAGCTCTGAGCTGAAGAGGTTTCTTGGATGAGAAGCAAACTTCTTCAAAGAAAAACAAGAAAGTCCAGTTGCCTCATGAAGAAAGCATCTTTGCAGTCAGTCTAATGCTTTCTCCTTTATCCAGAAAGACAGTGCCACCAATAATCTCCCATCTGGCCCCAGATCTCTATCCCAATGCCATCCTCGCTCTTTCAGGGATGTCTAGTCTACCCTAGATCCTTTCCTGGGAATCTATTTCTAGTTTATTTTAAGACCATCAACAGGGGCATTATTTACTGTTTCAGAATGAAAACTGCCTTATTATTACAAAAATAGTTATTCTCTTGAAGTAGCTGTAGGTATTATTTTTTGATTTATTGATTGATGTTTATGTAACATCATGTCGGTGTCATCTCTTGATGATGACATAGTTTTCATCCTGGAGGATCTGCCCCCAAATTGGTCTTTCAGGTCTTCCAATGGTGCATTCATTTGCACTGTAACTGAGCCTGTCCACCTTATTGCTGGCAGCCCTATTTCCCCCCCCCTTTTTTTTTCATTCTTTACAAGTTTTCACTTCAGCCTTCAAATGTTAAGAGACTTACATATTGACAGGATTACAATCTGGAAGGTGTTTTGTCTTCCTGTATTTTTCCTTCATATGCATCTTATAGCAAGGAGCAGAGCTGATTTGCTACAATAAATTACTTGATAAAATAAACTCTTTCCAAAAATGAAAAATGAGGGACAGAAAGGGATCAGTATTGCACCATTTGCTCTGAGAAAGAGTAAGATTCAGAAGAAGCCCATCTGTACCATTAAACTAGGATCAGGGGTAGGCAACCTTGGCTCTTTTATGACTTGTGGACTTCAACTCTCAGAATTCCTGAGCCAGCCATGCTGGCTCAGGAATTCTGGGAGTTGAAGTCCATGAGTTATAAAAGAGCCAAGGTTGCCTACCCCTGAACTAGGTAATTTCTAGGGCTGTGAGCTCATCAGGAATTGTGAGAGCATGTAATAGATGCTTCCTCAAAATTGCTGCACCAGAAATATCTCGACACAAAATACTTACTATAAGAAGGAACAAAAAATATGTGAGATTACCCCTTACCACTTTTTTTCAGTTCTGGTCATGTAGTCTCTGCCACTTCAAGTTTACTGTTGTTCTTTTCTTTCAAAATACTCTAGTAAACCCCACGTGTCCTAGGTAGATGCCAAAGCTCTTTGGGAAAATATAGACAATGTTTGAGCTTGAGGTTTTCCTTTGAGACCTGTCAGCATTCATCTAATTTTTCTTCTTTAATTCAAAACCACTTAACAAAATAAAGTCATGGGGATATTAAACTTGGCAAACACCACATGGCCTCCCTGTTTCAGAAGTCATTGATTCTTCCTGTACTCCTTATCTTGTCCTTCTATTTATTTTCTTCCTCCAAAGGGAAGGATAAATATGGATTTATGTTTATGAATGAATGAAAAGGAAAATGGTGGTCAGAAGGACCGAAGTAGAGAGAAAAGCAAGAGAGACTTGGTATAATCATTTTCTGGTTTAATGTAGACCTTAAAGGCACATTGAGTTTTTGGAGTCTGATATATATCCACACTTCTCTGTAATAAAAAAAAAACCTGGAGGACTGTCACATAAATAAATAAGATGGTAATCACTTCCAGGGACACAGCATGTTGCCTTGAAAAGTCAATTTCCCCAAAGCCTCTATAACCCACAGTTATTTTGAAGTCCATTTAATATTGAACTCCACCTAGAGAATACTATTGCCAAGGCATCCTTCTGAGGCTATTCAGTACAGTTCAGGAAATCCAGGAGGTGTTGGTATAAATGAGTCATGGTTATGGTTGTCCAATCACCTTGGAAAATTGGAGACTCAAAGTGGAACAAAGTGGTTTTGTAGCCTAATCAGTTGAGTCTATTGGAGAAGAAAAAGCAATTGTTCCTTTTTTGAAACAGAACTTGTATATAGATTGAGAGCTGCCTTTCCTCACCTGTCATGATTAAGAAGAAGGAAAAGGGCAAATTAAAATAAATCATATGCTAAGGTTGCATGAAGTGTGAGAACTGCCAGGGGAAAGGGATACTGGAGAGATTACAGAGTGACAAAAGGCAGGAAGAGCCTACAATTTTGTTAAGCATGGCATAGGTTATGGATACAATTTCAAATTTTAAATGCATTTCTTCTGAGACAGCTGCTTCTTAGAGTGTCTAGCTTGGGATCACAAATGTTTCAAGATACTTTATGCTGCCAGGGATGGGATCTCAGGAGTTCCACTGTGTAAGGCCAACTTTTTGGAATGTTTCCATTATAAACAGTTAAATGGCCTATAATAGTAAATCAGCATGCTTGCAAACTGTGCACTTGTCCTAGAAGGCACTATTTGAAAGGGGGAAAAAAAGAAAACAGTATGGAGAAGCCCTTGGATCTGGGTACATTTTTCTCTACTGAAATTTGAAATGATGCTTCTCCATTCAATTCCTTTATAATCTGTAGAGGAATTTCATATGCACTTTATTTTCTATCTGTAAGGATCCAAAATACTCACCTATAACTTATAGATATGAGAAAAATAACACCAAGCCTTTTCTAGCATACTTTGCTTTCAGTGGACAGAAATATTTATGGTATTACAGTATGGCAGGCTTACTTTGCCCACTGCCAAAAGTTCAGTCCTGACTGACTCAAGGTTGACTCAGCCTTCCAGTCTTCCAAAGTTGGAAAAATGAGGAGCCAGATTGTTGGGAGCAATATGCTGATTCTGTAAACCACTCAGAGGGTGCTGTAAAGCACTATGGAGTACTCTATAAGTCTAAATGCTATTGCTATTACTGATGTTGCATATTTTGGTCAAGAATAGGTTATATTCACTGAACTTCCTTCTCCAAAACAGAGTTCATAATTCCCAGAATAACTAGCAAACATAGTCAAAGGCAACCAAAATCTTTTTCCTCAATGGGTTTGGAGAACATATTTCTAACAGTATTGAAACATATTTTATTGATAACGGACATTACTTGTTCTACATTTTGCCTGGCATCACAGCATCAAGGATTAAAGCCCATGAATTAATTGGCATAAAAATTTAGGGTCCCACAGTAAAGCTATTGTGAGTTTAATGTGTTTGCTGTTTTTTTTTTTAAAAAAGAAAGTGTGGGTTCTTACGTGAACTTTAAAGGCAAATTATGATTAGTATCTCTAGGAATTTCCTCCAGGAGTGGTTTTGAATGGTATTTTCAAAAAAATACTTAATTTTAAGAGCAGCTGCAAACTGAATAGAAAATAAATGAAGATTTGGAATCCAAACTTAAATACGTGAATGCCTATATGTTTGAAATTCAACTTCGCAAAAAGAAATGCCTGGATGAACTCTTGCAACAAGGCAGCCCTGTTTTCTCCCTCTTTGGGTCTGCAATTAGCCAGATATTCTTCAAAATGATTTCTCCGGCTCTCAGAAAAATTCCCAGCACTAAAGTTCATTGGGGGATGATTCATATGTCTGAGAATCCAGCAGAAAAAAAGTCAGCAATTGGAACCTTCAGATTCATTAGCCAGAATGATATTATACTGTAAGGGCAAAGGCAAAAAGATGCAGGGTGTTTTTGGATTACTAGAAGCTCAAGAAAAGTTGACTTTTTCCTAACATAACAATGCCAGAAGTAATCAGTGAATGGAGAATAGTGAGCATAAGGATAGGAAAATGACATTTTTGTTTCACCAATAGACTTTCCCAAACCATCTGTGTTTCAGCACAGAGATGTACAGATGGAGAAGTCTGGATATTATCCATAATTAAGTTTCTTAGCTTATTCTCAGCAAAAAGCTTTTTCATAGCATAATAAAGAACCCACCTTTTAAAATCACTATGAATGAATGCCTAGTATTAAAAATGTTATTGTACTTGTAAAAATGACTTGACTTACTTATAAATAGGAATATCAACACAATAGTTTTCTAACTTAAACCATCCATTTTTATGATTATTTTTTAACTTTCTTTTTCCTGGAGATGAAACTGGAAAGGTGGCTTTTTTAAAAAAACAAAACAAAACAAAACCATTTTCTGGATCTGTTTCCCCAATTCCCCATACTCAGATAGTAGGAGTATATGGAAGAAATCCTATAAATATATTCTTAAGGTATGAACAGATTAATAAATGGGACTAAAGTCTTCACTTCCTGCAGGATTATGAATATATGAAACTTCCTTATCACTGTTCATCTCTTGGTCTACTTATATCATATATCTTGATGATGGGGATGCTGTGGCCCTTCAGAAGCTGTTGAGCTATAACTACCAACACTCTTTAAAACACATCCTTTTGGCTGGGACTACCAAGAAAGATAATTTTGGAAGATCATACGGTCTTAAGATCATAAAGTTTATTATATTTGACATTCTTTCTGAGCTGAGGTCTTGCCCTAGACAAGTTAGCTGACTTAATTTAGTAATTAATTTTATCTGGAACAGTACCAAACTCAGAAAATGTATGCTTTCATAGAGAACTCTGAGTTACCTTCAGCCCATCTAGTAGCTTTTGTTCTAGTTGCTAGATTATGCTGATTGCCCCAACAATTCCAAAAGAATCCCAAATAATTAAATGATGTATACTATTCCAAAGAATGAATGATTGGATGATTGGATGAACAAATAATCACCAAACATCAAAGGGATCTAGTTTTGCATAGCCATCTGCCTGATGCAGTTTTCTCACATTACAAAAAAGCTTAAGTTTGAGTCACAGGATTGTTCGATGTAATGGGATCAGTTGGGATATTGCTGAAATGTTTACAGTGTGCTGATTGTGCCACCCAGTGAGTATGATTTCCCATGTCTCTTTTTAAGAATTGCTTTAATGTAATGACAACAAAAGGAATACTGTATATTAAATCAAGGACTTACACAAAAGAAAACAAACTATTGAATATAGAAAAACCATCACATTCAGGTTAGAAACCACAACTTAACCTTGAGCACAAAATCAGTGTTTCCTCTTTATTTCTGAGTCCAATTTTTTTTTCTTTTTCTGCTCATGGTCAAAGCATACCACTGTAACCACCAGGAAATTCTAATAGTGATGTTCTTTTAAAGCGGTGAATTGAACATCTTGCTGCTCGGTTGAATCAACATTGTTGCTTGAAATGAAATTGCCTTGTAAGCAAGCTAGGATTTGTAGGAAGGAAAAATGGGAAACAGCTGTGCCAGCCCAGAGTGTAACAAAAGACCTTCAGTTCTTTCTCAGTTGATGAACTGAAGACTTAATCCCTAGAATGGGGCACCCACCCATCCTGCAAATTATCCCAGCTTTCGAAAAAAGCCAGTCTAAGGGGTGCCTTTCTCTGTGTTGGGCTGCCAATAGTCAACTGGTGTAAATATAATACATGAGCTGGAGATGGGGTGCGTAGGAATAAAATAAATTTAAGTACCATACTGTACACCCTAAAATGGTATCAAGAAATGTGACACCTCTTCAGACTGCAAAAAGGAAAGAATATCTTCTTATGGCTTCCTCCAATTATTTCTCAGTATACGCTAAATAAAGACCTCAGTCAGTGGCTGCATTTGTGAAGGAGTGAGTAAATTAAAAAAAGGGTGGTGGCTTTTCCTAGGATATGTTGTGCTTCCTGAAACTAACGTTGCAGGGAAAAAAAGATGAACCTCCTGAAAAGAAATTTTATACCAAAGAAAACTGTTCGCATATAATATCTCAAACACTTTGCCTCTGCATCTCTGGACAACACTAGATATGGCTATAGAGTCTTGGTGGCACAGTGGTTGGAATGCAGTACTGCAGGCTACTTCTGCTGACTGCCTGCTGTCAGCAGTTGGGCAGTTGAACTCTCACTGGCTCAAATTGACTCAGCCTTCCATCCTTCCAGGGTCAGTAAAATGGGAACCCAGATTGTTGGGGGCAATATGCTCACTCTGTAAACTGCTTAGAGAGGGCTGTAAAGCACTATGAAGCAGTATATAAGTGCTATTGCTATTGTTAAATTGGAATAAGTGAATAAGTGAAACTGGAAATAGGGGCAAGAGTCTCAAACTGAGCAGGTAAGAGTACTTAGCTGATGCTGGCTGTTATTGAAAGTATTATGTAGCATCAGACTTGGTTAATATTTGGATGGGAGACACACAGAAAACCCCAGGGCTATAGGCTGGACTAGGAGATTGAAAAAAATACCATGGAAAAATGCAATGACCAACTCCTTCTGTATCATTGCCAAGAAAATAACATCGTGATATCCAGGTAAACACCAGGAATGAAACTTTATTTAGAGAAGCTACTTTTACAGCTGCTTCATAACATTTCAAAAATATTCCCTTGTTGCAATATCCCATGAGTGGAGAACAAAACAGAAATTATACAAGATTGCAGGAATGGCACCAGATCAGATTACACTTTGTCCAAAGATTACCTGAATAGACATTGTATTCAGCTACCATGTTTAGGATGGCAGATGCACATCCAGTTGAGTTGTATGATTGAAAAGTTTATGTTCTGTATCACCTTTGCACCTGTCAAGAGTGAAACAAGGGCAACCACATGCCTCTCCATTTCAACTTGTTATTAGAGTAAATGGGGGGGAGGTATTTAACTATGAATAGGTTAATTTGGAGAAATGAAACTTCCATGGAGGCTTGTGAGAGTCTGGAAACTTTTCAAGGTCATATCAACAGGTGTGAAGAAGAATGCCGATAGTTCCCATAACAAGAGAACTTGTTACATGGTTTATGTGGAAGCCTGGGGGTTGAGCTGAGAAAGTCATTGTTTAATACTGTGAACCGATGCTTTAGAAGTTCAGAGTTAATTTTACCTCGCTATTACCACACTATGTATTCAATAAACAGCAAGCTTTTCAGAATTCAATTGATCTTGGATTTTTATTTGGGTATTCAAGCTGGATGTTGACATCACCTCTTCTTTTCTCATTTATTCAAGGGCAAACCATCCTCCTACACTTTTAGTAGCATTGCTATTTAGGGACTTAGGAATAGTTTTGCTGAAATAAGCCAAGACCTAGGTTCTGTGAAAGGTGGGAACATAGTCTTCTCATCTTGTTCTTTATCTGTAACTAGTATTTGATATACGGAAGCTTGCTGCTGCCAATGTCAGAGGTGACATTTAGCCTTCAAGGCCAATAATCTTCAGTAGACTTGTTCTTCATGAATTTATCCAATCCCCTATTAAAGTCACCCAAACTAGTGGTCCTCACTATAAATTCCACTCGTCAATTATGCATTCTGTGAAGAATTACTTTCTTTTGTCTGTTCCTTATTACTTCCATTGGGTTCTAGCATTTGAGAGACAGGGGATATTTCTGTCCATCTACTTTCTCCATGCCATACATAATTTTATCCTTCTTAGTCAGGTCCCTCCTTAATCTCCTTTTTTGTCTAAGATAAAGTCCCAATCATTCTACCCTTTTTCAGTTAAAGTCCCGTGATCATTTTGAGGGCTTTCCTCCAGTTCAGTTATATCCATTCTCATATATAACAACTGGAACTATACTCTGTTCCAGATGCAGATGTGCTATAGAGCTATATACAGACATTACAATTCAGCAATCTCTTCCTTGTCGATCCTTATCCTGCGATTGGCTTTTTTTAATCTACAAAGAACCTGATGAATTTTTATTAAGAGCTTTTAACTGAGCAATTGAGGACACAGGAAACCAAATTGCCCTGGGTCTCCTCCCTTCTGTAATTCATCTGCATTTGGGATCACTGGCTACTTAACAGATCCAGGTTGATGGAAGGCCTTCTTGTGTCTCCTGACCATAGATTCCAGGCCTTTTCAGGAGGATTCACTTCAGCCTGTTTTGATGGGCTAGAAGGAAGACCAGGCAGATGTTCTGCATATGTATTTTATTGCCTAGATGTTCAAAGCAAAGTGAAAAAATATGTGTTTAGGGAGCTATCTGTAAGTTAAGTTATTTGTGCAGAATTATAAGACATAAATGAGTCCAAGGATCCCTTAATATATCCATTTGTCTTGGAATATTCTTCTCTAGTCCACTGTACTGAAAGGCCTCACTAGTGTGGAGATTACTTCTGATGTCATTCTTGTTCATTTTTAGACAAACACTCATTCCAGAAAGAAATTTAGCCTCTCCCTTGTGTACTTCCTACAAAGTTCTTCCACATGTTCCATATAAACAACATCCTCCAAATTTGCCTTGATTTTATTTCAGATGAAAACTACTATTTACAACTAATACTCTGCAGGACATTGTGTATTTCCTCCTATGAGTGCTCCTTCAATTTGATAAAAGGCAATTTACTTTCAACATTAATATGTATGTATGCATGCATGTATGTATGTGTGTATGTATATAGCCCCATGCCATCTATAATGACAACAATTATTATTAAAAGCATTAAGAACCACAAATCTCAGCTGAAAAAATAATGGGAGAAGGGATGTTAACAATAATGGAGCCATCTTACTTGTTCTACTGAGCCTGATGACACAACCAAGTCTTCAGGGACATTTGAAAGTCAGAAGTGATGATGCCAGCCTAAGCTCAGGAGGGAGGTTATTCCATAATTCAGGTGCCATAGCCAAGAAAAGCTTTGTCTAAGGCCCATCAAATGTAGCTCCCTAAATGATATAACTCACAGCACGCTCTCTCTGCTAGATCTGGTGGAACAGGAAGATGTAATTGGAGAGAGGTGGCCCCTCAGATAACTGGGTGCCATGCCATGTAGGGCTTTAAAAGTCAGCACCAGCGCCTTGAATTGAACCTTGAAATGAGCTGGTAACCAATGCAGCTCACAGAGCAGAGGTGTAACATGTGTTCTATGAGGAACATACATAATACATGATTTCCCTGATGCTGCATTTTGCATCACCTGAACTTTCCAGATATGCTTTTCAAGGGCAATGCCGTGTAGAAAGCATTACAATAATCAACCAGGAGGTGATTAGGGCATGAGTGCCAACTGGTGCACAATGCAAAGTTGTGCAAACATCCTCCTAACTGGGACTGCTATTTGCTCCACAAGCAGGAGTCATAAGTCCAGAGGACTCCCAGATTGTACACAGAATCTGTTTAGGCCAATGTAACTCTATCCAGAACCAAAGATGTCATAGTTCCAGAACTGGAGGGTTCCAAAATCCAGAGCCATTCAGCCTTGCCAGGGTTCAGTTGAAACCTGTTGTTCCCATCCAGACATTCACAGCTTCAGACACTGGGATAAGAAGTCCACATTTGGGCATAATCCTGGGAAATGCCCAATTTAACTTTAAGATGTCACAACCCTTTTTGTTTTGGCTGCACACTATGTACCGGTATATGGCTATCCCTCCAGAAAACTGTTTCACCCTATCAATCAATTACACACCAATACACTTCCTACAGTGAAATGTGTTATCTGAAGAATTGTTAATACCCAGTTCTGATGGATTTAGAAGGTTATTAGATAAATTCTAAGTAGTAAGATCAGAACATTACCTCTAGTACTAGCGGAAGTATATCTCACAGTTACAGTTGTTGAGGAATATAAGTGGGAGTGTGCAAATAGAATTCTTTAAAATTCTGTTCTTCAAAAATTTGGTTTGATCCAGCAGAACTGTTCTAAAGTTCTTTTCTCTATTGGGTTTCAGAAACAGTAAGGGGTTCCACCTCATTATGAATTCTCTAAAATTCAGGCATAATTCATTTGTAATTCCAACCAAAATATCTTTGGTGCCCATTGAATTAGTCAACAACAGAAAAATGTTCCCTGTAGTTTGAGTGTGAAGGAAGTTGGAGATTTAACATTTCAGCTTTTATTAGTAGATTGAATGATTGGTGATTAATAGCTTCAGATATTAAGACAAATAAATACAGTCAGAAAAAAAAACCAAGCAAAACCAAGGACATATTAAAAAAAACAACAGGATTTCTGAAAGGGTATTTTTTTCTTCTTCATCCACTGAGACAGTTTTAATCTCTTAGGCATGCTTTAATTTGGTTTTATCTATACATGTAGATGAGCAAACATTAAGCTGTCACATATCAGCTAAAATGGAAAAAGCATCACAGAAACATGTCAAAAGAAATATAGAATAATTGTATATGAAAAAATAATACGATTTTGGCTTGACCTTCTATAATACCAGGACACAAACCCAAGGATTATAGCTTTGTTTTGTATCTTTCCTTCAGGAACAAGGCTTTAGTTTCAGGGAGAAAAATCTGATGTAGGATCCTTCCTTCCTTCCTTCCTTCCTTCCTTCCTTCCTTCCTTCCTTCCTTCCTTCCTTCCTTCCTTCCTTCCTCCCTTCCTCACACACACAGACACAAACCCATGCAAGACAGCAGAAAGTCGTTAACAAAGTTAATGGAGTTTTCAGACATTGTGTGTGGGTAATCTACTGTTAGATTCACAGTCTAAGACTGGTGGAAACCTAATAATTTAAGTCCTAATCAATACATCTAAGAATTATTAAGAATATAGGAAATCCCAGGCAGGGTGGTTTTTTTTTCATAAAATTAAGATACTGATATCTGATTAAATCAATATTTCCAGATATTGAAAAAGTCTTTTAGGTATTGTTCCAAGGGGTATCTAATTACAATAGGTATAGCAATGGAATTCTTTATCCTTAAGAGTTCAACTTATTATTACTATTATTATTAATTTTGTTGTACAGCCAGATGTTTAGGCTGGATTTGGCACTTTTATCCACTTCTCGAATCCTTCCCAAGGACCTGGGATAAACAGATGTTGATTTTTTAATGGTATTAAAGGCATCATTGTAGGATATAAGCTGATCCAAGTAAAGCTGCCTTTTGCAATTGACTGATTTTGTCAATGCTGATGGTATTCCAAGTGGTGCTCAAGTTATTTTGGGATTGCATTCAAGATGCCTATTGCTATTGGTACGACCTTTACTTTCTTTTGCCACAGTCATTCTATTTCTATCTGCAGGAGTTTGTATGTTATAACATCTGCCTATCCCAGGTCCTTGGGAAGGACTTAATAGGTAGATAAAAATGTCAAATCCAGTCTGAATATCTGGTGCAACAAACCATAATAATAGCTTATATTTTGCTTGACTCCCAATGACTCTGACTGACCCCTAACAAATGAAGAAATTAGAATAAAATTATACCTAAAAATATTTTTTAATCAAGTGCTATTACTATACATAGAGGGAAGTACAAAAACAAAAATAACTCAACTGCTTGTAAATATTTGAGAGAATACTTTATTCCCACTATTGAATCAATTTCCCATAGATATTTGTATCATAGTGTATGATTATTGAAGAAGACATCATAAAATGGAGTAAGTGGAACATGATTACTGATAATGCAGATGATTATCATACCTTGTGGTCATTTTAATACTTAACACTGACTAGCATCAGTGTTAATGCTAATTAATTGAAAGAAAACACTATTTTCAATTGAAATTTGAAAATATGTTTAATCAAGTGTAAATCTATGAAATTATTCTTCATATTTAAAGAAGAGATGAGAAAACACTAAAATTAAAATGGAAATCTCATGGTTCTGATGCTAAGACCAATAAAATCAGAACTCAGAGGCTAGAGGTTTCCTCAAAGAACGTGTTTATTGGTTACAACAAATCAGCATGGTCAAAAGTGAAACCAAGTCTGAAATTTCCTCCAAAAAGTTACACAATTACAAAGTAAAACTTCCCACACCAGTACTAGGGATTGGCTACATTCCCCAATAGAATAACTTGGTGGGCTTTCTAACAAAATGCCCGACCTTCTAAGCTAATTGATACAACGACCATGGTTCCCATGGGACCCAGAATTGTTTAGACTAGTGAAAATACTCTGCACCCTCTCCCTTTCTTGTGGCAACCTAGAACAATCAAGATGGCTCCATCCAGTTTTGTTGTAGAGCTGACAGAAAAATGCACACATATAGAGTGAAACATACACATGTACAAGGATATACTCTCATTCACAGTTCATATCTTAATTTAATATAGTGGAAAGCATGCTGTTTCTAATTTTCCTTTTTAAAGGAAGTACTGTTTGGCCAGTTTTGGTGTATGGGGGTTTTCACTAAGAAATTGATGGACAAATTTTTGCCTTTTGCTTTTTTGAACCATCACAACAATACATCAAGAAAAATCAGACGTTGAAAATTGACAGTTTTTGCCACCAAATTTCAGCAATGTGGTTTTAAACTATATTGGGGGCTGCAAAACTAAGGGGGAGCCACTTTACAAGAACATTTCTATGAACCTGTATGTTTCTAATATCACTAAAATGGCAAAAGATATACTCTCATTTTACTAATATTTATTGGAAATATAGGGAAAATTACTGAAGACAATCTTCACACATAGAGGACTTTTTATTAAAAAAAACTAAAATCTGTTCTTCTGTTGACTACACTAAGGACATCTTTTGTCACTGGTTATATTGGGAAGATTTGTTCATCTACATGAAGATGTCAACCAAATGACTAATGAAATATTATTTATTAGTTGTACAAAACAAAGTGATGTGGAATTTATGGAATGTTGCACTGCTGCATTTTTGCTTTAAAATTTGATGTGTACTTTAGATTGTCAATAACACCTCATTTAATATGAAGGGGGGGGAATATGGCAGCCAAGGATTCTTTAATTATTGAGAGCTGTTTGCTCTGGAATTTTTGCCTTTATGCTTTATTTTAAGCAATTATGTTTTTAAGTTTCATTGTAAATTTGTGCCATTTTGTATGTTTTCTTTTACTAGAGCATTTATGTTTCATTGCATATTTGTGCCGTTTTGTGTGGTTTGTGCATTCTGCATGTTGACACACAGAAACACATTGTAATATTCTGTGTCATAATTGGAAAGGGTAATTTATGGCTCTGCCCCATAACTGTTCATGTATATTTTTCTTTCTTATTTTTTTAAAAAAACATTGTACTTTGATAGTCCATTATATGAAGAACAGATTAAGATTATTCATCTTAAACATTAGTCATTTTTCCAGTTTATATAGAATCCCAACTTGATAGAAAGAATCAAAGTACTTAAGACACAGATCTTAAGTGATATTTTTCAAGGAAGGAAGGAAGGAAGGAAGGAAGGAAGGAAGGAAGGAAGGAAGGAAGGAAGGAAGGAAGGAAGGAAGGAAGGAAGGAAGGAAGGAAGGAAGGAAGGCTCCCAAAGTGGAAGGCCATCTTTGAAAACAACAAAGCTGAATAACTGAATGTTGTTTCTCTCAGCTCATGCCTGCAGACTGGAATAAGAGAAGAATGCCCCTTTCTTGTCCCACAGGAGGTCAATCTGGTTACTTTCAGATACCGTAGTTTTGGCCCTGGTTGTGAAATAGGTAAAAGAGCATCTACACCTGATTATTAAATAATAATAATAATAATAATAATAATAATAATAATAATAATAATAATAAAGTTGGAAGGGACCTTAGAGGTCATCTAGTCCAACCCCCTTCTCAGGCAGGAAACCCTATACCATTTCTGACAACTGGCTGTCCAGTTTCTTCTTAAAAACTTCCAATGTTGGTGCATTCACCGCTTCTGGAGTCAGGTTGTTCCACTCGTTAATTGTTCTAACTGTCAGGAAGTTTCTCCTTAGTTCTAGGTTGCTTCTCTCTTTGATTAGTTTTCACCCGTTGCTTCTTGTCCTGCCTTCAGACGCTTTGGAAAATAGCTTGACTCCCTCTTCTTTGTGGTAGCCCCTGAGATATTGGAACACTGCTATCATGTCCCCCCCTCATCCTTCTCTTCTTTAAACCAGACATACCCAATTCCAGCAACCGTTCCTTATATGTTTAACCTCCAGTCCCCTAATCATCTTTATTGCTCTTCTCTGTACTCTTTGTAGAGTCTCAACATCTTTTTTACATCGTGGTGACCAAAACTGGATGCAGTATTCCAAGTGTGGCCTTCTAAAGTGGTATTAATACTTCATGTGATCTTGATTCTATCCCTCTGTTAATGCAGCCCAGCACTGTGTTGGTTTGTTTGTTTATTTATTTATTTATTTATTTATTTATTTATTTATTTATTTATTTATTTATTTATTATTTTTGGCAGCTGCAGCACATTGTTGGCTCATATTTAAATGATTGTCCACAAGGACTCCGAGATCCCTCTCACAGTTACTACTATTGAGCAAGGTACCCTTATACTATACCTGTACATTTGGTTTTTCTGGCCTAAATGTAGAACCTTACTTTTTTCACCATTGAATTTCATTTTGTTAGATGGCACCCAGTGTTCAAGTCTGTCCAGATACTCCTGTATCCTAAGCCTGTCTTCTGGAGTGTTGGCTATTCCTGCCAGCTTGGTGTCGTCTGCAAATTTGATGAGTTCCCCATCTATCCCCTTGTCCAGATCATTGATAAGATGTTGAAGAGTACTGGGCCCAGAACAGAGCCCTGGGCCACCCCACTACACTCTTCCCTCCATGTAGATGTGGTTCCATTGAGGACCACATGCTGAGTACGGCCGGTCAGCCAGCTATGGATCCATCTGGTGGTGATGCTGTCTAACCCGCATTTTTCTATCTTATCAAGTAGTAGGTTGTGGTCTACTTTATCAAATGCCTTACTGAAGTCCAAGTAAATTATATCCACAGCATTCCTCTGGTCCACTAATTTTGTCATTTGGTCAAAGAATGCAATAAGATTTGTCTGGCATGATCTGTTTTTGACAAACCCATGTTGGCTTTTAGTAATGACTTTGTTTGCCTTTAGGTGTTCGCTGATTCGTTGTTTGATTATCTTTTCCAGAATCTTCCCAGGTATTGAGGTCAGGCTGATAGGTCTATAATTTTTTTCCCCTTTTTTGAAGATGGGAACTACATTAGCTCTTTTCCAGTCCTCTGGTAGTTCCTCAGTGCTCCAGGATCTTTGAAAAAAACTTGTTTGCTGAAGTACTGGAAGTGGAAAAAAACGAGTTAGAGGGAGAGCTGGATCAAATATATCGAATTAACTCAAGCTACGCAAGGAGACATAGAGTCCCTAGGGAGGTACATGTTAGATTTGTGGAAAAAAACAGTAAGAGATGAAATACTGAAAAAAGTGTGAGATGGACCACTGATATATAGGAGAAAAAAAGAAATTGTGGTCCTGAAACAGATCCCTAGGAGGATAAGAGATTCTTGAAAATACTATCAATTCTTGACTATAAAACTAAATGAAAAAGGAGTGAATTTCAGATGGCTGCTCCCGGAAGGGATTCTAATTAATTGGAACACAAAAAGATATAGATTGGACTCCATTTTTTAGGCAACAGAGTTCTATGAGAGACATAGAAATTTCCTTGAAGAAAAACACAAGAATCGCAAGAGGATAGGGAATATGAAAAACAGAAAAACTTAGTATTAGAAGAGACACCTGTACAAAGAGAAGAAGAAGAAAAAAGAAAATACAGACCAAGAAGAAGAGGAAGTGATAAAAGAAAAGAGACAGGAAAGGGCCACTAGGAGAATAAAACCTAAATATAAGTAAAGAAGATGGAGAAAGAAAATAGAATTCTCTAAATGAATATAAATGGATTGAACTCCCCATCAAAAAGAAATTTTTTTACATGATTACGGAAATTAAAAATAGATATAATTTGTCTCCAAGAAACACACACACAAAAAACAATACTATAAACTGCTGGAATGCCAAAAAATTAGGAAACTTTATTATACATCAGCACATCAAAATAAAAGAGGAGTAGCTTTATATATAAAAGAGACATTGGAATCCGAACAGGTCTATTCAGATGAAGAAGGAAGAATTTTAATGGTAGAAATAATGATAAATCAAAAACAGATATTGATGGTAGCAATATGTGCACCAAATAATAAACAAGAAGAATTTTACCAAAAACTACACAGGAAAATATTGGAAACGGAATATCAAAACATTTGGATGATAGGAGATTTTAATGCAATTGTAGATAGAAAACTGGAGAATAGAAGCAGTAAAACAGGAAAAAAGGGAAGAAAGATACTTCCCAAGGCATTCTTTAGAATGACAGAAGAAATTTCTATACAGGATACTTGGAGAGAAAGAAACCCAAAAAAGACCCAGTACACATTTTATTCAAATAGACATAAATCTTGGTCTAGAATTGATATGATATGGATGTCCCCTGAGCTAAGAACTAATATATATGAGATTGAGATAGAACCTAACGTCTGGGCAGACCATAATCCAATAAAGCTGACTTGGAAAGAGGCAAAGAAGAAACTAAGATGGACTTTGAATCAATCCCTGCAAAAAGAGAAACAATTTGTAGAATTAGCAATAAAGGAAATGGAATTCTTCTTTAAAGAAAATAAAAAGGAAGAGGCATCAACCCAGCATATTTGGTAGAAAGCACTATACAGAGAACTTTAATATAAAGAAAGGCACAAGACAAGGATGTCCACTATCCCCACTGCTGTTCATACTAACATCGGGAGTTCTTAACAGGAATGTCAGACAAGATCTGGAAATTAAAGGAATGAAGATAAAAGATGAAAGCTATAAACTACAAGCATTTGCAGATGGCATTTTCTACCTGTTAGATTAGCAAAAATGTTTAAAAATATGTCTAGTAAATGTTGGAAATGTAATCAAAATCCCGATACATATTATCACGTGGTGGACATGTGTTAAAGCAAAAAAAAAAAATTGGACAAAAATACACACTTGGTTAGAAAAGATGTTAGGGAAACATGTAGATTTTAAACCTGAACTTTTTTTATTATACACAATGCCAGAAAAAAATTTATAAACAAAATGTATATTTAACATTACATGTATTAACAGCAGCAAGGATTGTATTTGCGCAGCACTGGAAAAATGAGATAACACCATAGGAGGAAGCGATAATTAAGAAAATACTGGACTGTGCAGCAATGGATAGACTCACATTGAGAATTAAAGGAAAAGAAGATACAGAATACTTTAAAATACAGAACCTATTTTATCAATGGTTGGAAAAACAAGATAGAGAGTAAGAACTTAACTTTTATGACTAAGAAAAAATTAACCCAGATAACACACTGTTCATTAAATGAATTGTAATGATAAAAAACTAATAAAATGCTTTTTTAAAAAAAGAGCATCTATACCTCTAATCTGTAATATTTCCTCAGATGGCACACTGGCAATTTTCCCGTGATTTTAAGTCCAGATGAGCATTCTTCATTTTGTTTTACCTTTTCATTTCTGTATATCAAATCCAAGTATTTCAGTTATAAACTACATAACAGATAGACAAAAGTAAGAGTGCTGCTTGTTTAGAGTTGCCCATTTCAAATTATAAAATGATGTATGGTGATCAAAGATAAACACAGTAATGATGAACTAGTCCATTACTCTTTGTACTGTAAAATCACTCTAGAGTGATATGAAAAGATACATTGTGAATTCATGCAATGCATTTCAATATGGGGTATGGATGCTAAAAACCAAATGAGCATGCTGAAAGGAAATGGCCAAGGATAATAGTGTCAGAGGGACTGATAAAACTGAGCATGATAACCTGATGTGTGTCATTCAAGCTTCCTTCTGGGCCTCAAGAGATCAGTTTTACTCAAAATGTGAAGAGCGCTTATCTCTCTATGAAAGAATATTTACTATTTTCCTTTGCTTGAAATCTGAAAGTAACAGGATGAAGCACATTTCATTTATTGCAGTGTAGATTGATTTATTTATGCCATGAAATAAATGCCAACTCCTCGTGGCTATATAGATATTTTTTTCTCCATGATAATCTATCCCAGTCCTTCCAATCTTCCAAACATTCAGTCATTTCTACTGTAACTGTCCATCCACCTTGCTGCTAGTCGTCCTCTTTTTCTCTTTCCTTCCATTTTTCCCAGCATCAAGGCCTTCTCCAGAGAGCTACTATATGAAAGATTGAAGATTGAAGATAGGAGATTGATCACCCAGGTGTACTGAATTACAAGCAGTGGTAGGGTTTGCACCACTTTGGCAGAACCGTTAGCTAATTTTTTTTTTAGTTTTTTATTTATAAAACAGTTAAAACAAAGATGGGCATAATGTAACATTCTAGTGTATATATTCCTAACAATTTGTTCCTCATCATACATATAATTCTTAATCTCTCTATATACATATTTTTCTATACAATAGTCTCTAATTTGTTTCTCTATATACTAACATACAGTTTTATATATCTCTATCTTAACACTAACTTAAAACCTGAACAGTTCTCCTTGATTCACACCAACAATAGAATTTGTACCAGATTTCAAAGTAATCTGACTCTGTCTTGTCCTTCATTTCCATTGTGAGCCTATCCATATCAGCACACGATAGGATTTTACATAAAATCTCTTCTTCTGTTGGAATTTTTTTATTCCTCCAGTTTTGTGCATATGCCAGTCTAGCAGCCGTGAGAATATGTAGCATCAAGTAAAGTATCCCTTTGTTGTATTTCTGCATAGTTATGCCTAGTAGGAAGAGTTCTGGTTTTAGCTCTACCACTATCATTAGTATTTCTTCCAGCCATTTTTTAACCTTGTTCCAAAAGTCACGGGCTTTTGAGCACTCCCACCACATGTGGTAATATGTCCCTCTTGCCAATTTACATTTCCAGCACGTAGAAGAAATATTTGGACCCATTTTAGCTAATCTTGTGGGTAGGAGATGCTATCTGTAGAACATTTTGTAGAGGTTTTCTTTGTAGGAGGTGGCCAACATAAGCTTCCTATTTCGTACCCATAGTTCTTGCCAGATACACAGATCAAAGTTGAGATCAAAATCCCTGCTCCACATTAACATGGTTTCTTTTACTGTTCTTCATACATTGCCTGATCTAACAAATAATGATATAGCTTTTTAATCATTTTATCCTCAGTACCTAGTAATATTTTATCCAGCCCTATCGGTTCTATTTTTATGCCTAACTCTTTTTTATCTTTCCAATATCTCGCCTGTAGTTGAAGGTATGCCCACCATTCTAGTTCTATCCCTTCATCTTGATGAATTTTCCTGGGCTTCAATTCCCCTTTCTCATCTAGTACGTTTTTATATGTTATAATCTTTCCTAATTGGATAAACTTTGGATGTACATGGTAATTTTTTGTTGCCCAGGTCCAGAATGGACTTCCGGAAGCGGCATCCACACAGAGAACCAGTTGTTCACATATCTGAATCCCACCACTGATTACAAATGTTAGCAATCTGACCTTGCGCAGCTCATCAGGCGGTAAGGCTAATCTGTGCAAAACAATGCATAGTGATTTGGGTAACCCGTTAGTAGATGGAACAAAAACTGTTAATAATATACAAGCTACAGAAATCATTTTGATCAAAGAAATTGAAATGATTCTGATAGAAAACCATAGTTGTTTAAAGATTTGAAAAGAGAAAGACAAACACAGGCTACATATTTCTTCTGCAGATAAGGTATTAATTCTTTAAATAAAACTTCATTTAGCAATCTTATCAGTACAAGCTGCAAATATCATTTGGTGGTATCATTTGGAAAATTGTACATATGAATTCACCTAATTTAAGCATTTTTAATTTCTCTTGGTTGCAATGAAAAGTTCATTCTGATAGACATTACATAATAATATGATTTATGAAATGTTAACTACAAATAATGACTCAAATTTGAAATGCCTGAATTTGAAATACTTTCTACAAGAAAAGCATACAGTACAGTATCTCAGTACAGTTGGCGTGTATTTTCTCATATGGATTGAAAAACTGCTGAAGTATTTTTTTAGTTATAAAGAAGATCTATAATGGAAATAGGAATTCCTGATTGAACTAAGTAAGAAACTCAAAGAACAGGCTGTCTAAGCCCTATAAATAAGTGATTATTAAGATGTTAGTATGATGATAGAGAACAATTGAAAATATCTTCTTCATCCTTATTTGCCATGTTAGATTTTGAAAGGTTATTTAAAAAGTGGCCTCAGTAGCTCTCAGAGGGAGTATTAATGACCAGATGACTGCAAAGGAATATAATCCTTCCATCCCCCACCACCACCCAACCCAAATTGAAGACGTTTCTTGGATGAGAAACAAAATGTCTTCTTCAAGGGAAAAACATAGTCCAACTGCCTTTTGAAAAAGCACCTTTGAGAAAGGTTATTTTATAATAAGTTGCGAGATTAAAAGTACTGTAACTCACATGGTAGATTTATGTATGTAATGCATGACACTTTGCTTTAAGCATCCATTCAGATTAGATTCCCCAAATTTACTAGGGAACAATGCATGAGCCTTAGAAATGTTCTTACAACTCTATCCCAGTCCCACTTAAAAACAAAGGGCACAATCACATTATGAAGTTGTACCCTTTGCAATGCAATGCTGACACATAGCGGCACTAAAGATTTAAGATGAAATAATGGCGTTCAGGTTAATCACTTTTGATCAAACAAAAATATATTATACTTCGTGAGAGAATGATAATGTTATTGCCACATACATGGCATGGAAAATGGGTGAGGACTAAATTCTTTTCCAAGTTTCCATCATAATTGGATATCCAAAATTACCTTCCCACTTAATCATACAATCTTTAACTAATTCCTTTCCAGAATCAATTTCGATTAACGCATCATATATTCTTTTAATATGCATCACTCTTTGGTCTCTAATTTGTATAATTAATTTTTCATCCTTTAAAGAAAAACCCATCTTGACATCTTTTTGCCATCTGGCTTGAAGTTGTGCATGATGATACCAGTTGTGAGCTATACCTTCCTCCCTTAATCTATCTAGTGATTTCAGTTCTAGGCTATTCCCTTCTTTATTTAAAAGTTTATCATAGGGCTCCACGTCTTGAATTTGTTGTATACCTACACTCTGTATTGCATGCCTGGGAACAGTCCATAAAGGAATTTTACCGTTTAACTTATAGTAATACTTTTTCCAGACACGCATCACAGAGTTTCTTTAAAACCCCTATCCAATTTTTTATCATAAACTAAATACGTGTGGAACCCATACACTAGCCCATATCCTTCTATATTCAATATTCTTTCATTTGTTAAATTAATCCAATCACTTATTGCCACTAGAACTGCTGCATAATAATATAATTTGAAATTAGGCACTTTCAATCCACCTCTCTCTCTTGTGTCTTGAATAATTTTAAGTTTAACCCTTGGTTTCTTGCCATCCCAAATAAAGTTGTTTATACCTTTCTGCCATTCATCAAGATTCCCATCCTTTTTAAGTATTGGCAACATTTGAAATAAAAATAGAAATTTCAGTAATACATTCATTTTAATAGCGGCTATCCTACCCAGCATAGATAATTGTAATTTTTTCCAATTCTCCAATTCTTTTTGCACTTTACTCCATAAGAACTCATAATTATTCTTATATAATTTACCATTTGAAGCTTCTATATAAATTCCTAAATATTTGACTTTTTTAACTATCTCACATCCCGTTATTCTTTCCAGATCTTGTTTTAATTTATTATCAAAATTTTTAACCAACATCTTTGTCTTGGATAAATTTAATTTAAAACCTGATACTTTTCCGTAATTTCGAATAATTTCCATCAAACTCTGAGCCGATTGTATTGGCTGAGTCAATGTCACAAGTAAATCATCTGCAAAGGCACATAGTCTATAATCATGTTTTCTAATTTGTACCCCCTTTAATTCCTCTGATGCTCTAATCCTATTCAATAAAACCTCTAGAGTTAAAACAAACAATAACGGAGATAGGGACAGCCCTGTCTAGTACCCTTCTCAATATTAAACGAATCTGTTAATTGACCATTTACTATAATCTGTCCTGTTTGTTTCTGATATATAGCTGATATAGAGTTAATAAACTGGTCCCCCATTCCCATCCTTACCACAAGCCTTTGCAAAAATGTCCAATTCAGTCTATCAAAAGCTTTTTCTGCATCTAAAAACATTAAAACAGCCGGCACTTGAATATGTTTATCCAAGTATTCCAATATATTAACAAGTTGTCTAACATTGGTTTTCATCTGTCTCCCTTGTAAAAAACCAGTCTGATCCGGATGTATCCTCTGTGTCAAAACTGTCATTAATCTATTAGCCAAAATTTTTGCAAAGATCTTGTAATCCGTATTTAACAAGGAAATAGGTCTAAAATTTTCTACTTGAACATTATCTTTACCCTCTTTAGGAATCAGACAAACATTAGCCGTTTTCCAGGAGGGTGGAACCCGACCACCCTCTTGTATATTCACAAATAACTCCCTCAAATGTTCGACCACTTCCTCCTGTAAACACTTATAATAAATCGTAGTAAGACCATCAGTTCCTGGAGATTTTCCCAATTTCAATTGCTTGATTGCATCAATAATTTCTTCTGATTTAATCACAGCATTTAATCTATCTCTTTGTTCCAAAGTAATTTCCAACACATTTTGATTTTGTAAGAAGGCATCTACCTCTTGCTCTTTAACTTTTTCTTCAGCATACAATTTGGTGTAGAACTCTAGAAAAGCCTTCTTAATAGTTTCTTGATGAAATACTTCTTGCCCCTTATATTCTACCTTCTCAATTAAACGGGATTTTTGTTTTTTCCTTAATGTATAAGCCAACCATCTGCCAGGTTTATTAGCATTAAAAAAAGTATTATGTTTAGCATATTGTATATTCCTGGCAACCTGGTCGGTCATCAAAATATCAAATTGTTTCCGTAAAACCTTTATCCCTTCTTTAATATTACTATCATCTGGCTTATCTATTAATAATAACTCTTTCTTTCTTATCTCCGCTTCTAAAACTCTTCTCTTTTCCTCTTGTTTACGTCTATGTCTTACATTCAATTCAGTTAATATTCCACGCATGTGGGCCTTACTAGAGTCCCACACCATTTCTATTGGTAAACCTATATTCTGATTTAACCTAAAAAATTCCTTGATAGCCTTTTTACATTCTTCCACATACACTTCATATTTAAACAAATTTTCATTAAGTCTCCAGGATCTGCATATAAATTGACCAGTCCTTAGTTCCATCATAACTGGGTTATGATCAGACAATACATTAGGTAAAATTTTAACTTTCTTTAAACTTAACATAAAATCACTAGTAGTTAAAATAAAATCAATTCTAGAAAATGATTGATGTCTATCCGAGAAAAAAGTAAACTCTTGATCCCTACCATGTCTTTCTCTCCATATATCTAACAAATTAAAATCATCTTTAATATCAAAAAAAGATTTAGGCAATATTGAACGCGATTGAGAAACAGGTAAGATCTTTTTCTTGTCCAAACCAGCATCAAGAATTCCATTCCAGTCCCCCATTAAAATACAGGATCTATAATCCAACTGTATTAACTTTTTATGTAATAATTTATAAAATATACCTTGTTTTTGGTTTGGAGCATATATACCCATCAAAAGAACTTTCTTCCCGTCCAATAAAATTTCTATAGCTAAAAATCTTCCTTGATTATCTGCTTCTATTAATTTAGCTTTTATATGATTTTTAACATAAATAACAATTCCATTTTTTTTGTCTAAAGATGATGCCACAAAATGTGTACCCAATTTGTTATTAATCAAATATTTCTGGTCCAAAGTTCTAATATGAGTTTCTTGTAAGCAGATTACGTCATTTTTACATTGCTTCAAATAATGAAATATCTTCTTCCTTTTTTGTGGAGAATTTAAACCATTGACATTCCATGTCAAATACTTATTTGACATGATCTTTTCGTGAAAGCTTCTGCAAGACCGAAACCACTTCTTCCTTCCTCTTAGGCCTTGCTCCCATGGCTTCCAAAGATGTCAGATCAGTTTGCTTGGTTTGAATTGGTTCACGTACACACCTTGGATCTTTAGGCTTGTCAGCTACCAAAGGTTGAAAAATATCAATTAACTGCACTGGTTGTTGAACTGCTTTATCCATATCTATCGAGGAAATTATTCGAGGTTGTTGAAATTCCGAAGATTGCAATAATTCTAAATCTTTGACCAGAATTGCCTTCTTAGATTTTGGGGAAGTAGATCTGTCAACCATCAGTATATTGTCAAAGAAATCCTTCACTTTAGCAACAGTAGTCAAACGATATCTGTTATTTTTTAAAAAAAACAAAGAAAATGGGTGAGCACTGATGAAGATTTATTCTTAATATCCATCCAAATTTAATATTTTATGTTCAGAGTAATAACATTAAGCAATCCTGGAGATGCATTTACTCTGTGACTAATGATATGCACAAATAGATTCAAAGGGAAATAAAGGACATGAATCTTTCCTATATGAGACAGCGGCAAAATACAGATCCAAATGGACCTTGATTTGACATTGATCTAACAAGACAATTTTTGCATTCTTTTTATTTCATCTAGCATAAAAAAATAGGTTTATTTCTGAGTTGCAGTGATTTTTTTCAGACAATTAAATATATTCAAAATGACAGTTTTCTTCTGCAGGTAAGGAACATTAGATGGAAGAATATTGTTTACTTCCTTACTGCAATCTTAGCAAAGAATACATTCTCCAATTTTAAAGATAAGTTATATGGCCCTGTGAGAGAGTGAGAAGAAAAACTAAAAATAAGTAATTTTCCTTTCAGACAAATACAGAAGTTTACAGAAGCAGCAATTTAGTAAAGATCATTTACATCAACCTTTTGCAGTCTGGCATCCTTGAAATGTTTTGGGAGTATAATCACTAGCAATGGACATTTCAGGAAGACCAAGTTGAAGAAGCATTAGGGAAATAAGAGATCACACTCACAATTCTCCTCTTATTTAAATATTTAATAAGTATTCATCTTACTAAAAAAGAGGAAATTTGACAGAATATTATCATTTTTATCTCTGCTTACTTTGCATGAGCTATTGAAGACCTTCAAAGCTGACCATTTTCCCATTTCCCTTATAGCAGGGGTCCCCAACCCCCAGTCCATGGATTGGTACTAGGTTGTGGCATGCCAGCAATCGGTCTGCACAGATAAGCAAAACCCCATCCATGGGATGCAGGCAGCACACAAAACCACACACCCTGTGGTCCACGGAAAAACCTCTTTCCATGGAATCGGTCCCTGATGCCCAAAAGTCCTATAGTCAGGCAAATAGATAAGGCAAGCATTCCTTTTAATAAAGGGATAGAGTTTTGCAAAGCTCCATCATCATCATCATCATCATCATCATCATCATCATCATCATTGTCGTCGTCGTCGTCATTGTCGTCTGGCTTTCCTGCTATTTTAGTCCATAATAGGTAAATCTGAAATAAATCAGGTCCATCACCCTGCCAATGTCCTGAAATCAGAAAGACTTAGAGCTCCTTTCAAATCAGTGCAGAAACTGCACGTGGTAGAGACCTTCCAGTATATAACCGTTGCCTTATACTTGAGATGACCATCATATAATTTTCATGGTTGATTATTGAAAGCACATTAATTCATTGATTTCAGCATTTCAATGGACTCTAAATTCAAGTTTCCGTTCAAGCAATTTTGCAGGTCATGATGCTACTTTTGGAAAGTGGCTTGGGTTGAAGTTAGTCCGATAGCTAAAACACCTTTGCACAGGTTGCCAAGTAGCACATTTTCTCCCTCATTTTCCTCCTTTTAATGTGTTGTCAGAATAGAGTCCCTGTAAAAGCAATCATGTTGGAGAATGATCTCATACTAAAATATAGTGACATATATAATTTATATATTGTGGAGGTACAAGTTAGCAACAATTCTTTCCATCTACTCAGTCAAATTGGATGGTTGCCTAAGGATCCCTGTCTACTGTTTTTGTCTCGCTTCCTAGGCATCGCTACTGATCAGGAATCTACCAGTTAAATCCAGTTTCTTCATTTTAGTTAATTGTTAAAATGCACTTCTGTTCACTGATAATTGGCACATTTTTGCTTAAAATGAAAATAGGTAAGTCCTTGAGTATAAAAACAGTAGAATTCATATTCTATTCTTTTTCCATATTGCAGCATGGATAAGACAATAGGGCTCTGACAAGAAATGAAGATGCAATTTCTCTTAGTACGATTTTTCCATAAACCTTCACCTCATGTGTTTCCGTAATTCAGATCTGAATCCTGGTTGAGGCTGCCTCTGGGAGCCTCCTGAATCCAGAAACTCTTACTGAGTTTCTTTTCAGTAGACAATACTGGATGCATATATTATTAAATTTAGACCTGCAAAACTGCTTGAATGGAGACTTCTCATTTTGCTAGCCAAGAACTCAAAGCAAGAATGGCTTAGCAATGAATATAAATAGACTCAGGAAGAGATGGAATATCACAGTAGAAGCTCTCTGGATCAGAGAGATTTCAATGGATTCCCATCATTAAGTTATGGGATGGCATTCTTCTCTCCCCCCTACTTTTTAACATTTGCATGAAGCCACTGGGTGAGATCATCCACCAGCATGGAGTGAGATACCATCAGTACGCTGATGATACTCAGCTGTACATTTCCACTCCTGGCCATATCAGTGAAGCCGTTGAGGTGATGTGCCGGTGTCTGGAGGCTGTGAGGGTCTGAATGGGCGTTAACAGTTTAAAGCTCAACCCTGACAAGACAGAGTGGCTGTGGGTGATGCCTCCCAAGGACATTTTATTTATTATTTATTTATTTATTTATTAAAATTTTACACCGCCCCTCTCCCGTAGGACTCGGGGCAGTTCACAACAGAATAAAAACATAAAAACAATAAATATTTAAAAATAAATTAAATTAATATTTAATACAAGGCTGTTGCTAAAAACCTGTTAAAAACCCAATTCTAAAACCCAAACAGCCTTGTTTAAAAATTTTAAAACCCGAGGAGATCTAGGCCAGGCCGGCTTGATTGAAGAGATGAGTCTTCAGTTCTCTTCTGAAGGTGCGGAGATCATGACATGTCTGGAGTTCTGGGGGGAGCTCGTTCCACATCATCGGTGCCCCCACAGAAAAGGCTCTCCCCCTGGGCGCCACCAGCCAACACTGCTTAGCCGATGGCACCCTGAGGAGGCCCTCTCTGTGGGAGCGAACTGGTCGATGGGAGGTATTTACTGGCAGAAGGCGCACTTGTAAATAACTGGGTCCTATGCCATGGAGCGCTTTAAAAGTGGTAACCAGTACCTTGAAGCGCACCCGGAAAGCCACCGGCAACCAGTGCAACTCGCGCAGGATAGGGGCCATTCGTACCCGCCAGGGTGCCCCCACTACCACTCGCGCGGCCGCATTCTGCGCCAGTTGAAGCCTCCGCGTGCACTTCAAGGGAAGCCCCATGTAGAGAGCATTACAATAGTCCAGTCTGGAAGTGACGAAGGCATGGGTGACCATGCGTAGCGCGTCCTTATCTAGGAAGGGGCGCAACTGGCGTACCAGACGAATCTGATAAAACATCCTCCCGGCCACGGCCGTCAGATGGTCCTCAAGGGACAGCCATGAATCTAGGAGGACTCCCAAGTTGCGAGCCCTTCCCATGGGGGCCACTGACTCGCCCCCAATAGACAGCGATGGAGTCAGCTGGTTGTACCGGGACAACGGTAACCACAGCCACTCGGTCTTGGAGGGGTTGAGCTTGAGACCGTTCTTCCCCATCCAGATCCGCACGGCCTCCAGGCACTGGGTCAGCACGTCAAGAGCTTCATTTGGGTGGTTCGGGGTGGAAATGTACAGCTGAGTATCATCAGCGTACTGATGGAATTCCACCCCAAAACCTCGGATGATCTCACCCAGTGGCTTCACATAAATGTTGAACAATAAGGGCGAGAGGACCGACCCCTGAGGTACCCCACAATCAAGGGGCCTCGGGGTCGACCTCTGACCCCCTGTCAACACAAACTGCATCCGGCCAGAGAGGAAGGAAGAGAACCACCGAAGCACGGTGCCCCCTATACCCAGCCCCGCCAGTCGGCGCAGCATGATACCATGGTCGATGGTATCAAAAGCCGCCAAGAGGTCCAATAGCACCAGGATAGAGGAGCAACCCCTGTCCCGGGCCCGCCAGAGATCACCCACCAATGCGACCAAAGCTGTTTCCGTGCTGTAACCCGGCCTGAAGCCCGACTGGAACGGGTCCAGGTACGACGATTCCTCCAGGTGCTGAGGGAACTGTCGAGCAACCACACTCTTAACAACCTTCGCAACAAAGTGAAGGTTGGAGACAGGACGGTAATTAGATAGAACAGCTGGGTCCAAGGCGGGCTTCTTGAGGAGGGGTCGCACCACCGCCTCTTTCAGGGCGGCGGGGAAGACACCCTCACTCAAGGAGGCATTGATAATTGCCTGGAGCCAGCCTCGCGTCACCTCACTGGAGGCCAGTACCAACCAGGAGGGACACGGGTCCAATAAACATGTGGTTGCTCTAAGACCTCCCAGCAACCTGTCCACGTCATCAGGTGTCATGTAGTCAAACTCAGCCCAGATAGTAGTCTCAAGACCGGCCTCAGCCACTTCTGCTGGACTGCCTTCGTTGAAGTTAAAGCCTTCCCGAATCTGAGCGATTTTGTCATACAGGTATTGCACAAAATCCTCAGCTCTTCCCTCCAAGGGGTCCCCCCTCACCTCCCGATGAAGGAGGGAGCGGGTTACCCTAAACAGGGAGGCTGGGCGGTTATCTGATGACGCAATAAGGGCAGTGACATAAGAACACTTCTCTGCCCTTATTGCCACTAAGTAAGTCCTAATATGGTCTCTTACTCATGTTCGGTCAGACTCAGAGTGACTCGCCCTCCAACTGCTCTCTAGGCATCTTTTCCGGCGCTTCATCTCCCTCAGCTCCCCGTTAAATCAGGGAGCTGAACGAGAACCACGCCGGTTCAGAGGCCGCAAAGGCACAACCCTATCCAAGGCATCAGCAGCTGCCCTATCCCAGGCAGCTACCAGCGCCCCGACCGAGTTGTGTGTTATATATGTTACAGCCTCCGGTATTGGCCCAAGCTCCGTCTGGAAGCTCTCGGGTTCCATTAGTCGCCTGGGGTGGTACCAAACAATTGGTTCCGCCTCCCTGCAGTGGGGTGTAGCGGTCCAAAAGTCCAGGCGTAGGAGAGAGTGATCTGACCATGACAAAGGTGTAATAACTATATTTCTCGTATCCAGATCACTCAGACACTGACCAGAGACAAAAACCAGGTCAAGCGTGTTTCCCCCCGTGTGTGTGGGACCTTGAATTACCTGGGTCAGGTCCATGGCTGTCATGGAAGCCATGAACTCCCGAACCTCCCCAGACGCCTCGCCCGCAGACGGCAGATTGAAGTCGCCCATGACCACTAGCTGGGGACCTCAATTTCAGTCTGTCCTTCCATCACTCTGGGGGGTGAATCTATAGTCCCCTCGGAGAAGGTCCGCAACATGGGAGTCCTCCTCGATCCACAGCTGATGTTGGATCATCACTTGTCGGCTGTGGCAAGGGGGGCATTTGCCCAGGTTCGCCTGGTGCACCAGTTGTGCCCTTACTTGGATCGGGAGTCTCTCCTCACAGTCACACATGCCCTTGTCACCTCGAGGATCGACTACTGCAACACTGTCTACATGGGGCTACCCTTGAAGAGTGTTTGGAGACTACAATTAGTGCATAATGCAGCTGCACGAGCGGTTGTGGGCCTGCCCCGTCGTGCTCACATTTCGTCAACTCTCCGCATGCTGCATTGGCTGCCTATTGGTCTCCGAGCGCAATTCAAAGTGTTAGTTATTACCTATAAAGCCCTTTATGGCAAGGGACCAGGATACTTACGGGACCGTCTTCTGCCACATACTTCCTTATGACCGGTGAGAGCGCACAGGGTCGGCCTCCTCCGGGTCCCATCAGCAAAACAATGTCGGCTGGCGGGCCCTAGGGGGAGGGCTTTCTCTGTTGTGGCCCCCGCCCTTTGAAACCGACTGCCTCCTGAAGTCCGCGTTTCTCCCACGCTCCTGGCCTTCCGTAAAAACCTTAAAACTTACCTCTGCCGGCAGGCCTGGGGATGATTGTGGATTGAATGGTGAATATGAGTGGGTGTTAGTTTGTTTTTTAGATATTTTTATTTGGACTTGTATTGAAATTTGATGTTTTATATACATGTTGTTAGCCGCTCCGAGTCTCCGGAGAGGAGCAGCATACAAGACCGAATAAAATAAATAAATAAATAAATATTAAAGTAATGGAGGGGGGAAGAAAACCTTTGTAGTTGTGCTTTCAGAGTTGTATTCTCAAAGCTGCCTCCACTGCTTTTCTTTTTCCTGCCCCTCTTGATGGTAACATGATCAAAGAAAAGTTGAAGTAGTACCTGGCAATTGGATTTACTTGGATTTTTTTTTCTTTGAAATTATTTTGCTTCCCATCCCATCTCCTTGAGTGAGAAGTGAAGCATTTTCAGAGGAAATAATATCAGGGTAATCATAGTTTCTCCATAACAGGTGTTTCTTCAGAATTATAGGATGCAAATTATCTTTCCAAAGTGGAAATGTAGTTTTTACTTCATAATACTTAAAATAGGTTATTCATTGTTTTTTATCTTACTATTTATAAAGTTGGCTGACATGTTTAGCAATACTGTATGTTAGCATTGTTTCAATTCGGTTTTTGTGCCACGATCAGCATTATCTACTTAGAATGTGACTATTTAACAATGATGTTAATATTACTAAACTCAGTCTCAATAATCACTTATAGTAGAATACCATTTTCAAATGGCCCATTTTTAACCAGAGAGTATCTTTTTTTTTATTGTGACAGCTGGAATATAACAATTCAGAAACCTAGTCACAAAGGAACCAATTGCTATTTTAACCTGGATAAATTTTATATAAAACATTTCATCATGCATGTCAGGAGACATAATTATCTCAGTGTTCAAAAGCCAAAGTCTATGAAATGTGTCAACAATAATTATTCATTTCTTCTTGCTGTGACTTTTTCCTCAGAAGTCAAAGATGAGAAACCCTTTTTTTAATGAATAAGAACTAAAGGTGTTACTAGATAATGCTGATAAGGGTGTATTCAAATCTTGGGTTTCTTATGTACTGTCACCATTCGGATGTTCAAAGTAATTGACTAGGCATGAAAATATGTGTCTGACACACATACACACAGCTAAGGTTTGAACAGCTTCCTATTAACTTTTCTGCTGCTTGTAAAGGAAACACTGGGACATCCTAGCAGCTATGAAGTTGATAATAAAAGTAAATTAGCAGTCTCTGTGAACTAATGCCAGAACATAGAATAGGATATTTGAACTCAGAAACACAAGATAATGTTAATATACAAATTGTGCATTTTGCAGAATAAAATCTGATAAGTAATATTGCATAAATAATATTGCAAGATTAAGTGATTAATGTTTTCGATTTTGATTGAGAGCTACAGCTTCTCTTGTCCAATTCTTTAACCAGAACAGAGGTTTGAGAGCTTATGTTCACAACCACAACATTTTTTTAAAGAAAGGAGAGTCCCCTAAAGAGAAAAATATGGATTACAGATGCTCAGTGGCCACAAAATATTGATTGTCTATTATATGAGAAGGAATATAATGAAGTAGTTGAAACATCAACGTGGCATTTCTTTTGGGATACTCAAACTATGTTTGCCGAAATATTTTACACATAAATTCCTAACAATTTTCTACACTGATTTTTTCTTCTATGACATGATTGCCTTTCCCAAATCCAGTATTTTCCAGTTGTGTGATTTTCAGGTTATACTGGGCAAAAATATTGCAGTACAATTATAAATTGGCTGATCATAAATTGAATATGAGCTTGTAGTGTGATACCATTGCAAAAAAAAGCAATTGCAATTGCAATCCTAGGCTATATCAACATAAGTTTATATCAAAATCAGAAGAAGTCCTCATTTCCCTGTTCTGAATTGGTCAAAGTATATCTAGAATGCTGTGACAGGTTTGGGGCATTCTTTTGTACAAAAGTTATTGATATGATAGAACATAGCAATTGAGATGATAAAAGGCCAAAATGGGAAAGCTTAAATAAATTCTTTTATCATTTCTTGTATTTTGGAGTAGTAAAAATATAGATTATTTGAACAATGTCATCATACCTTATCCCACTCATCTGTTTTAAAATTTAAGAATGCACAGATTAATGTCTCATCATAACACTTTATAAGACTTCATGTCTGATCATCCCTTATCATCCTTTATTGCTCTTTTCTGAACCTCCTCTAGTTTTTCTGAATCTTCTTAAAATGAGCTGTGCAGAACTAGACTAATTACCTTAGGTGGATCCTGATTGATACAGAAGAAAATTTCCATCATGTGAAGTCACACTATGTGCAGCATCTGACTTTTCTTCACAACCATTTCTGACTATTGACTCATATTCTATTTACAATAACTATCTAATTTCCTACAAGCACTACTACTAAGCTATAGTCATAGCTTTTTTTTTTTAAAGAAATGAAGAACTTTGCATTTGTCTTTGTTGCATTTCATTCTGGGACTTTCAGCTCGTTTCTATATCTACAAAGATCATTTCTAGATCGATTCCTTGGGTTTTACTTCTTGGATTTTAGCTAGTTCAACTCATGGCCATCTACAAATCTGATAAGCATTTCCTCCACTGCAACATCTAAGTTATGAATTAAAATGTTAAAGAATGCAGACCAAGGAATGAGCTGTATGGCACTTCTTTTGACCCTTGACTTCAGTTTGATGAGGAATTGTTCATGAACTCTCATCCAGCTTTTTTTCTGTTTCAGTGTCACCCCACCTGACAGTTTGCCAATCAGAATGACATGGTAGTTTATAGATACCTCACAAAAAGGAATAATTTTTCAAGTTTTCATATTCTTGTAAAGCATTAAGCAAGGTTTTTTTTTTCTTTGTTTCCTTGCTTTTGTGCCTTTTAATCAGTCTTTACTCCTGGTTATCAAATGGATGTACAAATATTGCAATTTTTTTGGCAAATTTTTGGAAATGTTTTGCTGTTGTCTTCTTCCTAAGGCTAACAGGAAGTGACTGGCCCAGCAAGTTTCTGGTCTAAAGTAGGAGTAGAACTCATGATCTCCCAATTTTTAGCCCAATCCCTTGAACACGAGTATGCCGATGTGACACCACTGTTCTACATGGTATAAAGTTTGCCATTTGTTTTTCATGTGCAATTCAAAGTGCTGATTACTAGCTATATTGAAGGACTAATTATTACCAATAGTTTTTGCCTATCTGGTGAATTTGGAAGAGTGGGTGCAGTTTGGGTCTTTCAATTAAACAGTGCCATCTAATAGGACTCTGGAAGTATACCTTCTCTGTTACAGTGACTCCCATCTTGATGTCACTCTGAAAGGCATTGAAAACTTGTTTTTTTTTCCCCCATGCTTTGGAATAGGCTGTAAAATTTTGTGTTGTTTTTATGATTTTTCTTTTTCTGGATGTACATCTTTTGTTCTTTTATTTTATTATTTTGGCTTTTTTGTACTGCAAAGCATCCAAGTTGTTGAGAGCTGGGTGTTCTTTAAATCTACGTAAATCAATAAGAAAAGAAATTTTGAAAAAATTTAAAATGAGATCCAGATGATTGGATGAAACTGGTTTATGACAAAACTATATTAACTTCAATTAATAATTGCTGTATTTTTGAAGCATTTGCAAATCAATTGCTTCAAGAACTGCTCAAACATCTTTTTCCAGATACTGACATTTGACAGTATACGACCCAATTACATCTGGGTTGTAATTTTTAAGATCTTCCCTTTTCCTCGTTATGAAGATAGGAGTAGCATTTGCTCTTTCCTAATAATCTGGTACTTGTGTTTTTCAGCATTTCTGGAAGATAAAGGGACCACTAGTGGATTCCTTTGGGTTCTTTGGCTTCAGTTTATTTGTTTCTGGGGATCTAAAAGGAATAAAAGCAATCAGTCTTGCCCCTTCATTGTGCTTTTTATGTGACGATACAGCACCTATTCTCTCTCTCAGAGAAGACTAAGCAAAACCAGGAGTAGCACTTTTTCTTTGTTGCCTGCTAATATTAAAATATTAATATTGTCTTTATTGAGCTCCCATATACATTTTTCCTCTTCCTTTTATTTTGAATATACCTAAAGAAGATCTTCAAGTTGAGCTTAACATTTTTAACCATTTAACCATTCTCAGCTTAAACATTTTGACACCATGTCTATAGTTATATGATTCTGAAGGCCTTCATGATTTAAAAATACTTACTTTTACCAGTGCAATATTGGATATTATATTATTCATATAATTCTAGGAGATCATATAATTTACAAACCCGTATCTTTAGTATAAGCTTCTTTTAATTTTCTTTAATAATTGTGTTATTCAACTTCTCTTGGATGGGAACAATTCCAAAGACAAACCCTGGTACCAATAGTTCTACCTCAAGAGAAACCAGTTTTTTTAAATCACATTTGGTGAATAAATTCTTAAATCCCACTCTATGCTATTCTACAAATTTTACCTGAAAGTAAACCTCATTATATAAGTTATTGTAATCTATAAGAACATTTAGAATTGTAGCTTGGCTGCTTTAGGATTTTTCTCCCGTTCTGAGGATGGAGAAATACTTTTGACTTTTTTAACCAGTATGGAACTGAATAGTCTAGAAAGGCATACTTTAAAAAAAAAATTGGAAATTCAGAATTTGGAAATTCTTAATAAAAATGATTGATTTGCCAAATATTTAAATTAGGAAATGTTAGTGAGGGCAAAAATACCTTCAGGTAAGGAAAATTTCTTAGTCAATGTTGCAAACAAAACTGCATATTATTATTATTTTAAAAAAATAGCAAGCACATCCATCTCCCACACACAAAACTGATACAAAATTAGACTCTCTTGCAACGTAATTTTCAAAATGTCTTGAAATTAGGTTGACCTGATTTTAAGGCATACAAAACAAAAATTTGAAAGAACTCTACACTGACAGATTGACCCATCTCTATAGCACACTACAACTTTTAATTTATTGTTGCTCGTATTTGGAATGTAGCTGTTCCCTCCAAAATGCAAGAGAGCAGTGGTCTAGAACTCAACCATTCATTGTCCCTCTGTCTCTATCACATCACCACCAATAATCATAGAGCTACCACAGACAGTTTGGTTACCCTATAATTGTAAGTCTTTGTAAGCTAGGGTTACCCATGATCCGCAACCAACCAAGGGACATGTGGTCAACACACATCCCCATATATGAAAAAAGGCATCTGAGAGAGTCATAAAAGAACATTTGGTTTTTGGTTTTGCTTTGCAAAATGAAACTCAACTGCCTGGCAGGTTTCGATATAATTTTGGCTAGTTCAGCTTCAGGATCTAACTATATATATGTAATTGGGCAATAGAAAGAGCTGTAGATGTGATTTTTATCAGCTCAGTCAGTCACATGAGAGCTAGGGAATATCTTAAAAAACAAAAAAAAATGCAAACTTTATTCTAATAGGATGGAACAGGAAAGGATAGTCATATTTTGTAATTATGTCACATGGTTTCCTTCTATCAGACGGAATATAACACTCTCTGTGTTAAATTATAGAGAAGGCCCACCTGTCTTTCATATAGTTTATGTGGATATTAATCACTGTAGCTACAACCAGCCATATAAGCCTGAACACTTTTCACAAATTTGTAATACTATTGTGCTGGGTTCTCAGTAATAGGAATGCAGCTGTTGGCTAAAAATTATGAATCACTCTTCTGCATAACTACTTATATTTTTTATTCCTTTAGATTGATAGTCTGGCTTTCCTCCAGGACTCAGGGCTCTATACATGCAGCTCCTTCCACAGAGAATGACTAGCCAATGTCACCCTTGGACTTCAATGGCTGTGGGTGGACTGCCCAGTCCTAAATCAACACCTTAATATCTATCCTTCAAAATTCCCTTTGAAAATGGAAGACATGATGCAAAATGGTTACTGGAAAATGACTGCCAAATGAACAAACCAAACAATTTCCCAGAGAAAACAAAATCAAAAGAAGAACCACTGAAACAAGAAACAGGGCTGATATAATCAATGACAATTCATGGTCCATTAAAAGATCAAGTACGCAAGACACAGATTGGTTTTATTATTTAAGTTACATATCGATATTTTGTACCTTGTTTCATTCTGCACACAGAAAAAAAATCAGTACTAATACAGTACTTTCATTTAAACATCTCGCACTATCCCTGTCTTTAAGGTCTAGGGAAGAATTAGGGTGATCTATAGAACCTCAGTTCTTCTTGTGGAGAATTCAGGTTGACTCTCTGGGTAATCTCAGTAAACGCAATGGCACCATCTTCTGAGTAGTTATTTGTGTGTGTGTGTGTAAAATTATAGGATAAGGCTAATTTCTTACAACATCTAAAACTTGCCAATCTCTCTAAGTTTTTTCCCCTTTACTTATTTATAAAGCTCAAATTTAAACTGATGCTTATCAAGAATATTAGGGTAATATGTAAAAGGCACAAAAAAATTCATACCCCAGCTAGGATATAATTCAGAGCAAAAATCATGCAATCAAAAAGAAGCAATGAAAATTACAAACCACAGAATGAGCCAAACATTAATTGGATTTTGCTTTGAAAATGCTTTTATGCTATAAATTGATCTACTAATGCAGTTGAAATGCAGTTAGGAAAATGATTGCAACAGTAATAAGAAGCGACACTATCAAATTAAAACATTGTTATCCTAAATACTAAGTTGCACAATGTTATATGAACATTAGAGGCTACTTTTTGATTTGTACATAAGTTAAGAAAACTTTAGGATTAACAAATCTTACATATGACTAATCAGAAAGGAGTCATATTAAATTCAGCGAAACATATTTCCAGGTAGATGGATATAAAATTACAGCCTGAAATGAAACTAATGCAGCATATTGGCATCATACCTGCTAACTTTGCACAATATGCTATTTATTCTGTTTATGTACAATATGTACAGGCCTAAGATCCTCAAGTTTTATTTTCAGGATGCAAATATCTGTTTTTAATTCCATATGATAGTGTTTCTGCTATTCACATGTCATGAAGAATACATCTGCCAATTTTGGTTTCACTTGGTTTCTAATTTTCCAACCTTACATTTGCTTGATTCCAGTTCCACATCATGTTTTGATTTTCTTCTTTTACAAACAGTACAATAATCACCATACATACTTCTAAGAATCTTATCTTTCATATTCATCCAATATACTTTCTTTTGCCCTTAATAGATGTACTTTTGCAAACAATTTTGCCTAGCATAATGTGCTTTGCTTATTTACAGAATATTTTGAAATGTGCACATCTTGCAGAATAAACATGTTAAGATTTGGTTTGGGAAGTGAATGTAAAACGGAGATTGAATGTTTTTACCCCACATACCTATTCTTTCATTGAGGCCCTGGGATATATAAAAAACTGTGTTCTCCATAGATGTTTTTGGGAATGGACTATAAGCAAGCAAGAGAGAGACTGAGGCAGAGATCTAGAGTTATGGACCTTCAGAAAGATCAAAGCAGAATATTTGAAATGTAGTAGTTGAAATACAATTACATAACTCCCAAAAGGCATAAAGAATTTACTTTTCTAAAAGCATTCACCACTGCATATTTTAACCCTCTTTCTTTAGCAGTTCTCAAGAGGAGAACACTTTACCCCCACTGCAGTAAAGGTGTGCTAGAAACACTGGGCCATATTTTTTTAGAACAGATACTTCTACAAGGATAACCCTAGCATTTACATACTCATTCCAAACCCCCACAATATCTGGGTAGTCTGACAATTTTTATCTAAACAATTTGCTTCCAGATTAAAAAAAAAATCCTAAATCTTATGGCAAGCCTCAACATTCTGTTCAGTGAGTACAGCCCTGTTGCAAGACTCTGTTGCAAGGAGGAGCAAGGAGGAAATACATATCTTCCTTTTTATTATTATGTTATGCCGATAAGAACACCATTAATATCTGATGCAAAACAATGACTCTTTGGCCTGAGACTATAATAAATGTTATTGATTTGCTGATTCTATGTCTTGGTTATAGGCTGATCTAGCAAACTAGTATACATGAGAGAGTGCTTAAGGCTTTGATCTAAAACTAAGCTCAAGACTATTGAAACTCACTGGATAGCTTTAGGACAATCACAGTCTCACAACCCAATTTATTGGACAAGGTTGCTCTTTAGATAAAATTGAAGGAAGTTCCATAAGTAAGTTGCCTTGTGCTCCTAGAGGAAAGTTGGAAAATCAATCTAAGAACGAAGAAAGAATAATTATATTGAGACCAGGGCTTAGGGATACACCAAATGGGTTGGTTGGCATCTTTGTTTGTTTTCTCAGTTAAGTGGCATCACTGTTTGCCATTACATGGCAAGTGGATTTGAAAAGTCCTGAATTTCTACAGGTTTCATGCATGCGGTGGTGAGGAAATTGAAGGCAAATTGCTGTGCCAGAATCTATTTCTCTGCAAGGACACACTTGTGTGAGCCGACACTGCTCCAATTTGTAAAGGGTAAGCATTTCCCATTATTGTAGCTGTAACAAATCTAATTTGAGGTTGCAATAATATCTGAGTCCGTCATTATTTGGCTACAATAAAGTCCTTCATTATTTGGCTTTAGTTTTTTTTCTTGGTTGTCTGGATTCTTTTACTTTCCAAAGTAAAAAAATTAAATATATTTTGCTCCATTTTTTTAAGATTAGTGGAAGATTTGTTTATAGCATCAGAGCTATGTGAAGGTGATTGTGTGTATTATTTTACTGACCTGATAATAAATGATTATGTTGGTGGAAGAATATGCTAAGGTAACTGTGTTCTTTTGACCACTTATAGATCAATAGAAATGTGTGAATACTTTATGAATGCTTACTTACATTACCTATTATATAAAAGGAAATGAGCTGTGATTAAAGCACTCTGTCTAGAGGGATGAATTAATCTCATGAATTTTTTTGAATCCTGAACTATTTGCTTTAGCTCCATGCCTTGAGTCTTGGGGTGTGTATCTGGAAGAGGAACTGGCTGAATTCTAAGAACATTCCATTTACATATATAGTTTTCAGTGGTTAATAATTCTCATTAGCTGATACCTATGGTATCTTTTCTCAGAACAAGAATGCATAACATTTTTTCAATGTGAAAAGCAACAGTTGGCTTTGAGGCTCATGTCAGGTTTAAATTTGGAAAAGTGATTCAGATTAGAAAAAAATAAGTAGATAGGCTAACACCGAAATTTGTTTAATTCAGTCTAAATTACAGTTACATTAGTTTTATCAAATTCAGGAAAATTGACTAGTTTCTGTACAGGTGTTTCTATTTCCATCACAATAAAAATTACAATTCAGTGGAAAATTTTGGAAAGATCAGAGGTTCACATCCAAATCTTGGGGTAGCTATAGTTTTGTACCATATGTTTGAAACATGTTTTTAAATCTCTTTGACTCTTGAATCCAAAACTTTGTCAACAAATGGAAAGAATTAAAAGTTTTCAATTGACAAGGCAAATATTGCCATGCCATGAATTATGCTAGTCAATTTGTTGTCTATGGCTGCACTTCCCCCTCTGAAACAACAGTTTTGTGGCTTCTGACAGCCCTAATGAATTTTGAAAAGGGTTGATGGTTGGACTATGTAACAACTAGAGTCAAACGCAGAGTTCATACATACCATGCTCAAATGTGTTTCCCATTTCGTTCTGTGGTATAAAGAGAATGCAATTGTTCATCAGCAGCACATTGGTTCAACATCATAAGTGGTGATGGTTTGGACTATGAAGTTTTTTCTGTGTGTAGACCAGGGGTGAATAACTGGTACTCATCCCTTGAGCCACTTTTTTCAGCACTAATGTATCTAGCATAGTTGCCAAATGATGTTGAAGTGATGTTCTTCCATTTGGAGGCAGGAAAGACATTAATATTGCCATGTTAAGTTTCAATGAATTCTTTAAAAAGGCATAGCTCAAAATTCCGTCCCCAAATCTAAACAAATAAACAAACCCAAACAACAAATCTCAGCACCACCTTCCAATGAAATCATTTCCTCAACCACTTAAGTTCCTTCCAAATTGTAAATAGGGTTCCACCCATCAAAAAACTCTGTGGGTTTTCAATCCAAAGGCCTAGAGCAGTGGTGATGAGCCTATGGCACGGGTGCCAGAGGCAGCACTCAGAGCCCTCTCTGTGGGCACACGCACCATCTCCCCAGCCCTGCCTCCTCCCATGGCCCCCTCCTCACCAGCAGCCCCCCCAGAGGAGAGTCACCCCTGGGCATGGCCCACATGAAGCAGCACAGTCAAGGACATGGTAGCCAGGCAGCGGGGACACGCAGATGATGCTGTGGGGCATGGACAGAGGGTGTGGCCACCATGGCATTGCTGGGCTGCCTGGGTGATCTTATGGCGGGCTGTGGAGGTGGTGGATGGCCCAGTGGGCAGGGCAGAGCAGGGATGGGGATGGGGGAGTGATTTTTGGGCACTCGGTCTCTAAAAGGTTTGCCATCACTGTCCTAGAGTGACTAATCAGCAGAACACTTGATAGATAAAATTGCACTGATCTGTGCCAGCCAAACAATTATTATCCAATTGGAATTAGTGCATGATCTAGTGACTAGTTAGATGTTTCAGCTTGGGAATCTTGAGGTTGAGGATAAAGTGCTTGCAAGATGAAGACCTACCTCCTTATACTGATCTTCCTTCCTTGTTAAACTTGTTAGATTGTTGGATAGCTAGATTCTGGAGGATGTCATAGAACATGGGTAATCACAGATCAATTTGCACAATTTGCTATGATGGCAGTGTTTGTACTTAAAATTCTTACATGGTACAATTCATGTTCCACCACATTTTTTATTTCTTGGAATCTTTGAAGAAGTGGTCATATTGCCATTAATTCCCCATATATACCCAAACCTCTGGATTCCTTTCTTACTTTCCTTCATATGAGCATTTTATCTAAAATGTTCTATCTTTTATTTATTTTATCCTCACTGAAAGATGCATTACTAAATTATACATGAAAAATTTCTGAAATTCTTTGAAGCACATTTCCAGAATTTGAAATTCTTTAAAGCACTTTTTTTTAAAAAGCCTTTTCTTGATCTTTTGGTGTGTTCCAACTTTGGCTAAGCATCTCTTTTGCCATTTCTTTCTCAAAGTGATGAGAGAATTATACTCTCTTAATTTTTTCATCTCTAACCAAAATCTTACAGACGTTTTCAGTTCAATTCAGTCCCTTTGTCCCAATGTTTCTTGCATAGAGTAAAAAATTCCCTCAGTCATTATTAATTTATTAAATACTTGGGCATAATCTGGGGTCTCATGTTCCAAGGTATGTTTGCGTACCCAGGGTGCTAATGTCATTTCTGTTCATTAGGACTGCAACATCTTGTGTTTAGAGTTTTTATGCATCTATTCAGTTTATTCAACTGACTGCTTTGGCCCTTCCATAAAACCGGAATTAATAAAACTTAGAACTGTATTACAAATAGAGTTGTTTGAGGCTTTATTCCAGTCAAGTGATCTAATAAAGTATTAGCAATGGCATCCGAATATGGAAACTAGTAGAATGAACCCATTGGAAGTGGGTTGTGTATATTTTGCCAACTATTGATTTTTACTTTATTTTATGAGATGTACTTGAGCTTCTTGTGCCTTATATGGATGGTATATATGGAGTTCTTACCCTGCCAGCAAATCTGAAGGCTTCCTCTTCCATTTTTTAAAATAACTTGCAGCTGTAAGGGAAAACACGATTAGACATTTTGTTGGGAAAAAGGTATTTCACCATTTCATTCTATGATTCTAAGGATGAAATACTTTTTTCACTCCTTCTTGTGATGTCATAATGATATTATACAGATAGTCCTTGGCTTGCACCAGTTCACTTAATGACTGTTCTAAGTTACAACAGAACTGAAAAAAGTGACTTATGACCCATTTTTCACATTTATGACCACTGCAGCATCCCCATCATCACATGATCACAATTCAAACTCTTAGTAATTGGCTCATATTCATGAGGGTTGCAGCATCCCAGGGATCATGTGATCCCCTTTTGTGACTTTCTGACAAGCAAAGTCAATGAGGAAACCGTGTTACTAACTTAACAACTTCAGTGATTCACTTAACAACTGTGGCAAGAAAAGTCGTAAAATGGGGCAAAAGTCACTTAACAAATGTCTCACTTAGCAACAGAAATTTTGGGGCTCAATTATGGCCGTAAGTTGAGGACTATCTGTAATTCAGATTTTTTATACAAGGCCTTTGCTGTTTTTCCTCATAAATATATGATCTATATTAGATTTTCAAAATAAATTTTGTAACTGGCATGTCCATGTCTGAGGATGTCCCTTGTGAAAGGGAAAGGGAAGATGTTCTTTGCTACACACAGGATGTACATGATCTGGTCTCATTGTTGGGTTTATAGATTTTTGCTAATGCACGTTGGCTAGATAGAAAGTTCCAGTTCTGAAAGTATCCTATCCATGGCTGAAGCCATGCTGGGAATGACATGTGTATGTAACTCTCTGATATGCCTTTTTCATGTGACATATAAAAAGCTGTAGAGGACTTAGTATAATTCACATAACTTCCTTAGGAGCCATGATCAGCAGAACAGACTGGTAAATGCATTCACTGATGTGCTTCTACGATACCCTTTGTGTCTGTTTGGGTTTTTTTGGTTATCATATCATATCTAAACATGACTTTTCATTTTTATGGGAATGTAAGAAAAGAATGGCTGGAACAATCTGAAAACAATAAAAAGGAGATGGGATAATGAGTTTGGGGGTTTCCAAAATGTATTTGGGAATAAAAGCATATTTCAATTTATATGTGTTTATTTGTTTGTTTGTTTGTTTGTTTAGCTCCTGAAGAACACGAAACTTTTAATTTATCTAGTAGCTTTTTTAAATGCACACTTTCAATATAAGTAAACAAAATCAGGATTATGCATGTAATTCAAGATGCATTTCTATTAAATAGGGATGGCCAAATACTTCCTGCAAGAACGTTCCTTTTCTATTATGCTTTTGAGAAGTATGATAACAGATGGATGATGGATGTTTCTATTGGAAATAAGGGAGAGGGGTGTCATCTAGCAGGGGCAAAGAGTTCAGTTCTTATGCTTAACTTATTTGTGACGCGCCTATTATGATTTAACAATCACACGTTTCCACAGGAAAGGAGTAAATGCATGAGTATATCATGAAATTGCTATACAAAATCTGTTCCTTGTGTACTTGTGTACAATGTCATCATTTTGGCACCCTTGTAGTTAGGGACAGACACCAATGTCCGCCACATTTGTATTCCAAATCAATAGATTACTGGCCACAAGACAAGTTAAGGAATTTTTTTCAAAAATAGTTTAATATAACATATCTGGAAAGGAAACATCTTTCCTTCCTGGCCTATTTAATAGTCCAGACAATTCTGCTGTCAAGATATTAAATCAATTTTGTCTTACATAACAATGTGTATAAGGCTGGGGACTTGGAAGAGTAGAATCAACTGGCATGCTTAGAACTTTTTCCAAAAGCAACATGTTAAAATAATCTGTGACTCTGCAAGGCAAATTCAACAGAGTCATGAGAATAATGTTAATTGCTTCAAGGACACCGCAAAACAAACAAACAGCATTTACAGCTATTTCAAAAGGTTATGTGAAATGTAGCTCTGTTCCAAAGATCTTGTTAATATAAGCTCCATTCCCTCCTTTTTCCAGCCTCTTACAGAACACTTGATAGCTGTATGTATTGTATAAAGATGTCCTTAGATTGCTAATTTCTATGGGACCATTTATTCCTCCATTGCAATTACTCCGATATGGTGATATCATACAATTGAGACAATGATGTATAGATCTATACTATTATATGGAATATTGGTTTGAAGTTTTGCATGAAAGACAGTAAGTCACCTGCATAAGCATTCATGGGGTCACATAATGATATATATAGATCGTAATGTCATGATATAAGTGTTGTGTGTTATATATTTGTGTCAGATGACAGGATGCAAATAGATAAGGACAGGGCTGGTGCCACACATATGTCATCATTTTTCCATAATTCGCTTTATATAAATGCCTGGGTCCTATGGGATCTACAGTAAAATACCAGGGATGACATCATGCCACAGATTCTGACTATCTACTTGCATCCCAGAATCTGATGCAAGGATAAAAGTTGTGGTATTTGTGTCATGAATGCACATTTTGTTCCTTGACCCTTTGCGGATACTTGTGACTGAATCAGTTTAAGACCTGCTTTATGCATTTATTTCATTGTTCATTTATTTGTTCTCAGCCTGGAACAGCCCTATTCTGTGCAACCACTTTTTACAAGCTATCTCTATACATGTCTAAGTACAGAAAAATCTTTTCATGTTTTCTCCTTTCAATTTTCTTTTTAGACCTCATAAAAACCCAACTTTTGTGTCCATCATTAGGCACAGTGAGAGTTGCCTCAGGCATCCAATATTGTTGTTCTGAAGGACCAGGGGAGGAGGAAGAGGAGGAGGAAGAAGAAGGAGGAGGAGGAGGAGGAGGAGGAGGAAGGAGGAGGAGGAGGAGAAGGAGGAGGAGGAGGAGGAAATAAAAGAAGAATAGCAATAGCACTTAGACAAATATATCACTTCATAGTGCTTTACAGCCCTCTCTAAGCAAATTATACAGTCAATATCTTGCCCCCAACAATCTGGGTCCTCATTTTACCAACCTCAGAAGGATGGAAGGCTGAGTCAACCTTGAGTCAATCAGGTTCGAACTGCTGGCAGTGAGAGGAGGAGGAGGAGGAGGAGGAGGAGGAGGAGGAGGAGGAGGAGGTGGTGGTGGTGGTGGAGGAGGAGGACTCAAGCAGGCAGGTTGAATCAGCTTGCCCTAGCAGCCTAAAGTGGAATAGCAATGATAAGTCACTGCTAAATCATCTATGCCTGGGATAATTGCTTTTGAACTATAAAAAATGTCAGGTAACATTTAATCTCATTGCAAGTTCAGTGTCTTCTCTTGGAATTGACATTCTCAAATTCCAAATCCTATCAATCTCTTCTCTCTTGGAAAGGAAAATTACAGGAATGCCAGACTATGTTACACTGTCGGCATGTTTTCACTTTTCCTCAACTTCTTATGCATGCCAACAATGTTCTACGTGAATATGAGTCCTCAATAAATCACTCCCAATGCCCAAAGGACAATTATATATTGGAAGTAAAGATCTCAGTGCTTTTTCTGAGCCAAGCTTGGGCCTGAAACCAAACCCAGATATTTGTTCTCAAGCATTTTGAGATGCTTATTTGATTTTGATTTTGCTTTCTTTAGCTGAAAACTGTGCCACACAAATGTGGCCATTATGCTATTAACTGAACCCAGGATGGTATGGGAACTACATGTGATCCATTGGCCAAAGTTTCTCACTAAACAAAATTCAAATAAAGGACAAGCTAAAAAGAAAGCAGGAAATAGTAGACACTATTAAAATGGTAGCACCATTAAAATGAAAAATAAAATACACATGAATAACTGGGAACATGTGTAAATAATCAGTTTTTCTTAAACATGTTTTTTAAATGCCTTAAACATTACCAGTGAGCTCAAAGTTAGATTGCACTTTTTTTTAAAAAAAAGAAAGAAATCTGAAATTTGAGAGATTTACGCACATACCCGATTTGCATAGGTCACGTACTTAATTCCTGGTTGCTTAATTCCCCAAATCAAAAGACCTAAAATGATTATTCATACACTTTAAAAAGACATAAATATTCATTTCTGTAGCCTTACATATTAGGACAGGAAATTATGAAATTATCTCTAGGCTGATTATAACAATTCTACAGGCTTAAATCTACACGTTAATTATAGGCAGTGAATGAATAATTAAAGATAAAAAGAACTTTAGAAATAGCATGAATAGTAAACATTATTCCTAACTAAAAGGAAACATTTTTGCATGTAATATTGTTTGTATGGTTTAATAAAGTTCCCCACAGAAACTTCAATTCAGAAAATTATGGCCCTTTCTCAACAAGATGCAAAATCATGTAAACACTGTATCAAGATTTAAGATCCTGTCGTGCAACATGATCAAGGACTAAAGGCAGAACTGAGTAGGATTTCCATTTTTTTTAACGTAAAATTCTTCTTTCATACTCCCAGTTACTTTAGGCTTACACTGACAGATAAGTGGATGGTGGACAGGATACCATCTTAATTTTGTCCAAATGCAGTGATGCAATAAGTTGTGTTTTTTCAATTGCACCATAAATAAAATGAAAGTGAGAGCCACCTTTATGGTGGCCACACTATTATCATACAGTCTCCATTTTGGGCATACAAGGATTAAAACCACAACAGTGAATTCACTGAGAATTCCATAGTGCACCACTGCAGATCTTCCCAGCAGAAGTAATCTCAGGCAGCTATCCTCAGGTGCCAGATGGCAAGAACTCTGGGCTTTTTCACATTATCAATTACTACAAGTGCCAGACTAATTCTTGCAGTCTAATTTGGTCTTGTAATATATGCCATTATGTATTTGACTAAGAACCTGGAGAGGGAAGTATTTTGGAAGGAGGCAATGACTTACATATTTTTGCCAAGGAGACTGTATGTATGCATCTGTGTAGTTGCCAGGAAGAGAGTATAATGCAATCACAGATATCTATATAAATCAGGAAATCCATGTAGCTGATCTGTCAGCTGTCTAGCTACTGTGTTAAACAGTTGACACTTCTGCTCTTTTCTCATCGCCTTATTTCAAGACCAGACTTGGCTTGACAGCCCTTCAAATAGAAGCCATGGCCATTTGAATTCAGTTTTAATTGCCCATAACAATTGCTAGTCATGCATGGGAAAGCATATCATGCTGTGACTCCAGCATCACATCTGCAGTCCAGAGGAGATCCATGTTGGGATCAGAACATTTGAGTTCATCCAATGACTGCACCTTTTGCAAGGGGCATGCTTGCTGGAAAGCAAATAATGCATCTGGAAGTACATCTTTTTTTACACTGCATGGGTGGGAGGGGAAAATGTAAATATGCTTTTGGAAAGCATACACAGCAGCTGCCTGTGCTTCAAAGAAAACATCTGGAGGGGACTGAATTGATGGACTTAGAGCAGTGATGCAGCAGTTAAGCAATTCCTTTGTTAGGAAACTTAACATGGAAAAACCTTTTTTCCAAATAACGTTTATGTTTGTGGTTTGGTGGTTGTAAGAATTTCATGAATATTTGAGCTATTTATAAAAAGATGGAATATAAATCTCATATTTAAAAATCAATTTGATCCTGTATTTTTTTAAACAAGACATAAGCGAAAAAGAAGAAGAAGAAGAAGAAGAAGAAGAAGAAGAAGAAGAAGAAGAAGAAGAAGAAGAAGAAGAAGAAGAAGAAGAAGAAGAAGAAGAAGAAGAAGAAGAAGAAGAAGAAGAAGAAGAAGAAGAAAAAGAAGAAGGAGGAGGAGGAGGAGGAGGAGGAGGAGGAGGAGCCTGGGCCTCAAAATTCCAATAGAGATGGCATGTGTCCAACAGGAAATGTTCTTCCTGGGACTTTGTGGAAGGGTTAGTTTGGGGATAGGGGCAGTCAGGCAAGGGAGAGAGAATTCAATTGCCCATCTGATTTTAAGGACCATGAAGATAGTAATTGGCATTTAAATGGCATGACTAAATAAACAATAGACATAAAAAAAGATTGTGACCCTCCCTCTATTCTTGCGATCAAAAGCCCTTCCTCTGCTTTGGTATTTTGCAACACAATTCTTAATCAACACACATTTCCAAAGGTCTCTTCCAAGGTTGCCCTGCTTCACTAAGGCATCTTGTCCCAGTCTCAGGTGATTGGTAATGTTCAAATGTGACCAAGTCTACATTCTCCAGTCATAGGCATGACCATCACAACACAGAACTCTAAGCTAAGCAAAAACATACCTAGGGATCACTTGATCAACCCAAGATACCATCAGGGTCAGAAACTCCCAACAAAATGCAAAGGCAAGATGAAAATTCATCCAAAACACATTATCATTTGCAGTCTGTTCTGCCCAGACAGGCACATCTCTAGAATATAATATCATCCATAGTTAGTTTTATTGACTTATGTATTACATTTAGATGGTTGTCCAACTCCAGAAAACTCTGGGTGGCTTATAGTCTTAAAATCAATAGAAACCAAAATAATAAGAAAAGAATGTTGTATATCTCAGAAGAAAATATTCAACTAACACATACAATCCTAAAATGGGCTCCATACTTGCTAACCCAAGGCCTGGGGGTTTTTAAAAAAACCATATGGCCAGGGTGGAGGGCATATGGATCTCTTGGGATATGTTATTCCAGAAAGCAAATGACAAGCAAAGAAGGCCCATCAGGTGACACTGTTGAATCAATAGGAGCTAGAGCATATCATTTAGGATAGGCAGAAATTATTAGAATAAGTGGTCCTTTAAAAAGCCAGGCTCCCTATCTTGAAGGCTGTGTAGATGGTAATCAGTACCTTGAATTGTACCTGGAAACTAACTGGAACTGGTGCAGCTTCAGAAATTTCTGAGTGGTCTTTAAGGGCCTGCAGTGCAAAATCTAAATGTGAGGTGACTAGTCTGTGAGCGACAGTCCGAATGGCACTCCTGTTCAGGAGTACAACTAATACAACCAATGAATCTCTGCAAAGACCCTTCTGGCCACAGCTGCAATCTGATCTTGGAGCAAATCTGGAGACTAAAACATACGAAGGCCTGGAGACTAAAACATATGAGGAATGGCTGCAGGACTTGGGTTTGGCTAGTCCAAAGAAAAGAAGAAACAGTCTTCCAGTATTTAAAGAGCTGCCACCAAGAAGAGGGGGGCCACATTATTCTCCAAAGCACCAGAGGGCAGGACAAGAAACAATGGTTGGAAAATGATCAAAGAGAGAAGCAACCTGGATTTAAGGAGAAACTTTCTGACAGCAAGGACAATTAACCAGTGGAACAGCTTGCCTCCAGAAATCGTGGCCACTCCATCACTGGAGATTTTTAAGAAGAGGCTAGACAGTCACTTGTTTAAAATGGTATAGGTTCTCCTGCTTGAGCAGGCGGCTGGACTAGAAGACCTCCAAGGTCCCTTCCAGTTCTGTTCTATTCTATTCAAGCCTGTGAGTTCAGGAAAAAACCCCAACCCCCTAAAAGGAGACGTGCTGCCACATTCAAACTAAAGATGGAAAGTATTACTTCTTTCAAAGCTTGTAGGACTGTCCTTCTCCCCTCAAGAAGGATGACACTGTTGTATGGACCCTTAACTCACCAACTGAGCAGTCTTTAAAGCCAGAAGAGTCAAAGTTGGGCTTATCCTCCTCTGGAGGCCTGGGTTCAAACTCATCCTATCTACACCAAAAGCACCAGACCTCCAGCAACTTGACAGTAATGGGCCTTGGCATGTATCAGGTTTGTGATTTGCTTGATGGCCGTGAACTCCTGAGCTGGTCCAAGAAAATCACCCTAAGGCAGGTGGACATCCCCAAGAACTATTCATCCCTTTGTTCAGTTTATAGAGTCAGCCAACTCAAGCAGGGATACTGCTTACCAGCAGAGAGGATGATAGAATATGTGAAATTGTTTGAGGGTCACAAAATCCTCCTTGTTCTTAAGGGATTTGTTCCAGTGTTGCTTTAGAGTTATGAAATTGAGCCAAACAAATCTAGTACCTACAGATCAGTAACCAGAGATAGCGAGATTCCTGTAGAGAAAATGTTTGTGGTGTCCAAGGCAATAAAATCCTCAGAGAGAATACAGGCTTCTTTCCTGTATTTCAAATAAGTATTTTCAAGAACATGTCACTTTTTTATCTTACTTTTTATCTCACTCCCCTTGTCTTTCACTACCAGTTTTCATTCTTTTGGCAAGTTCTACAACTCACCCCATATAAACTTCTTATTTCACTCCAAGACATTTGGAATTCATTTGGCAATGAATAACAAGACTTATTTCATTGGCTTGTTTTCTCTTCCCCCCCCCTCTCTCTCTCACACACACATTCACTCTTTCTGTATTGAACATGTCAGGCTGTCATTTTAAAGAATCAAAAAGATGTCCAACAGTTGCATATCAGACCATTTTTGAAGATTGGACGATGTAACTAAGCTGTACACAATTGAATAAGAGATTTCTCATAGTGGGTTTTACCCAGTGCGTTTGTTCACCAGCAGAATAGAGTTTTTAACACAAGTTATTTCCTAAAGATGAGGGATCATCTGAAAGTGGAAGAGTGGACATGGCGAAAGAGAACAAGAGGAAAGCCATTCTACTAACTTAGTCAACTTACCATGGTGGGTTCCCCCAACTGTCTCTTCTACATGGCATATAGCAGTAAAGATCAGGTGAGATATAAAACCTAATACTTTGGCCTTACACCTAGAGAGAGGTCAATGTTGATTTCATTGAAACAGGTTAAGTACACTATGTACTCTCTATATTAACAGAATAATAGAGTTGTAAGGGACCTCAGAGGTCTTCTAGTCCAACTCCCTGCTCAGGCAGGAAATCCTATATAATTTCAGACAAATGGCTGTCCAGCCTCTTCTTAAAAACTTCATTTACAACTTCTGGAGGCAGGTTGTTCCACTGATTAATTGTTCTAACTGTCAGGAAATTTCTCCTTAGTTCTAGGTTGCTTCTCTCCTTGGTTAGTTTCCATCCATTGCTTCTTGTCCTGCCTTCAGTTGATTTGGAGAATCACATTTTTCAAAATGTTCTAAAAACATTGACAACTGCAAAAATTTTTAAGGAAAACTGAATTATAAAAAATCACTGTTTATGGCTATACCGTACTTGTGAAGATTTATTCTCAATATTTTGACCAATGCTCAGTTGTCTAGTCAATGAAGTCATAAATATAAGTTTGGTGTTAATTCTCTGCATTTTTCTAAGAACATGGATGAATAGGGGGAACCTCAATGTTGCCCAAGAAAATAGTGAACATTCATCTTATGGTATAAGAAAAAGTTTGAGACTTTTTGAAGACTCAGATGTCTTCATTGACTGGTCTTCAAAGTAGAGAGTAGAAACAAGACTCTTTTTCACTGCTTTCTTGAAGTATCTTTTAGAATTAGAGGAGGACTCAGGTCAGCTTGTGCTTCTAACATTGAGAAGTTATCCTACTATATATCCTCAGAAGATGATCTATCACAGTTAGAAAGGCTTCCAACCCTCTTCCCCATCAAGAACTGCAGAATGGTCAGTTCACAAGCAATAATCTCAAATCATTTTTTAAAAGGACCATGTGTACTTTTCTATACTTTCCAACTGACCTTCCAGATAGCCAATTGGGCCCCCCTCTCTCTCCCTGGAATTTCCACATCTCTAGTTGGAAGTTGCAAAAAGACATTGAGCCAACAATGACTAAGTTGAACTCTTCCTTCTATAAGTTCATGTCTCTGTGCACACATATTTTTTGTAAGCCCTCAAGCCAAAGCAGCTGTAGGCTATATAGTATGAACATGTGGCATCCATCTACATGCCCAATTTTGCCTTTGCAAAGTTGCTTAATTGAAACTTCATTGGGAGGCAAGAAAGTGAGCAGCCTGGGCAGATGGAGTTTCATTCTTTTCCTATCTTTGATTAATAAATATTTTAGATCATCTCCCCCTTGTAAGAGAATCCATGTCTATATTCAGCAGTGAGGCTGTTTTCTCAATTGCCTTGATCTTGGGGACTAGTTCAATAGGTTAGTTGTTTGATGAATGCCAATATATTTCCATTTCTATGCTTTTGGAATTAAAGCATGGGGTTCATATAATTCCATGCTCTTTTGGGGTTTTCTTGCAAAAAGAAAATGATGGGAAATCCCAAAGGGATACTTTTGGACTTTAGCATATTCATCTTCTCAATCCATCTTTTGCTTCTTGTTCAGTATCGACAACCTGCTACATTTATTTGCTGTGTAAAACCACAGGCAGCAAGAACAAAACCACCATGGTCCTTGTTTACTTTTGGTTTTGGTTTGTGAAGACAATTTTTCCTCGTGTAGAGTAATGGGATAAGAAACCATAAGTGATGGTCAGGGAGGAGAACGGCATGGAGTGAGATACCATCAGTACGCTGATGACACTCAGCTGTACATTTCCACTCCTGGCCAAATCAGTGAAGCGGTTAAGGTGATGTGCCGGTGTCTGGAGGCTGTGAGGGTCTGGATGGGCGTTAACAGATTAAGGCTCAACCCTGACAAGACGGAGTGGCTGTGGGTGATGCCTCCCAAGGACACTTCCATCTGTCCTTCCATTACTCTGGGGGGTGAATCTATAAACCCCTCGGAGAAGGTCCGCAACTTGGGAGTCCTCCTCAACCCACAGCTGACATTGGAACATCATTTGTCGGCTGTGGCGAGGGGGGCATTTGCCCAGGTTCGCCTGGTGCACCAGTTGCGCCCCTATTTGGATCGGGAGTCTCTCCTCACAGTCACACATGCCCTTGTCACCTCGAGAATCGACTACTGCAATGCTCTCTACATGGGGCTACCCTTGAAGAGTGTTCGGAGACTACAATTAGTGCAAAATGCGACTGCGCGAGCAATTGTGGGTCTTCCACGTTGTGCCCACATTTCGCCAACTCTCTGCATGCTGCATTGGCTGCCTATTGGTCTCCGAGCGCAATTCAAAGTGTTGGTCATTACCTATAAAGCCCTTCATGGCATTGGACCAGGATACTTACGGGACCGTCTTCTGCCACATATTTCCCTACGGTGAGAGCGCACAGGGGCAGCCTCCTCCGGGTTCTGTCAGTGAAACAATGTTGTCTGGCGGGCCCTAGGGGGAGGGCCTTCTCTGTTGTGGTGCCCGCCCTCTGGAACCAACTACCTCCTGAAGTCCGCGTTTCTCCCACTCTCCTGGCCTTCTGAAAGAACCTTAAAACCCATCTTTGCCGGCAGGCCTGGGGATGATTGTGGACTGTTGTGTGAATGTTGAATGTGTGTGGGGTTTCTCTTTTTTAAATATTTTTTTGTTTGGATTCAGATTATGATCTGCTGTTTTTATGTATGTTGTAAGCCGCTCCGAGTCTTTGGAGAGGTGCGGCATATAAATCCAACAAATAAATAAATAAAAAGTCTCATTTTTCTTCTTTATTCCTTCTTTGGGGGGGAAGAGAGACTTCCTTCCAAACTATCCAATTAACTTTTCCCCATAGATAAGGATCAGCAAGAATCAGATTTCCTCAGTCTTTTGCATGGTGGTCCCAATCGCTTAATCACTTTCAATTAAGTAACATAAAAAGTGGAGAAAAAAGGGAAAATCACTACTTTGCTAAAATTTGGAATAAGAAAAATATCCAGACATGCATGCAGATGGCAATGTTTCTCCTTGTAGTAATGTTACAGGGCCTGTGAGTTTGATGTCACATATAATTTTTGCCTCAGCTGGAAACAATCATTGCCAAATGTTTCATTATGAGTATAATCCTCAATGTATCTGAAAATGGGCCCACTGAGAAAAAGAGGACAAGTTGTGTCATTCTGCCCTTGTTTATAGGCATTGTTGCTGAGCTAACATCCTTCCTATAAAAAGCCTATTTAATCCAAAAGTGAAATCTCCCATTTTAATTCAAGTTTGCCTTGGTACTTGTGTTTTTCTACACAATTCCCTGATCCTACACAATTCCCCGATACCCCATTCATATTATAATGTTCTATAATGTTCCTTTACAGGAATAATATTACATTACTATGGGGATATTACGAATAAATCACTTGTGAAAATCTGTAGCTTCCTAAGACAATCAAACTGCAAAATATTTTCATTTGTTGTGGGGAAAATAGATCATTTTTCTTTCTAGTTGCCTAAAGCACCTGAACAAAGGTATTTATCATTTTGACTGTCCCATTATTTATCAGGCAGAGATCAAATACTATATCTGAAATAAGATGAAATTGTAATTATAGGAAAAATACAAGGGTAAGTAATGAGACTCTGAAATTATATGTTTAATTATACGATGTAGAATTGCCTTGAAGTGAAGTAATACAGATGTCTATCTCCAATACACAAATGAGTAAGTGTTCATCAAAAGGTTTCTGTGATTGTGTTCTGAAGTTTTTCCATGGCATTATTAGAAAATGTCCTTCTAACTCCTCAGTACATGAACATCATAGCATCAGATGGCCTTAGCTAGCCATAGGTATCTGGCCTTATCTGATTTTAAAAAGCTAAGCAGGCCTGAGACTGATCTGTGGGGTGGGGAAAATACCAAATCTGTAGGCCAGATTGGAAAGAAAGAAGACAGCTATCAACAGGCTCATAGAGATAAACAACATCTATATATCATTCAAAAGAGATAATAAAAAAACTAAAAAGGAAACAAAAAGACCAAAATACCTCCTCATCAGCAATCAACAGTCAGACAAGCAGAGATTAATACCAAGACTAACACTAGACCTACAATCAAGAAACAAACAATACCCAACCATGTAACTACCAACTCAGACAAAAAAGATAACAGTAAACAACAACCTAATCAAGGAACCACCAAGAAAACTTTCCCCAATACTCACAAGACAAGATACTTGTATATAAAGAGAGAGCAAACCCAGTTCCCTCCTGGCACTGATAATGTTACCAAGGTGGGTTAGGAAATGACTGTGAGAAACCAACCAAACTCAGAGACCACCATGGATCCCAACAAAGAAGACATTGGCAAATGTCTTTCTCTGTTGTGGCGCCCGCCCTCTGGAACCAACTGCCTCCTGAAGTCCGCGTTTCTCCAACTCTCCTGGCCTTCCGGAAAAATCTAAAAACTCATCTTTGCCGGCAGGCCTGGGGATGATTGTGGTTGATTGTTGAATTGAATGTGTGTTTTATTGTTTTTTTTTTAGATATCGTTGTTTGGGTTTTTTTAATTGTAATTTTATTCTTATATATATGTTGTTAGCCGCTCCGAGTCCCCGGAGAGGAGCGGCATACAAACCCAAATAAATAAATATATATATATATATATATATATATATATATATATATATATATATATATATATATATATATATATATATATATATATATATATATATATATATATATATATATATATATATATATATATATATATATATATATATATATATATATATATATATATATATATATATATATATATATATATATATATATATATATATATATATATATATATAAATCAAATCTGCAATGTTATCAAGAGAGTAATATGGGTGTATATGAGTAAATTGGAAGATCTGAAAGTCCAGATAAGGGACAGATTATCTGACAGTTGAAAATTACTTGCCAGTATATAATCAATCAAATCCATGTAGTTACCTGATTCAAAGCAATCTTTAACATATGTATATTTGTGTGTGCATTGTGTGCATGTGTATGTAGACAGTGTGTGTGTTTCATTTTAGGAATATTATCAGTTAGCTATTCACTATGGGAATAAAATGAACGCACTGAACATAACTGATTGTCTACCATCAAGTTGGTGCCAACTTTTAGTGATCACTTAGATAGACTAAACCTAAGATAAGAACATAAGAACATAAGAAGAGCCATGCTGAATCAGGCCAAAGCCCATCGAGTCCAGCATTCTGTGTCACACAGTGGCCCACCAATTGTACATGGGGATCTTGAGCATAAAGAGAAGGCAAAACCCTCCCTTTCCCTTGACCCCCAACAAATGGTACCCAAGGGAATCCTGCCTGCCTCAACCAACATAGAGGCGGCACATGGACATCCGTTTTAATAACCATCGATACACTTTGCATCCATGAATCTATCTAGCCCTGCCTTGAAGCTGTCAAGGCTGACAGCTGTCACGACCCCTTCAGGAAGTGAATTCCATAAATCAACGACTCTCTGGGTGAAGAAATATTTCCCTTTATTTGTCCTCACTTTCTTAGCTATGAGCTTTAGGGAGTGCCCCCTTGTCCTGGTATTGTGTGATAGAGAAAAGAATTTTTCTCTATCCACCTTTTCTATCCCATGCATGATTTTATACACTTCGATCAAGTCACCCCTTAAACGCCGTCTTTCAAGGCTGAAGAGACCAAGGCGTTGCAATCTGGTTTCATAAGGGAGGCGCTCCATTTCCTTGATCATTCTTGTTGCCCTTTTTTGCACCTTTTCCAGTTCCATTATATCCTTCTTGAGGTGCGGTGACCAGAACTGTACACAGTACTCCAAGTGTGGTCTCACCATCGATTTGTACAGAGGCAATACAACACTTGCTGACTTATTTTCGATTCCCTTCCTAATCATGCCAAGCATGGAATTTGCTTTTTTTACTGCTGCTGCGCATTTGGTTGACATCTTCATCGAGCTGTCCACCAAATCCCCAAGATCCCTTTCTTGGGTTATCTCAGAAAGTTTGGTCCCCATCAGTTGGTAAGTATAATTGGGGTTCTTTGCCCCGATGTGCATAACTTTGCACTTGTTTAGGTTAAAATGCATTTGCCACTTTGTTGCCCACTCACACAATTTCGAGAGATCCTTCTGGAGCTCCCGACAATCAGTTTCACTTTTCACAACCCGGAACAATTTAGTGTCATCAGCAAACTTGGCTACCTCACTATTAACTTCTACATCCAGATCATTGATGAATAAATTAAAAAGTAAAGGTCCCAAAACTGAACCTTGGGGTACACCACTTCTCACTTCTTTCCATCCGGAGAATTGTCCATTTATTGCCACCCTTTGCTTCCTACAATTTAGCCAGTTACCAATCCAGGACAAGACCTGTCCTCTAATTCCGTGGCTGGAGAGCTTTTTTAGGAGCCTTTGGTGAGGAACTTTGTCAAAAGCCTTTTGAAAGTCAAGATATACAATATCAACTGGGGCCCCTTTATCTATGTATTTATTTACACCCTCAAAGAATTCTAACAAGTTAGTAAGACATGATTTGCCTTTGCAGAAACCATGTTGATTTTCATTCAGCAATGCCTGTTTTTCTATGTGCCCTGTAATTTTATCTTTAATAATGGTTTCCATCAGTTTGCCTGGAACTGAGGTTAGACTGACTGGTCTATAGTTTCCTGGATCACCTCTGGATCCTTTCTTGAAGATCGGGGTTATATTTGCTTCCCTTCAATCCTCCGGTACAGTGCCTGATCTTAGAGAAAGATTGTATATTTTAGCTAGAAGTTCAGCAATTTCACACTTGAGTTCCTTGAGAATTCTAGGGTGGATGCCATCTGGACTCGGCGATTTGTTGACGTTTAGTTTAGAAAGGCATGCAAGAACATCTTCCTTGTTTATCTCTATCAGGTTTAATTCTTCTATTTCCCTCCCTGGGAAAACTAATTCAGTAGCAGGCAGATGTTCTCTATCCTCCTCGGTGAAAACGGAGGCAAAGAAGTCATTTAGCCTCTCAGCAATCTCCTTGTCTTCTCTGATTATCCCCTTCTGACCATTGTTATCAAGTGGCCCAACTGATTTTCTGGTTGGGTTCCTGCTTCTGATGTACTTAAAAAAGGTTTTGTTATTATTTTTAATATTCTTGGCTATATGCTCCTCAAAGTCTCTCTTGGCTTTCATGACTATCACCTTGCATTTGGTCTGCCAGAGTTTGTGATCCCTCCTGTTCTCCTCGGTAGGAAGAGCCTTCCATTTCTTAAATGAGTTTTTCTTCTTTCCAATAACCTCCTTTACCTCACTTGTAAGCCATACTGGTATCCTCTTGGACTTTCCAATCCTCTTTCTTCTTTTAGGAATGCATTTTATTTGAGCCTGCTGTAACGTATTTTTAAACAGTTTCCAAGCATTTTGGAGGGATTTGACTTTTTTTACTGTTCCTTTTAGTTTCTTCTTTACTATTTTCCTCATTTTGTCAAAATTTCCTCTGTGAAAGTTTAAGGTCTCTGTGTTAGTTTTCACTGACAATTTGCTATCCATGGTTAAGTTGAAGGTTATTGTGTTGTGATCGCTGGTTCCTATGGGCTCGGTTACAAGGACATCATGAACCAAATCCTGTGTGTTAGTTAGAACCAAGTCCAGGATCCCCTTTCCCCTGGTAGATTCCATGACCATCTGCTCAAGGGAATAATCGGCTAACATGTCGAGGAACCTTGTCTCTCTTTCATGTGTAGAACAAGAATTTACCCAATCTATTTGGGGATAGTTGAAGTCCCCCATTATGACTACCCTATTTTTTTTTGAGGCCTCCTTAAATTCTTTTTCCAAATAGCAATCTGCCTCTGGAGTTTGGTTGGGAGGGCGATAGCAGATCCCTAATGTCAGATTAGTTTCCTGTCCTGGGATTTTTATCCACAATGTTTCTGTGGGTGAGTTTGAATTTTCTTGAATTTCGAGTTCATGAGATTCTAACTCCTCATTTATGTACAAGGCCACGCCACCACCATTTCTCCCTCTCCTGTCCATCCTATACAATTTGTAACCTGGAATCCTTGTGTCCCATTGGTTTTCATCTGTCCACCAGGTTTCTGTTATGCCGATAATATCAATATTATTTTCCTTCGCCAAGCATTCCAATTCCCCTATTTTTGCTCGAATGCTTCTAGCATTTGTGTACAGACCTTTATATGTAATTTTCTGGTGCACTTTCAACTTTGACTGTGGATTTTGACTGTAGAATTTGGTTGTAGAATTTGTAGATGGTCTACCATGTCCTTCTGCTTGACTATTACAATTTAGTTTTCCTGTTGACTCACCAATGTGTGCATAACTCCCTCCCTCCATATTAGGCAGTGCGCCTTCTCGAACCGGAAGCTGCCCAGCTCCTGTCGACTTGCCCCTATGAATCAGTTTAAAAGCTGCTCTGAAACCTTTTTAATATTAATCGCCAACAGTCTGGTTCCATTATGGTTCAAATGTAACCCGTCCCTTCTGTACAGGTGTGGCTTGTCCCAAAATGTTTCCCAGTTCCTAATGAATCTAAACCCTTCCTCCCGGCACCACTGCCTCATCCACGCATTGAAGCTCCTGAGCTCTGCCTGTCTAGCTGGCCCTGCGCGTGGAACAGGTAGCATTTCTGAGAATGCAACCTTGGGGGTCCTGGACTTTAATCTTCTACCTAGCAACCTAAATTTGGCTTCCAGGACCTTCTGCTTAGCTTTTCCAATGTCATTGGTACCGACATGTACCACAACAGTTGGTTCCACCCCAGCACTGTCTATCAGCCTGTCTAGATGCCTCGTGATGTCCGCAACCTTTGCACCCGGCAGGCAGTTTACCATGCGGTCAACGCTTCCATCACAAACCCGTCTCTCTATATTTCTAACAATTGAATCACCCACTACAAGAAGCCCCCCTCCCACCACCTGCGGAGAAGTATCCTCGGTGCAAGAGGATATGGGCACATCCTCCAGGGAAGGGGTCTCAACTAAGGGAGCCTGTCCCTCTTCCACAGATTGATGTCCTCCCTGCCCAAGATCTCCATTTTCCAAAGCAGCTGGAGAGCTGCTCAGCATGGAGTGGGACGCTCCTGCTGCATCCCTGAAGATCTTCTCCTGCCTCGCTATCTCTCTCTGCTTCTCCAGGTCTGCTACCTTGGCTTCAAGGGAAAGAACCTGTTCCCTGAGAGCCAGGAGCTCATTGCACCAATCACACACCCAAGACTTCTGTCCAGCAGACAGATAGTCATACATGTGACACTCAATACAAAACACTGGGAAGCTCCCCTCCGTCTGCTGGCTATCTATCTCCATTTCTTGTTATTATATGTTTGCTGTTATTATTATGATGCTGTATAAGTTCACCGAGCCCTAGAAACAAGCTTCAAGGGAGAATGGTTCTGATGCTGTATACAGATGTTTTATCTCCAGGAAGCTACTGATCCAAATTTTCCCCTTCCCTAGATATTGGCTTTATCTAGCCTCATAGAGCTTTTAACTCTCCATCATAAAATTATATGCATTTGAATGCTGACCAGTTTATAGACTCTGCTATGCAAAGATAAGCAAATGGTTTCTTGGAATATTTTTCTGGCACTTCTTGCTTGAAAAGTAACTCTTCATTATTATTCATGTAGATTTAATTTCTTCTATAGCTTAAGGGTTTCAACTGTTTCCAGTGTAAACATATTGCATGTTATTTATTGGAGTTATATCCTGCTGTTATTATGTACAACTCAAGGCAGAATATATAATGTTCTCATCTTCTATTTTGTCTTCAGCGACAAACCTATGAGGTGGATTGAGCTGAGAGAAAGTAACGGGTCCAAAGTTACCCAGCCAGCTTCCATGAAGAAAGACACCCCAGACTCAACGATAATTGATAAGATAGACAAAAATGTCTGGATAGTGGGTGTTGCAGTACCTGCTGCAAAGAACATAATGGAAAAGATAGAACTGTAGAAAATAACTAAATACAAAGACCTGCAGAGAGAAGTAGAATGACTGTGGCAAAAGAAAGCAAAAATAGTACCAATAGTAATACCGTAGGTGCCTTGATAGAATAGAATAGAATAGAATAGAATAGAATAGAATAGAATAGAATAGAATAGAATAGAATAGAATAGAATAGAATAGAATAGAATAGAATAGAATAGAATAGAATAGAATAGAATAGAATAATGTTATTGTCACTTTAAATGTACACTAATAAGCATACATTAAAATGATTTTAATAGAATAGACAGAGTTGGAAGGGACCTTGAAGGTCATCTAGTCCAACCCCCTGCTCAGGCAGGAAACCCTATACCATTTCAGACAAATGGCTGTCCAGTCTCTTCTTAAAAACTTCCAGTGTTGGAGCATTCACAACTTCTGGAGGCAGGTTGTTCCACTGGTTAATTGTTCTAACTGTCAGGAAGTTTCTCCTTAGTTCTAGGTTGCTTCTCTCCTTGGTTAGTTTCCACCTGTTGCTTCTTGTCCCGCCTTCCTCTTCTTTATGGCAACCCCTGAAATATTGGAACACTGTTATCATGTGAGTCCTAGTCCTTCTTTTCATTAAACTATTCGTACCCAATTCCAAATGTTTTCTATATGTTTTAGTCTCCAGTCCCCTGATCATCTTTGTTGTTCTTTTCTGCACTCTTTCTAGAGTCTCAACATCTTTTTTATATCGTGGTGACCAAAATTGGATGCAGCATCCTAAGTGTGGCCTTACCAAGGCATTGTAAAGTGGTATTAACACTTCACGTGACCTTGATTCTATCCCTCTATTAATGCAGCCTAGAACTGTATTGGCTTTTTTGGCAGCTGCAGCACACTGCTGGCTCATATTTAAGTCATTCTCCACTAGGACTCCAAGATGTTTTGGGTTGAATCCCAAAATATCTGGAGCACCACTTGAACACTATTGGCATTGACAAAAATCCCCATTATTTAATTATAAAAGGCAGCTTTACTTGGAATAATTCACATCCTCTAATGATACCTTTAACACCATCAAACAACATCTGCCTATCCCAGGTCCTTGGGAAAGATTTGATAAGAGGATAAAAATGCCAAATTCAATCTAAACATCTAGCTGACTGTGTGATGAAGCACAATACAATAAAATCAATAAAAGACACACACACAAAATAAAGATAAAAGGTGGCAAGCACGATACAATGAGGATTCTTACTGCCCTTGCCAATGGCCTGGGTGAAGAGTCACTTCTTCGTGGGTCTTCTAAAACATCAGGAGAATGGGAGCCATTCAGATCACATGAATAGCCTCATTCCAGAGGGCAGGTACTTAAGCTGAGATGGTTGGAGATATTTCCACAGCAAACTTGTCACTTATTAAAAATAAATACATTAACACATGTTTACAAATCTGTATAAGTATATAACTCAAATACAACATTGTAATAAATTTAAATAGAATAACTAACAGTATTTATTGTTCTGCCTCTCTGGAAAAAGGTTAAATAAGCAATATATTCTGGCATGAAAGGAAATATGTTTCCTTAAGTCAGTACAGAAGATTATCGGTGATCTGTCATCTTCATGGTCTGAATAATATACAATACATGATGTTTGTAAAGCTTATTGAAAGAAGAATATAGAGGTTGGTCAACCGTAAAAACAGCCATAGAAACATCTAATTCTCTACATGCACTTAGTTTCCTGTTATTAGAGAAAGGCACTTAATAGTGGAGAAAAATGAACTCCAGATGGAGAGGTTAGAAATGAAGCAAATGTTTTATTGTGATTTTTTTCTTCTTCTAAAAGTATATGTTTGTAGATTGATGATTGAGACCTGAGGTGGAACAAGAATCAGAGCTGTTAATCATGTCTCCTCTTGTTTCCTGACCTTGCTCTACTATGTTCCTCTGCTTCTGTTTTGTCTTCTGGATGACATTTTGTCAAAGAATGTAGCTAAACCTCAGGGCACACCTCAGGTTCATAGCCTTAGAATCAGAAGTGGGGGGGGGAGTGTGTGCATGCATAAGATAAGGAAGTTTGTGTGTGTGTGTGTGTGTGTGTGTGTGTGTGTGTGTGCATGAAATGGGGATGTAATTGATAATGCAAAATAATTAACTGGTTCTTCTTCACTTCTCCACTGCTGATCATTCTTACAAGGAGAGGCATTTCCTTATTTCAGGAGCTAGAATTCTGTTAATGCCAATTGCTTGATTTGTGAATTGGGCAGCTATATGTCTTTAAAAACAAACAAACAAACAAACAAACAAATGTCAGCTCCTAAATGGAATTTTACGGCACAAACACATGACTTGATCAGTTAGAGTTTGTGTTAAGGAAGGAAAAGGAAGAAAAGGAATCCCTGTGGATTTTATTCTGGTAGTTGTTGCTGACTATAGGAGACAGCGCTCATCTCTGTTTCAAGGCTGTGAGCCAGTGTTGTCTGAAGACGTTTCCGCAGCCATGTAGCTAGTATGTCATAGAATGCTGTTACCATCCTCCCAAAGTGGAACTTATTTATCTACTTGCATCTGCATGCTTTCGAACTGCTAGGTGGCAAGAGCTAGGCAGAGACAGATGCTCACCCCATTCCATGATGCTCAGGTCTCAAACCTGGGCTGTTGGCAAGCCCAGCATCTTAACCACTGAGTCATCATGCTCTCCATCATATTAGCTCTCCTGATGTGGGCTTCCCTATCCATTTACTCTAGTGTTGGCTGATATTTGGAGTTGGGATCCATAGTTCAGCAACTTTTGATAGGCTAGGTATTCTCCACCTCTCCTTTAAAGCAGGGGTCCTCAACCCCTGGTCTGTGGACCGGTACCAGGCTGCGACATGTCAGCAACCGGTCCACACAAACAAGCAAAGCCTGATCTGCAGGAGGCAGGCAGCACACAAAACCATGCCCCCTCCAGTCTGCGGCAAAACCTCTCTCCACAGAACCGGTCCCTGGTGCCCAAAAGGTTGGGGACCTCTGCTTTAGAAAACCTCCGCATCTTTTACTAAGAATTTTCCAGTGCTTTCCTGCTGTATCTTCCATCTGTCACTATAGTCAATCCATGAGGTCCGTGTTGTGCTTTGGATTCAAAGTTCTTTTGGAGCCTGTGGATGTATTCATTTATTTAGCACCTTAAAACAGCTGAGTTTTTCCTGGGCTGTCATGGCTGTCCTCTGCAACTGCAGTTGGATGTTCATGGCTAGAACAAGACATAATTGGTTTAAGGAACTGCTGACAAAGAACTCCATGGATATTCCAAAGCACCACTTTGCCTTTGAATCCAAGTCACTGTGTAGTTCAAAGATCCATTCAGAAAAGTGGCAAGGATCTGCAGTACTTTGGGAGCTGTAACATTTCGGGTCTTCAAATCACTCCACCCTCCATAGTTGGTTGGAATTCCTTAATATCTGTCACCCCCCCCCCCGTCTGTCTTTCTTGATGGCACTACCAGTTCCACTTTGAAGCATAACCCTTTTCAATGTTTTCTAAGAAATTGATTTGTTGGGTTTCAACTAAGGTCTGTCAGATTTCACAAAGAAAGCTGGACACTGTCTTGCAGTTAATGGATGCAACAAAGAGAGGCTTACAGTTGGTTGCTGCATGGATGACCATGGTTTAGGCTGATTTAGCTTGTTTAGCAATCATTATTTTTAGACTTCCCAGATGTGCTGGCTTCTTCCACTCTGTTCAAGATATCTGGGAGCTGTTTGCCATTTCCCTCTCCTTTTTTCAGAAGCAGATGTATAAACTCTCTCACTCCAGCCCATTTGGGATTGTAGCCTGGGAGTGACTTCTCTGACCTCAGCTGGTAAAGAACGCACTGTTTGGAAGCCGTTCTCAGCTCATTTTCTTCACATGGCTGTATGTTAAGGCAAAACACATTGGTTGTGTGTGTGTGTGTGTGTGTGTGTGTGTGTACCCTGATCAAATCATTCCACTGGTCAGCTCATCTGCAGATGAGCTGTTAAACTTTTAAATAAACCACAGCCAGTGGAAGCATGGCTTTTTTGCAATGTGTGAGTCTCATTTATGACTCTCTCTTAGGGAGTCTAAGGCAAAGTAGTAGAAGTACACCATCTAGCGAGGAACACTATTCCACTTTCTTGTGCCGGGTCTTCAATATGTCTAAGGAGATTCTAAATCATCCATGTCATGGTTGTCCCAAAGGTGTTTTTGCAAAAGGCAGCTGGACTTTCTTGGGTTTTTTTCCTTGAAAATGTTTTGCTTCTCATCCAAGAAGCTTCTTCAGTTCTGAACTGAAGAAGCTTCTTGGATGAGAAGTAAAATGTTTTCAAGAAAAAAAAAACCAAGGAAGTCCAGCTGTCTTTTGGAATAGCACCTTTGGGCCTATAATACCTACACTTGTATTAACTTTGTGGCTCCTAACAGCCCCAAAGCAGAGGCTGTGAAAGATGCACTGTGTGATCTCATGGCTGGGAAAACACTTAGGCACATTTCATCACTGCTTATATTCACCGACACAATCTAACACTATTATTGTTGCTCCTTTTATTAGATCGTGTGTGATTTAAGGAGGCAGCTGGACTGATTCTTCCTTCCATGCTGCTTAGGGAATTCAGCTTTTGCAAGTTTAGCGTATTACCAGACTAATGGCAGTGGGGGATTTAACATTTGCTCTTTATTTTCCATGAATCCTTCCAAAATGCTTTTACTGAGTCCAGCTGTAAAATGTACACACTGAGGCCTCAGTCCTATCATAACTGCAAAGTTATGGTTCCTAAGAAAACTACCATTGCAAAATAAATTGATCTACAGTATATAAGACTTTAATCTGGCCTATTCATACTAAATAACCAAGCTTTAAGTTCAGTAACAAATGTTATATTGATGTAGCAGTCAGGCAGTCTGCTGTCATTTGTTACAGTTTTTAATCATAAATACAAAACAGATAAAAATACAGTAACACATCCACATTTTAGCATGAGGCGTCGTGCATTCATTCTGGTTAAAGTACTCAAATAAAGTTATACTGATGATACCATCAACAGCAGCTTTGGACAACCCTTTGGAAATGTCTTTTTCCTTTGAAAGAAAATTCAGAGATGGAAACTACTGTGCTTAGAAACTAAAAGACATGAATACACAATTTTCTCTTTAATCCAGTAGTGGAACCTATATCTGTTTATGAAGTTTACACCTTTGACATAAGGCCTGATTATTTGTAGAACAAAAGTGATATATGCAGAAAACTTTGGGTCTTAAGATGATGGGCACTTCGCTATCCAAGTCCTAAACCAGGGGTAGGCAGCCTCAGCTCTTTTATGACTCATGGACTTCAACTCCCAGAATTCCTGAGCCAGAGTGGCTCAGCTTGGAAACCTCTCCCTTTTCCCTCAGCATAGCTGACTCAGGAATTCTGGGAGTTGAAGTCCACGAGTCATAAAAGAGCCAAGGTTGCCTACCCGTGTCCTAAACCATTGGACTCTCATTCTTTTGCTTAACAAAATTAGAAGAAAATGCTGTTCCTTGCTCTACATAAAACAGGGGTGTCAAACTGCTGGCCCATGGGCCGGATGCATCATCTGGAAACTGCGCCCACTCCATTGCCAGCAATGGCAAAACCAGCCCAATATGTTGCGTTATGTCACATGACTTCGCGAGTTTCACATGTCTGACATAAAACATTTTCAATCCTTGGTTGATGCACTTGGGATCTGTAGATAGAAATGGGCATGACAGATACAGGGACTGAATTCATGCCAGCTTTGCCAAGCTCTGACCTTGTTAACGAGTAATCCATAGTTGGCTGGGTTTGAATAAATCACGATTGGATGGAATTGTATGATGTCCTTAGCTCTAAACCACAATTTAGAAATATACAGCTGAATTAACTTACCACACTAGGCCAAAGCCAGGTGAAGCATATGTGAGGTGAACCAAATGACCGGAGTTAGTCACACTTCAGCTGCCAGTCATTTAAAGATAGGTAGATAGACAGATAGATCAATGATAGATAGATAATAGGTGATATAGATATAGATAGATATACATAGATTGAGATAGATAGATAGATAACATGATAGAGATAGAAGATAGATAGATAGATAGATAGATAGAGAGAGAGAGAGAGAGAGAGAGAGAGAGAGAGAGAGAGAGAGAGAGAGAGAGAGAGATAGACAGATAGATAAAGGGTGATGGATGATAAATTTGTGTGTGCATATGTTTGAGTGTATACACTGAATGCAGGAAAAAATAGATTATCTTTGATATATCTATCCCCATATTGGCCCCATTGATTAATCAAGGACCTCTGAAAAACCAGGGATGAAATGGATGATGATTATTTGTTTTCACTGTGCATACTACACTCAAAAGTAGGACAAACAAACAAAATAGAGCAGATGGGACAATTCTTCATAGTTTGATATGAAAGTATTTTCTCAACTATTTTGTATTTTCTATTCCTAAGTAACTGTAAATTCTTCTCTTATTTTTATGCAGGCGTGCACATGTACACATATATAGATGCATGCAGATGTGAGTTCTGCTAGGCAGAGGACAAATGATAGATGTTCAGTAATTAAGCCACTTTGAGAAGATGATAAAAATGAACTTCTTTACCATGCCTTATACTCAGAATTTGTTTGCAATGTCAGGGCCGATCCATTTAAGAACATATGAATAATTCTTCAATTTCACCTTGGTTCCCATATTTCAATTCTAAATGCTAATGAGTACCCATACTGGTTTCACTCATGTTCTGGAGAAAATAATAAATGGCTCAGGAGAACTCTGAGGGTTGCAGAAATTTTATTTTGGGGTGTACATATTGTGTGCTTTATTTTCATTGATAATGGTTTTAAAACCTGCAGAGGCAATCAATTTTCTGAAAGAAGGCCAAGACATTAGAATAGCAGCAAAATGTTTGGAAAAGTTCTGTATGTTATCCTGAACTAAATTGAGCTTTAAAAGTTCATAGGCCATTCCCATTTCAGAATGACATTTGGTCATTCTATTCTCAACTTTGAGACAGGATCATTTGAAAAATATTAAGACACAGATTTGAGTGTGTTTGAGTTTTGCCGTAAATAATGTTGGCTTCAATAGTGTGTATAGCATATATGCTGGGAAAGCTTGCTCGATAAAGAAGATGGAGTTAATTATTATGTCTGTCTATCTGTCTATCTGTCTCTTTTTCTCTTGGTGGGGGAGAGGTAGGATTACAGAATTAAAATCAGAGATCCATCCATGAAAAGTCTCAGCCTATTAATTTTATGAAGTCATATTCTGGGGGTGATTGACGAGCTTTCCTTGTTTTATTCCCACGAAAATACCATCATTTGTGGGTGTTTGGCATTTTATTCCACTGGCTGTGATTTGTATAGGAAAAATTAAAAAGCGGCTGAAAGAGAGAAAAAGGTTTTCAAAGAAACGATCTTTTATGATGTTTTTACTTCCTCAGGTCCACAGGAAACTACCACAAAATCCCCAAAATATTTATGGAATCTAAATGTGACTTTTAAAACCCCCCTTCTGTAGATTATTTGGTTTGTAAAGATGTATCCTGTAAAACACCATTCAAAGGTCTGACAGACAAACTTAGAGATGGATTGTCATAGAGAAAAACTATTTATATGGTTGCTAGGAGTCAAAAGTGGCTTGAAGGTATATAATCTATTATCAATCCTGTAAAAAAAAAGTTGAAAAACTCTCCTTTCACTGTTTTAGAGGAAGAAGATCATATGGAGGAATCATCTCTCACACTTTTTTAAAGTGCTAAAAGTCTTCTAAAACCCAATAAGGATCTTATAACGTTTTCTCTGTGATGTATTCCAGGCTTTGAAGTTGCCAGAGAAACATTTTGAAGCAAAGCTTTCCTTGGAAACTTTATGGTCTTCTCAACTCTTTATTAAAGGCCTGGAAATATCATTTCTTAACCATACTTAAAACTCTAGCCCCTTTGAAGAAAAAAGCAAAGAGATACATTTCTTTATGTATATGTATATATACATGAATGCACAGTCTTCACAGTGGCTGAGTTTATCCCCTGTTTTTCCTCTGGCATGTTAAGCTGTTCTACTGTGGGATAGGTTGGGCCTCAAAAGGGAACAAATGCTCCAAAAACACCTATTGATCTACAAATTTCTGTGGCTTCTACCATACTAGAATGCTTCTCCTTCCCTTTTAAATGTGAGTTTATGCAAATGAATAAATCCTGTATATTCTACACAATCTAGAACTTATTGTTATGAACAAATCATTTTCATAATAATTAACTCCATCTTCTCCATCTGTAGCATTAGAAAGCTGGATCAAAAGATATTTCGGGTTTTAAAAATTGATACTGTGTTGACTGACTTCACCTTGTTAAATTGGTCTCTGTGTTAAACTGATGTGTAACTGAGAATGAATTGGTCATAAATTAGATATGCACAAGGCACTGAGTATTTTCTTCAACTATCCACTATAGGACTACAGAGTGAACTGCCTATTTAGTTTCTGTAATAGTTACATTATGATGCAGTCCTTGGCAGCTGTCACTGCATCCCTTGATTCCCCCCCCCTAGAAATAAGTCCACCTGTGTGGTGCTTATTTAGGAGCACACGTGGACAGGCTCACACTGTAAGGCAGGGATTGTTCATCTGTCTGCATTCAGGAACCTCAGCCTAGCTTCTTGATCTTTTAGGGTGTTTTAGAGAGTGATCAGATGATCAACATAGACTCAGAAGGCTAAAAGGACCTTGGAGGTCTTCTTGAATGATACATTTCTTTACAGCCTTTTGGTGCCTCTGAAAGGAACTTTAAGCTGTGGAAGGGGAGCAAGTGGGCTCTGGAAGCAAACTGTAATTACATATATCCCTTGACCCTTTTCAAAGCTCCCAGCTGGTCCATTTTAGACTTTTATGACCATTCTGAAGAATATTAAAGGGAAAAAAATGTGAGCCAGTGTTCCCAAGAAAGGAAAGCAGCCTTTTTTTCAAAGTACTGGAAAATGTCCTTTTTGAACAATTAAATTTCTTACATTTTGCTGCCAAATTTTGGTGATGTGATTTCAGACCGCAGAGCCATAAATGTGATGCTGGGAGACCCACCCTACCCTAAAACAAATTGTTCTTTGAAGTCTAGTCTTATATGGCCTTCCTTTACTGGAACACATGAGAGAAAATTGTTCCAAAGATTTCAGCCTGAATGACTTTCTCTGGATCTCATATGGAAGACAGTAAGATCCAGAATTTCTAGATAAACATGTTCTGACTGAGCAGATAGGAGTATCAAACATCTGACGTTCTGTATGTTAAAAGAACCCCATACTTAGCTTATTCATAATAATCATTTCTCTCTTTTCTGCACTCAGTATAGATACATTAGCAAAAACTAATAAGTGACCACCATCATTCCTCTTACCATTCCATTCTATTTTTCTTTAAATTTCTCTGTAGCACTTATAATGCATCTAAAATGTTCTAAGTTTTAAATAAACCATACATTTATATATTGCATATCTAGGACAACACACTATATTAAAATACATGTATATTTCAGAGATGCCATTTGGGAAATGAGTTTTATTGTGTGTTAGGAAATAAAAGGGAGGGGGCAAATTATCTTGCCAGCAAAGTCAAGTGCTTGTGTGTTTCTACTTGTGTTTATTCATTGGAGTGAAGTGATATCCTGTTTCCAAGGTCTGTAGGAAAATGAACTCCAAGAAAATACTTAGCATGGTCCTAAGCTTTGATCTCTGTCCAGTGTATAGTTTGTATTACTTAAGACTGTTGTGTTATTCCAGGGAACTGTGTTTGTTTGTCATTTGCAAGCAATATTTTGTTATCAAAATGATTTACTTGGAATCAAAAGAAAGGATAACTTTCTGCTATGAATATGCATTTGTCATTTACTTTGCTTGCCATAAATACAGAAAATGCTGGCAAATTATTTTCAGAGACTGATAGTCTTATAAAACCGAAAGATATTCCCACATAATTTACTGATTCAAATAGAAGGGAATGTCTTTCGCTTGGGGCTGAACGGTGGAGTACTTGGCTTGGTGGAGTAGCTTTTTGAGCTTGGCTGTTTGTTTGTATACATTGCCCATCTAAGTATCATCATCATCATCTATTAAATTCACTCACTCCCCCAAACTAAACTATTTTAGCTGATGGCTTTGATGACCTATCCCAGGGGTCTGCAACCTTAAACACTCAAAGAGCCACTTGGACCCATTTCCCAGAGAAAAGAAAACATTGGTAGCTGCAAAACTCACACGCAAGGGATAGGGACCTTGGTTGAAGAGTTTAATTAAAAAGAAATAGAGGCTGCTGTCCATGTGTTCTCTCTCTCTCTCTCTCCTCTCCCTCTCTCTTTCCTCTCTCTTTCTCTCTCTCTTTCCTCTCCCACTCTTTCTCTCTCTCCTCTCCCTCTTTCTCTCTTTCCTCTCTCTCTTTCTCTTTCCTCTCCCTCTCCCTCTTTCTCTCTCTCTTTCCTCTCCCTCTCTCCCTCTCTCTTTCATCTCCCTCTTTCTCTTTCCTCTCTCTCTCCCCTCTTTCCTCTCTCTCTCCCCTCTTTCCTCTCCCTCTCCCTCTCTTTCTCTCTCTCTTTCCTCTCCCTCTCTCCCTCTCTCTTTCCTCTCCCTCTTTCTCTCTCTCTTTCCTCTCCCTCTCTCCCTCTCTTTCCTCTCCCTCTCTTTCTCTTTCCTCTCTCTCTCCCTTCTTTCCTCTCTCTCTCCCCTCTTTCCTCTCCCTCTCTCTTTCTCTCTTTCCTCTCCTTCTCTTTCTCTTTCCCCTCTCTCTCTTTCCTTTCCTTCTCTGTCTCTTTCCTTTCCTTCTCTGTCTCTTTCCTCTCCTTCTCTCAATCTTTTTCTCTCTCCCTCTCTTATCTTTTTCTCTCTCCCTTTCGCTCCCCCTCTTTGTCTCTCTCCCCCCCTCTCTCTTTCCCCCCTCTCTCTTTCTCTCTCTCCCCTCCTCTCTACCTCTCTCCGATCTTCTGCTCACTTGGCAAGCTGGCTTCAGGCTCTTCTCCAACAAGCTGACACACATTATTGGGTTGGCTCTCTCCTGCTCTTCCTGCTTCCTGCAGAGACACTGCAAAGGGAGGAACCCTGCCCAATAAGCTTGTCAGGAGAAGGCTCAAAGAGCCACATGCAGCTCCGGAGCTGCGGGTTGCCGACCCATGCCCTATTCCTTACCCAAATATACTTACTCCATTCAGATTTTGATGTTGTACACTCAGTTCCTTGACCATTGAGTCCAACAATTCTGAAGGTTACAAACATTTTTTCATCTCATGTCCTTTCCAGATAACCAGCCACTATATTGCCCAAGTCTTCTGATTCCACACAACCAAGGCTGATCCCAGTTATTTTAACTTTTTTCAGATCATTGCAACTTTTCCTGGGAAGACAGTAGATTGAGCAAAGATGATATTACATAAGATTTGTTACTCCATTTTTTAGGGAACCAAGTGGCCTGTAAAGAGCCTAAGTGGCCAAAATTTTATTTTTATTAGTATCTGTCTCTAAGTCTCCTATTACTGAAACAACTGGGAAACAATGGGAATAGATACTTTTTAAAATCCTGTTACTATTCAGATACTTTTAGTCAAATGGCCAGATGAAAATACAGATAGTCCTCAAGCTACAAAACTAATGGAGCCTGCCCATTAAGGCTCGTAAGTCAAAACATTTGTCAAATGAATCAGACTCAATTTTACAAATTTTTAAAATCAAATTCATTAATTGAATCAAATGGATCATTAAATGAACAAAGATCTGACTTACTATTTCCTCTGATTTGTAAATCGATTGCTGCCTGAACTGAGAGCCTTTCCCCACTGCTGCGGGCCACCCATCAGCTGTTTCTGATGCAGCCTTCCCCTCAGGAACTAAATTGCCTCCAAGCAGGCTGTAAAGCTGTAGGTTTGCAATTGCTTTTTTTTTTTAAAAAAAACCCACTCGTTGCTAGTCTGCTTTAAAAAAAAACCTTGCCACTAATTAGCTTAAGAGTCTCCAGCCAGGCACCCAGAGGGAGATGGGGGAGGGGTTTACAGAACTGTCAGTAACAGAGATGGAAGGGACCTTGAGGTCTTCTAGTCTAACTCACTGCTGTCACAAGAGGTTATTACGGATAAATGCCTATCCAGTCTCTTCTTAACAGCTTTCAGTGATGAGGCCCCAGCAACTTCTGGAGGCAATTTAAATTTAAAACCTACGAACTACAGTAATAAATGCTAATCTCCAAAATAAAATCAAGGAAACACAATTATAGAATGCTTTGTGTAGATGCTGGCTAGCATTTCTACAAGTAGTTTCAAGGAAAATGCAAACAAACTTTATCTTTGCACAGTACTGTACTTACAAATAACAGTTTGCAAAGAATAGTACTTAAAAAGAAGAGCAATTTCCAAAATGCTTGCAAACTCTTTGCAAACTTTTTAAGAAGAGCAGTTTATACTCTAGAGTAACAATAACAAAATATTTTAAATACTTACAGAAGCAATTCTAATATTCCAGTCCTCAAGCCCAGGCAGTACTAGCTGCAAAAATCACTGGCTCTTATTTGACCAGGTAACCAGGGACAAAAAAAAAAAAAAAAAAAAAACCCAACCCCTTCTGGCTTCAGGAAATTGCATTCGTAACCTGAATAGCACAGGCAAGTCACAGAGTTAAAAATGGCCGCAGTGACTGAATCCAAGTTACATGGCTACAGAGGCCTCTTTTGGGTCGCAATTTTGAATTTCTAATGTACGTACCCTTTCTGAATAAATTCATTTTTGTGAATTCATATCTTCAATTAGTAGTCTAATAAATAGCTAATGTGTAATCTATATCATCCATATAAAGGATTAAAGTTAGGATTGACTTCTCGCTGACTATGAGTGTGAGAAGAAGGGGAAGAAAAATTATTTAGAAAACCTGGAAACAAAGAAAAACATATTGGTATATATTCTCTTATTTGTTATGACAATACATGGCTCTTCATGGACATTGTTATTTTACAATAGTCTTAACTAGGCTTATTAGCACATAAACATCTTTGGATACAGAGTTTGGCTTCAGTGTTGTAACACATTTTTTTATTTAGTTATACTTTTTATTTATCCTTTCAGTCCAGAAATAAACCACATTGCTTCCACAATTTCCAGACAGGCAGAATTATTCTGGGGATGTGATCTCAGCCAAGCTCTGGGCCCTTTTTAGAAGACTTATTTATGAAGCAGTGACAGGTTTATTTGCTTTTGAAAGAGCAATCTGTTTGCAATGAGCTTACCTATAAATACTGAAAACTATTTTCTTTTTGTTACAGCCTTGGCTTATTGGTCAGCTGCAGGTGGTGGTGAATATATCTAAGTCTCCTGCCTCCCTTTTTACCTAGAACAAGGACCCTGTGTGTTAAGCTGAAAGTGACTGCCTCAGCATCACCGAGCCAGCTTTCATGCCTAACCTGAGAGTAGAACTCAGTCTCCTGTTTTCTAGGCCAGCACCTACACCATGACACCAAACTGGCACTTGTAAATAGTGAGTTTTTATTTAGCTCAAATCAGATCATCCACAAAGAAAGGAGGGAGGGAGACTAAATGCTGTGGATTTATAAAATAAAGCAAAAAGAATCAACAAAACTAGGATCAAAAAGCCTTAAACCCTAAAACAAAACACATCTCCCAAAGAGAGAAAACCTACCTTAAAATGAACCAAATATGCTCAGCAGAGGGTTGCAAGGAAGGAATAGAATGCTCAGGAAGAAAGCACATCTGAAACTGCAATTTTGTTATGCTTTCTGTTTAATGACAACTATATTTCTAAGGCTTAAAACTTTCACTTTGATACCTCAGTAACTTGGAAGAATGAGGCTATGGTACATTGGAAATATGGAAGACTCCTGTGCTTAAAGAAGGCAGCATGAGATGTGATGCAGCCTAGAGGCTAAGAGCATGGCAACTAAATTCCCCACCCCACACCCCAAATGCAAAATTTGCTTTAATCAGCAATTTATTAAGTGGCTTCCAACAAACCATGCCATTATCCTCTTTAGTCCTGACATATCTGCATCATATGGAAAATGTTTAATATTGGCTTAGTTTCTTGAGTGATGTGAAGATTACTGGGAAAACTTGTGTAAAGACCTTCAAGTACTAGAAAATGTTGCTCTTAATTGATGTAAAGATTCTGATAGCATTGTTCTAGGACTAGCAAAGCTTTCTAATTTCAACGTTCTTCCAAACTTGATGTCAAAAAAGAATTTGCAGATGTCAGTACTTCAAAAATGATGGTGAAATGAAGCATGGTTCTTTTAACTATATCCTCCAATGCCATAAATTGATGACTGGGCTAGTTATACAATTAACATGTGATGCTGATTTAATAATTAGAGAGTAAAATATTGAACGCAGTAGTATCATCAATGCCTACAGACAACAGTTCAAAGTTCTTTGTGCCATTGGAACTCTTGAGGGGAGAAGAAAACCACAAGTGAGGTTGATTTTCAAGCCAGCATGTTCACAGCTGGAATCTATAGCATCATTTTGAAAAATAACCACCATGCTTTTAACAGGCTGCACTTTATACTTTAGGCTGACCTTAAAACATACATGTGGGTTTAATCTCCCAATGGTCTCATCTGATGCAAGGGTGAGGAAGAATGTCTACACTTTAATTTAAAAACCCAGCATCCCCTGTACTTCCTTTTCAAATTTTGATTTATTGATAATACTTTCATCTTGAAAATATAGAAATAAGCAGATTGTACCATATTGGAAAAGTTGAACAAGAATATAGGGGAAAATGCTGATGAATGTAGATTAAACAAAACCAACTAAAATTAAAGTGGAAATTGCAATGCATGCAGTTCTTTCTATTCTATTTGATTCTTTCCCCTGCCTTATCAATTTGCATTTGGTCATTAATAAACACTTCAACATTAATAGGGTTCTATTAATGTTTGAGCAGCATTTTACTAATGCTGCAATTCTACAATCTATGAGTGGGAAAGCAAAAGTAAACAACCTCAAATATCAGTCCCATCTTATGTAGCTTACTAGGAAATATCCTTTCATTCACCAGGAAGATGAGTCCAACAAGAAAGAATTCCATCTCTTGGAGTTAGAAAACAGGGCTTAGCCTTTTGCCATCCCTGGAGAAACTTCTCCTCTTCAAGCACATGCTCTGACTTCGGTGTGCAAGCTCTTCCTGTTTGAAATATAATGGCAGGAGTGTAATGGTGTGGGGCACAACCTCCACCCTTTATGGGTGGGCTTGTTACATTGCAATGCCCATGAAAAAAGAATGGAGTTTGTATTCAAAGGCCACAATGCTGCTTGAAATCATCCCGACACTGCTTTGACACTCACTCCCCCATTACTGATTTCTGTCAATAGAGTTCATTAATCAAGTAAATACACAAAGACATGCCACTGGAATAAGAAAAAAAAAGCCAGCCTACATCCTAGGATAAATCAATCTTAACAATGCTAGTGTTAAGGAAGCAATAGACACATTATTTCTTATTCTCCTGTATAAATTAGCTTCTGTCCATTACTTTTGGGGGAATCTATTGGCAACATAATAATAATAATAATAACAATAGTAAAGTTGGAAGGGACCTTGGAGGTCATCTAGTCCAACCCCCTGCTCAGGCAGGAAACCCTATACCATTTCGGACAAATGGCTGTCCAGTCTCTTCTTAAAAACTTCCGGTGTTGGAGCATTCACAACCTCTGGAGGCAGGTTGTTCCACTGGTTAATTGTTCTGTCAGAAAATATATCCTTAGTTCTAGGTTGCATCTCTCTTTGGTTAGTTTCCATCCGTTGCTTCTTGTCCTGCCTTCAGGTGCTTTGGAGAATAGCTTGACTTCCTCTTCTTTGTGGCAGCCCCTGAGATATTGGAACACTGCTATCATGTCCCCCCATCTTTTTAGTAACCAGAAGGGAACTTTGCAGTAAGTCCAACTAACAATCTCAGTCACTGAAGGTATAGCTGAGAGGGAAGGGATATCCTACAATAATATTCCCAGGTGCCTAGCTAAAGTTAAAGTGCCTTGTCATACCTACTGGTATTCCACCTGACAAGAGTTGCTAAAATAGTCCATTCTGATTGGATGGGCTATGATGCCAGTAAGACAGAGTTTATTGCTGACTGAGGAGGCCAGTGTGATGCATTCCCTGGGTATCTGTAGGACAACAGATCATGTCACTCTTCTCTCCAGGATGATTCCTTAGGGAACCAAGTAGGTGAGGGGTGTCAAACTGCTGGCCCACGGGCCGGATGTATCGTAGAGAAACCACACCCACCTCATTGCCAGCAATGGAAAAACAGTTGCAATACATTGCGACACATCATGTGACATTATGAGTTTGACCCCCCCCCCGAAATAGGCCATTCGACTGATATTCCTCTAGGGTGCAGATGAAGAAGATGCTTAATGTCTTATATATATCCACTTTGTACCAAATTCATTTCTGGATTTGGACATAAAATTTTGAAATATAGCATCTTGCATGTGATCAAATGTTCAACTATCTTGGGCATAAAGGAAGAATCTGACCATAGCACCAGCTTGTCTTGGTGGAGGTTAAAACCATTGGAAAGTCTGGTTTCCAGGGCAGGTGTTGATGGCCTCCATTGTTGAATTTGAAAAGTTGCCGGTTGTCAAGCACCAGGAGATCCAGGCATTTCAAATGTGTATAAAGATTTATTGTAAGCTTAAGCTATCTACAAGAATCTGAACTAACAGTGAAAGGAAATTAGCGGGAATTACAAATAGAAGGAATTCAAATTGGGCTGGACTTTGATCTCTTGTGGGCATGAAAGGACTCTTGACTGATGATGCTTTTGGCCCCTCCCTTGGGCTCAGCCTCGTCACCTCCTACACTGGTTGGGAGATGCTTCTGCCCTAATTCTGAATGCAGAGTTGTAGCTATTCTTGGTTAGGGATTGTGCCCTGACTAAAGATGTCTGGGAATTATAGTGCCTTCTTCATTCTGCTAGAGCAGAAAAATAATCCTGGCAGAATCATTTGAGCATATTAGAGTGTAGGAATGAACATCTCCAGTCTTTTTTTACATTCCAGAGGAATTAAGTAAAAAAAAAAAACACTTTTTGCAGTAAAAGAAACTAATAATCTCATTCATAGGTGTTTCAACTTGGACTTGATTATTCTTGCAAGTTTACTTTGATTAGAGTGTAAAGGCAGAACTTACATAAATCACCACATATATTCTATGATTTATGCATAGCCCCAAAGAACTTACAAATAAGCACACATGCATAAATATTGCACTTCACTTTATTTTTAATGCACTTTGGTGATTACATTGTGTATGCATATTGATTTAAACATCCCAATATTACCACAACCTCCCCATGGAGTTGTTGTTTTTCTTAGTATTTGTTCTGCTTAGAGTGTCCCCTTGTTTTACACAGTGTTTGCTCTGGCCTCACAGCCAAGCTATCAATGCATGGTATGATGAGGGAGTTTTGGTTTTCAGCCATCTTGTCAAAGAGCCTGATACTTATCTGGGCTGACAGAGAGTGACTGACTCAAGATTAACCAGATTGCTGCCATGCTTAAGAAAAAAACAAGAACTTGGATCTCCCTACTCCCTCCAGTAGCTTAACCTCTGGCTTTATGCTGGGTCTCTATATGCCACTCCTCCCCCTGCCTTCCCCCCCAGTCTTTATATTAAATAAAGATTCCATCAATGATGCAAGTTTAATTAAACCATTTATTTGAAGCAAAATAAAACAGACAGTTGGGATTACATAGAAATACAAATTTCAACTAAAGCACTAAAACTGTTTTCATTAAAAATGTAATTTCTTGCTGTATTAATTTAGAGTTCTTGGACTGATTTTGAATCAGTTAAATTGCATTTAGCAATTTGCAAACCAATTTCCATAAAAATCAGTAAAACAAAAGCTTTCTTAAAAGGTGCAAATATTTTCTGAATGTTCTTCTACATCCCTTGTAAATGGCCCCTAAATATATGCCTATTACGTAAAGCTTTCTTTATGATAAAAATACAAATTCTATTTGTTTAAAAAAGCCATTCATATGGCTACTAAACATCATTGTTGTACAAACTGCAAAATACTATTTGATGAACAAAACTATTGATGTGTCTATGATACAGAGCCTATTCTACTCATTAGTGGATCTCATATATATCTATATTGACAGGCACATGGGCCAATATCCAAAGAGTCATTTTTCTATTTGCTGTTATTCCCAATGGCTCTGTTTCTTCTCACCCTGCCCAACACCCCATAAGACAATGGAGCCTTCTGGAATGGAATTTAATATGATGGGAGGATCTGTATCCAGAAGCAAAGTGGGAAATCAGAAGCACTGAATAAATGCATTCCATCCTCCTTGGATTCAGAGCATAGGTATAGATATACATGCAAATAATAAGGAAGAACCAAATAATAAAGGAAGACTTAACACAAATCAAAAGTATAGGAAAGTACTCAGTAAGGCTATACAGCTAGGCAGCTGTCTAATTTTAAGCATGTAAAGAATTCCAGGTTATCTAGGCATCTGCTTAAGTATTTTGTGAGATTGGAACAAAGCTTTAAAAGGTAAATACCATTGCATAAATGCTTTCTTTTTATGTTGTGAATATGCACGTAAACCTTGCAATATAACATCAAAAACTATTATTTTGAAAACCAAGTACCAGACCGTTAGGGTGTTTTCTCCCGAAAAATAAAGTGAGCAAAATAATCTCTTATGTTTCTTTCCCATTTCTCCTGAGCATTTCTCTTTATCTTTCTTTACATATAAAAAGCATTCCCCCCCCATCTTCTTTACACTGAAAGGCTCCTAACAGAAGAGAAAAACTTTCCCAGAAAGGTAATTATTTTTTTGTACATCTTGAACAAACTTTTGGTAAAAATGGGGGGGGGAACCCAAAAACGAACAAGCAACTTAATTTATGAATACAAAGAAACGCACAACCAAAATTTCATTTATTGCTATGCAGAGACAAAGTCGTACATTATCTCAGTAGTGAGCTCCCTTGCAGAGATCCCTTACAAATGATAAACCTATAATCTGCCTTCATCAAAAACCTACCTTAAGTTTCTTTTATCTCTATTTCTCACGTGATATTCATTTGTAATTTTTGTGTTAGAATGCAAAATGAAATTGTTTTGTCCATTTGTCACCCTGATATTCCAAGTGGTTTGCTCAGAATTATCAGGTGACAACCCAAGGCTGAAAGGAACAAAGCTCTTATATCCAAACAGTACAACTGCACCAGTGGCCTCAGATCACGTTCTAAAATATGTGTGGTTTAGGTTTTTGAATGCCATCACTATTGTAATGGAATCTTTGCAATTAAAAGTGAAAAGTTGCCATGTACACAGCAATTTAACATGCACCACAAGCAGTGCCCTTAGCATGCACACCTTTAATTAACCTTCACAATAGGATTTGCAAATAACAATGCTGAGAAATATGTAGGTTGGGCCTCAATTCTAAAAATAGTGTGGAACATTGGGAATGTTTCTATGTACACATGGATGTGTTTGTGTGTGTGTGTGTGTGTGTGTTCATAATAGCTAATTATTATATGACTGTTACTGAAAAATTCAGATGTGTATACATTTCCAAGTACCCTCTGGAATGTGAAAAATCTAATCAAATACATTGTTAGGGACTGCTTTTAAAATTACAAAATAATAGAAAATAATTGGTATATTAATATTTGGCATAGTTAGAGATTAGATATTGCAATTGTAAAAATAACAATCTATTTCATTTAGTAAATGCATGTTAAATACAATGCATCTGAGAAGCATAGAGGTTGCCTTTAACATTTACTTCTAAGTCAGAAATGCTGTGCACTCACAAAATTATCATGAATTGGGGGCACAGCAGTTCATTAGGAACCTAGCTTGATTTGTGGCCCTTAATAACAACTTATTAGGAAGCTATGCTATATAGGTGCAGGTTATATAGATTGGAACTATGGTTCTCAGTCTCACTGTAATTGTTTACAGGAGTGTGTAAACATTCATATTTTTAATTATTTATTGAATTTGTTTGCCGCCCATCTCGCTGCCAGGCGAATCTGGGTGGCCTGCAATGTTATTTGATATTGGCAACAGTATTTGTGTGGAATTAAGAAAGCAATCATAGGGATTTTATTTTAAAAGTTGTTCTTTTCAATCATAGTTCCAAGTGCTTGTTTGCTGTCTGAAAGTGGTGTGCAAGAAAAAGACTTTAAAAAGATTTCTCACAGGTTTATGATGGATTCCCATGCTGTACAAGTGAGTCGCCAAAAGATGCAAAGAATGACTTGCAAAATATGGAAGATCAAAAACAAATAGCAGTGTGATTTCATTTTAGCTTTCTGTACATGAGTAAATTTTCATTTCACAGGAATAATACTGCAACTTATCTGGAGTTTTGAAGAAGCAAATCTCACAGAAGATATAACATGTTGAGAAACATTTTTGGCACATCAATAATATTTGTAATACATTTTAAAGTTTTGTAAAAAGAAATAAAGAAAGATAGTATATTTTTAAATGTCTATTCCTGACAATCAGCACTTGCTGTCTAGAGGATCAAGGCAAAACACTGTGCCTTCCAGAGTCAGTCCCATTTTGAACCCCTCCTGGAACAGAGTAAGAACAGAGAATAAAGTAAGACACCATATCTCATTCTTAAAAACATAATCTCATGTAATTTCAGACCTAAAAACATTGGCACCGTTCTGATTTACATATATGTTTCTCCTGGTTATTGGGTAGATGATTACCCATGTCTCATACTTTGCACAACACATTTGGAGAGAAAGGAGATCCCCCCCCAGGTACATTTTGACTTCATGATGGTTATGTTTGCTTTCAAACCAGACTAGATTGCTCCAAAGCTTTTAAGAAATTGGGATCCATCCTCATAATAGACCATCTGACCATTATATTGCATCAAGATATGTAGATCTTCAACTACAAGGCAGAAATTTTATGTGGCCTGCTATAGTAGCCAACAGTCTTCGTTATTTTGCTCTTTGTTGCTAATCATTTTCTAATGCACCATTCCTGCAACCAGGGATGGGCTGGATGACAACTCTCCAAATGTCTTTACAATTAACAATGGGGTTAATTATTAATGTAGTGGGGAAAGATGCACCATTTAACTTGCTATGTATTTTTCCATTTCTACTCATCCAGACTAAGAGGCAGAAGCACATGGGAAATTCTGTCATATATCCTGTGGGTAATGGGCACTACTTACAATAGAAAGAAAAGTCCTTTTGGATTAACTAGCTCTAAGTAATCTATCCAAATAAATAAGATTCTGGATTATCCTGGACAAGGATATATTGAAAAAAAAATAGTATATTTCGTACAGGCATCTATTGACATAAGAGACAAAAATGGCAGAAGTCTCAATTAATACAATACGTGTATGCATGTGACACACAGTGCAAAACTTTGAATGAAGCAAATTTTCAGAGCTGCATCGCTTCATTTTGCCCCTTCTCTATTGATGAATTGAAGGGCTGTTTAGGCATCTGTTACAGGCAGTCCTCGAGTTACGAGTGCAATGGAGCCTGCCCATTCCACTCATAACTCAAAAACTTATGGGAGTGAATCTCGTACCTCGAATGAGATCACCCTCTTTCTCATTAAGATGCACGCAGCTTGTTAAGTGAACATGACATATCACCGGGTGGGGAAGGCCATGGAGGGCCTATGATGGAACAGGACCCCAAGGCTTCCCAGACCCACTAAGATACCTCATGCTTCCCCCTTCCTTCCTGCTACACTGGACTCACCTTGAAAAGACCCGTCTCCTCTCTGCTGCGGTTTCTGCTACCATCTGGATCTGAGGCTGGGGGACGTTTCCGCAGCCTCCCCGCAGCCCATTCTGGGCGCCGGATTCCTTTTCCAGGCCGTTGTCTCCTGGAAACGAGCCACCGGAGGGCCACAGAAGCATCCCTTGGCCTCAGATCCAGGTGGCAGTGGCCTGGAAAAGGCCTCCAGAGTACCGATCCAGCCCCCGGACACATGTGGAAGCATCCCACATTTTCTTTAGGCCTCTATTCTTTGCGAATGCACCAAAGGCCTGGAGCAGCCAAGAAAGTGAATGATCTCAAACTTCGCGGGGTGAGTATTGAAGGCCTGGTGCCTAGAGAGACCTGGAAGGGGTTGGGGAGGAAAAGAATAACCAGGGTGAATGTTGCAGTGCCACTGTGGTCGCTCATAAGGGCGAATGACTGCTGTGGTGCAGCAACATTCATAATTTCAGGACTTGCTCATAAGCACTAGGGGGCGCTTATCACGTAACTTCGAACGAGCGTTAAGTGAACACTTGTAACTCAGGGATTACCTGTATTTAGGAGAATAATATACTTGCATGAAAACTATCCCCATTGCCAGTTCCTTTCTTTTCTAATCACCTGTATTTAAGTGAGATCATGGATATGTCCCTGTTTTACAACTATTTGTTGAGATATGTATTCTTTGAAAATGCTTGTAAGACAAGTGCTTGCAGGAGCAAATCACCTCTCTAATGCTCAATTAATCTGCTCCCTTTTTTCTGCTCCCTTTAATCTACTCCTTATGAACTTGAAGAAAAAAAATCACATCTATTTTAACATGGGTAGCATACAAAACTAGAAAAAAAAACACCATAAAAACATATAAACACATTACATCAAATGGAAGCCCATACTGAAATAATCTTACAACCAACAAAAATCTATCAGAGGCCTTAGACCAGCGGTTCTCAACCTATGGGTCGCGACCCCATTTGGGGTCGAACGACCGTTTCGCGGGGGTCACCGGACACCGCGGTCCACCATTTTGTTTTTGTTTTTTTATTTTTTTTCGTCGTGCGCGTGCCGCGCATGTGCGGTTCGGGCCGTCGTGCGCGCCCCACACATGCGCGGATCGGCCCGTCACGGTCCGCCATTTTTTTTAATTTTTTTTTATTTTTTTTTGTTGCGCGTGCGCATGCACGCGCATGCGCAACGGGCTGATCCGCGCATGCACGGCGCACGCGCGATAAAAAAATAAAAAAATAATGATAATAAAAAAACCCAAAATGGCGGACTGCGACAGGCCAATCCGCGCATGCATGGCGCGCATGCGCGACAGCCCGAACCGCGCATGCGTGGCACGCGCGCAACAAAAAAAATTAAAAAAAACAAAACAAACAAAACAAAATGGCGGACCGCGACGGGCCGATCCGCGCATGCGCGGCGCACGCACGCAACGGCCCGAACTGTGCATGTGCAGCGCACGCGCGGCGAAAAAAAAAGGCGGACCGCGGGTTGGGGTCGCAGTGCGCATGGGCGGCGCAAGTGGGGTCTCAACCTGAAAAAGGTTGAGAACCACTGCCTTAGACAAACAGTAATCCATCAACTCCAAGTTTAGGTTTAAAGCCAGTTTTTCCCAGATTTCTGGAACATAGGCGAGGAGATGCTGGCCCAATTCTTCCATCCCATAAGGGGACAAAGTTTATTAGATGGGACCAGGAGTGCACCCACTCTATGTTGGGATGTAGTGGGTGGACAGAACCAACTGAAAAGAAGTTCAGTGCTCTAATATGTCAAAGTGTCCTGCACTGGAATTAGCCAAGGAGTTTTTTGCAAAGTAATTTTCAAGATACAAGATCATTCAATGAACATGCTTCGGGAACAATTCATTTACATCAATGCTTTTTTAAAAATATACATGAAGGAAAGGTACTACGGAGGTCTTATTTTGAAAGACCATCCTATTCTTTTACAATTGAAATACTAAAGAGCATAGAAATATTCTTTTCACAATGGAAGAGAAAGAGTAAGGGATATAACTTCTGACTTCATCCTACAAAGATGTACAGTTATATATGGATATCAGCTTATATAGGTACTGGGAAAGGTACTATATGCTTTCTAAAAATGATATTATATAGTTAAGTAAAAAACCTATATTATAGCTGAGATGTACACATACAGGTAAGTTTTTAAATTAGGTCTCAAGAGGCTAATTATTTATTCAGTCAAGGAAAAAGTTAATATTAGAAAAAAGGAGTGAGCAAGACATTTCCCAATTTTACTCTAGGCGATTTAGCCCAAAATTTTACTCAAAATGTTACATATATACTATAAGAGAAACATTTAATGGGATTCAGGTAGGAACTCAGATACCAAATCACATATTACAGATGTCATCATTACAACAAAATGTACAACATGATGTAACTTAGTAGAAATGAATTGAAACATATGGAGAAAATAATATACCAACCATCGCTGACGCTGCATATCCATGAAAGCACAAAGAAGAAATAATAGAATTATTGCTAGCAATATCAATAAAATGCACAGAAATATAAAATACATTTAACAGATAATTAAATTTAGAACTGGAAAATACATATGGAATATTTTATCATGCTTTTATTATATACCTTCTATTATAAAAGCACTATAAAATATATGTAGGTAATATAAAAATGTATAGAATCATTACTTACATTTAACAGATAAGTAAATTTAGCACTAAAATGTGTAAGGAACATTTTATTGTATTTTTATTCCCTCTTTTATAAAAAGACTATAAAATATATGTAGGTATAACACATAGATGGGGGAGGAGGGTTGGATAAGTTTTTTTCTGGCCTAAATCTACCACATTTCCTCCAGTGTTCACATCTGATATTTACACAATTTTTGTAAACATTTAGAATTACCTGCATCTCATCTAGCTTAGATTGGATGTCTGGAGGGAAATCTCCTGCTCCACAGCTGAATGGATCAAAAGGTTCTGCTCCAAAAAGGTCTCTCTCTAGAAAGAATAAAACATAGCCAACAGAAAATGATGGGAGGAGCATATATAAAATCACATACTCGAACAACTGGCAAAATGCCCTCCACAACTCAAATTTACACTGAGCACTATACTATATTCTCAAAGGGCAAACTATGAAAAGCTCTTCTCAGCTTGTAGTTTTAGAGCAGTAGTTCCCAACCCTTTGGGCACCAGGGACCGGTTCTGGGGAGAGATATTTTTTTGTAGACCGGGGTGGGTGGGTTGTGGTTTCGTGTGCTGTCTGCAACCTGCATATGAGGCTTTGCTTGTTCACATGGCCCAGTTTCTGGCATGCCGTGGACCAGTGCAGGTCCACTGACTAGGGGGTGGGGCCCCGTGTTTGAGCACTGCCTTTGATCCTGGGACCGATTTAATTTTCATTTTCTTGTTTTTCCCTGAAGTGCATATCCAGGATGCAACATTAGTAAGACGTTCTAGCAAGCAATTCTCCTTTAGCTAGCTTGTTGGTTTGGGCAATGACTACACAGTAGGCATATATTGCTTTAGGTTATGTCAAGGCATTCCAGAACTTACTGATGTCTGTAGATCTACTGGGCACCGGTGGAAGCTGGGTGCCATTGCGAGTAGGTGTTGATGACTTTGGGGAGATGGGAGAAAACGGAACCATATCAAAGATGTCGGTGGAAGGAGACTTTGGTGTAACACTGCTTGCCTATAATAAGGAAAATAAATTAGGGCAATACTTAACAATACTAAATGAACAAACATTATTGAGTTTGCATGCAGAAAGGAAAAGGCCGCATTATCCAATAAAGGAACTTTGGAAACAAAAGGCTGAGACTGAATAATTTGAGCATTTGTAGCCCAAAGTTTATGAAACATGTCCCTTCTTGCACCAACAACAATTAAAGTATTTCATATTTTGAACGTGTCCTGGCTTTCTTGAATGAAATGAGTTTTGAAAATAAAAAAGTTGCAAAAAAGAGTATAAACACACTTTGAGTTAAGACAGAGATGCTCTTTACTGGGGCAGCAGATTATAAATCAGGATGAAGACTGAAATCCAGAGATATCTTCTTTTATTAATTCCATATTCTGTAATAGTACCATTAATATTTTGCCAGTCTGACAGGATAATTATTCTAAATGCTGGAAAAATATTGTATTGAAATAATAATAATACTTGAACAAGGATGAAGGTGAACCTTTACCTTCATCCTACACCCAACCTACAGATATCCACCACCATTGCAAATAATACTTGAACTTCACTGGCACTGACGAAATCTCCATCAGTCATTTGCAAAAGGCAGCTTTACTTGGAACAGCAATAATATGGTTTACACCATCAAACAACATCTGCCTATCTCAGGTCCTTGGGAAGGACTCCATAAGTGGATAAAAATGTCAAATTCAGTCTAAACATCAAATGGCCTGGCAAATCAATCATAGTATATTAAATGATATGTCACCTGACTCCCACCAATTCTGAATGGTCACTGGAAACTTATATAATAATGTCAATGCAAATATTTATTTATGCTTAATATTCCAAGATCACATTACTACATAAAACCTAAAGGTATATTTAGGTTCAGCTAAATAACATTTTTCTGCAACCTCTCTCTCTGATTATGATTATTTATTACATTTGGCATATATTTCCCCCTTATTCTCAAATATCTTGAATAATGATGAACCCAAAGCAAGAAAGAAATGTGTAGCAGAAAATCGAAGCCCACAGAAATCTAAAGCACAAAATAGAAATTTCCCTAAATTATGTTTCAAAATGCTTTGTAAAACTGCTATAAATTGCATAATAGGATAAGACTTACAGGATCTATAATACCTGTATAATAATGGAATACATAAGATGCATACAACTTCCCAGTTACCCTGTGGGGATGAAGGTATACTATATTTTGATTAGAAATTAAGTGTCTTCAGGATTTTCCTTTGTGGGTCCCACATATTGCTATAGAGAGCTCTAGATTTTATCCAATGGTGCTTTGCTGTATGTGTAAAGAATCCTTTCAATTTCTGGGAACTTTGTGATTATAGTGAAGGCTGCTTCTGGTGAAAGAAATTGGACTGATGGATTTTGATAAATTCCTCTTCTGTCCTCTTTCTTTGTGACCATTCATGTTATTCAGATAATGAATAATTCTTTTGCAAGGGAGGAGGAAGGAGAAAAAAAATCCCCATTTTTCCCTTACTGGATGGGAGGATCTTTTTATTTTATTTATTCATTAAATAAAATGTACAACAGCCCAATAAAACAATAGCCAAACTTTTATTCATAGAAAGACAGTTTATAATCCAGTACTTTATGCCATGTACTTTAAGCAGGCTGGTTAAATCCACCATGGAGAAAACTCTACAGTCCTTGGGTACCAATGTGTTTCCGGAGTAGTATTTTTGTGGCTAGTAACATAACACTCTATTATTTGCTACTTCAGGCAACAATAGGAACTTGGCTTTTCTGCAAGAGACAGAAGTATCTGTACACAGTAAGAAGAGGAACAAAGTTTCTGAATACTTTTGTGATATAATACAGGTAGTCCTCGATTGATGACTGTATGTTTAATAACAGTCTGGAATTATGATACCTTTGGAAAGGGTGCTTTAGTAAAGCTTCTGACAGTTGCAAAATGTTGCATCATCATTCTTTAATCCCATGATGGTGATTCTGGAGCTTGACAACCTGCTTGCAAGTGCAGGTTACCAAGCATCCCATCATCATGTGATTGCAATATCTGATCTTCTCTACTACCTTACATAGAAGCTGGGAAATGGGGGAACTAAAAGGGATGATTGCAAGTTGCTACCAACTGCCTAGAAAACCTTTTGTCTTTGGATGAAAGAGCTGCCTCCTGAGAGGTGATGAATCTTTCGTAGAAAAGGAGCTGAAATCCCAAAGATTGTGGTTGTTTCTATACCCTGCCAAAGGAGTTCCCTTCTGTGCATAGAGGGGAAGTGAACTCCTTTGATGGCCGAAGAAATGGATTCCATTTCTGCACCCCACTGAAGAAGTACCTTTCCATGCATGGAGGGGAACGTTCAGCAGGCAGCTCTTTTGGCCAGCCCCCTGAGGTAAAAGGAGCCAAAATTCAAGCAGAGAGTCAGCCCAGAAAGTAAAGATCCATCAGGATTGTAGGGGGGGCAGGAGGGAAGTCTGGGAAGCCTGGTGCAGACCACACATGAGTCTCTCTTTTCTCATGGAATAAAAATCCTATTTGGATTTCAGCAGGCAGGATTTTCAGCTCCCGAGTAGAGCTTCCCATCCCAAGAAACCTTATGCTCCTTACCTAAGACTCCACCTGCTAAATAACCCACATGATTGTTTAAAGACCACAACCAGGAGTGCCGGGATTGTGGTTGTTGGAACGAAGCAGTCACATAGACAGTCACATGATATTTCACTTAATGACTGCTTTGCTTAATGACCAAGATTCTGGTCCGAATTGTGGCTGTAAATCGAGGACTACTTGTATTGTTTCCTAGTTCATTTAGAATGTATTATTTCCTTAAATTATTTCCTTAAGTGCACTGTGCTATTTATACATAAGATCTCTAGCTAGCTTTGGTTACCATTTAGAAATTCAGTTTTGAATCATTAATATTTTGGTACTATGGAGAGGTTACCACCCCAAAAATTGTGTTCCCAGGACTCCATAATATAAAGTGAAGTCATTTGATGTACCATGTATCTGTAACATAGATGTACAAAAATTATGGAAGTTTAGACAAAAGTGACTCTGATATCACTTGTTACATGTTACATTATACTTCATATTCCTCCAGTCTTGTTCTGCCTTAAACTGGCATTGAACTTGTAGGGCATAAGAATAACTTGTAGGTTTCAAACATGATTTGAAAGCATTAACTGGGTTTGCATCTGAGGTACAGTTTTCAAAGACCTTTCTTGAGTTGGTTTCAGCAATCATCAGTTTTTCTATTGCCTGGACATAGTATGAGAATTACGTATTTTACAAGTGTATATCCACCAATATATCAAAACTCTTCACTGGAATGATTAAGTGACTGCCTTCCATATGCACTTGAGTCTTGTGAAAAGACACAGATTCATTAGGCAGCATATTAGTTAACATTTACAATGTAAAATGTGACATTTTTAAAAAAAAAAAAAGGTTCAATTTTTATAGTAGTTTCTAAACCCTTCAGAGAAACTGAGTAACTCTTGGTAGGCAATCTAATAAAGCTAGTATTGGAAAACTGATTTTCTTTCTACATAATGGATAAGCATTGTTTTGCTAGTTCCACATGAAACAAGCTATTATATAATAGAATAAGCACAACTCTATTTTGTGTATATGCACATATTTCTCAGTTCATGCATACACGCACAAACCATTCTAAATAAATTTGCTACATTTTTCTCAGTGATAATGTTAGACTGACGAAAGCTATGTGTATGGTCCAATCTGTTACTTTTCCATGTCTTTTTCCTTCCTACAGAAAAACAAGTTTCTGAAAAATGGCCCAGCCTTATCCAAATTAATCTTCATATCCCATGGGCTGACAACATATTAAATAAGCTTCTTCTAATCCACTTAGATTCTTAGATATATTAAATTTCAGACAGATCCTTTGAGCCAAGGGTAAAACTTAGCATTATATTATCATGAACATCAGTAGTAAATAGTAGAAACTAGATTTATTTGCAATTTTATGTTATTTTAAAAGGATGATCTAAACTATATTTAAAAAGGCAGAAACTCTGATTATAAACAGATGCTTTATTCTACTTTTAGATAATGCACAGGAAATTACAGAGAATTAAAATCAACTTATATACAGGTAGTTCCCAGTTTAAGAATAGGTTTCATCCCCAAGGTCTGCCCTTAAGTCAATTTTGCCGGTAAACTGGAACTGCATAAGTAGTACCATGTAATGAACTTGAATCATTGTGTAACTTGAATCATTGCTTATTCAACTTGAATTTTCTTTTCCTAACATCTTTCTCTTCTGCTCATTTTGCTTCAATTACTTCTGTTTGGATCAACTTTTTGTCCTTTGCCATGATCTCTTTACTAGGTAAGTTTCTTTTTCTTTGGTCAATATTTCCCAATGATAGCCAACTGCTAATTACAAATGAAACTTGCGTGAATGAAACCCCATTTCTCTCAGCTCATTTTTAGAATTATTTAATCATGTTGCAACTGATAAGTGGAACAAATGATGTGCCTTCTTCATTTAGAGACAAAATGAATTTCACTAATATAGATTCACATCTCTTACTGACTTTTCAGGAAAATATACACTTATCAAATTGAGTTCTCCAAGGGTTTAGATCAGGTACCCACTTTTAGGTTGGGTATATATGGATAAGGCTCATAATATATGACATTTTGTGGAAAAATACTTCTTTCTTTTTATATAAACATGTTATTCTCATTCCACGTTATCAATGACAAAGGCCTTAACATAAATTTTAAGAAGTAATTAGCCTTACTTTTTTGTGAACTTTATTTTTATATCTGTGTAGTAAGTCTTGAAGTGTAATAACCACATTTACTCCCACAACATAATCTGCCCACCCAAATACAGTAATATACAGTAGCAAAATCTTAATCCATAAACATTTTAAGAACAATTTCACATTTTACAGTATTATTTTAGGCCTAAGATGTAGGCCTAAATGTTCCTATTTTTTTGAGTATATGTAAAGTATCTGGTCTGTTTTCAACTATTGTGCAAAAAGCAGCACTTTGATACAATTACAATATAAAAACTAATTTTAAAAAAACTGAACAGCAGGATTACATTTGTGTGTCCATGGACTGGCTTTGGAAGACCGCTCTGAAAAGCAATTGTGTAAATAGTTGAGAAGATTGCCTGAAATGATGAGAACTCACAGAGTAAGTGTAATGGAAGAACCATCTAAGAACTATACAAGCAAAGGACAGAGATCTTTGTAACAAGAGGTATTCATAACCAGACTGCATGTGCATCAACTGTAAAGGAATCACAGAAAGAGAAAAAATATTCTAAGGAATCAAAAGTAGAAAGAAAAGGGGAAAGTTCATTTTTTCTTTAAAAAAAAACCACCTTCATTTTCAATCCTATTATAAGGAATGGTTGCTGGAATTGGGTATGTCTAGTTTAATGAAGAGAAGGACTAGGGGCAACATGATAGCAGTGTTCCAATATCTCAGGGGCTGCCACAAAGAAGAGGGAATCAAGCTATTCTCCAAAGCACCTGAAGGCAGGACAAGAAGCAATGGATGGAAACCAATCAAGGAGAGAAGCAACCTAGAACTAAGGAGAAATTTCCTGACAGTGAGAACAATTAATCAGTGGAACAACCTGCCTCCAGAAGTTGTGAATGCTCCAACACTGGAAGTTTTTAAGAAGAGATTGGACAACCATTTGTCTGAAATGGTATAGGGTTTCCTGCCTGAGCAGGGGGTTGGACTAGATGACCTCCAAGGTCCCTTCCAATTCTGTCATTCTGTTCTGTTCTGTTCCAACAAAAAGTAGCCATCTTTTGCATGGGGCATACTTCCTTAACTTGTACATTAAGTAATGCAGTATTGATAAAAGTCAATATTTGCTTCTTAAAAAGTAATAGCAGTTAAATGATATTTTTTGTGAGATTCTTGTGTTGATAAAAATAACTCTTATGTATGAAGTACATTTGCAAATTTCCACATCAGCATTTTAATTGTAGATAAGCATATGACAACCAGTTGAGTATAGTGGTTAAGGTATCAGACTAGAAACCAGGACACTGTGACTTATAGTCCCGACCTTAGGAAGGAGGCAATGGCAAATCACTTGTGAAAATCCTTGCCAAGAAAACTGCCTGAAGACTTGTCCAGGCAGTCTCCAAGAATCAGACACAACTGAATAGAAGAAAAAACAAATATGTGTCTCCTCTTCTCAGCCAGATACAACAAAATTAGAATCTGATTCTCATTACAGAATCAAAAATAAAAAACACCAGAACAGTTCAAATAGGAATAAATGCACAAAGGTTATGGAACATGTGAGAGCTGAGTATTCAATCAAGCCAGTGACTCCAATTAGGGGATTCATAAGCTAAGCTAAGGTTTTTGATACGGGAATATACTGTTATATCAGGATATGGGAAGCAATTAAAAAGGCTTCAGCAATGAGTTCAGTGGGAACCAGAGATGAAATGCACCCCAAAGGCTTTGTCTGCATTAATCCAATTTGAATTTGCTGGAACGCTTGAGGAATTGCAGCAGAGTATGGGCTGGAAGAGAAGATGCCAGTATCCTCTTTTTTTCCTTCTCACATATTCACCCCTATATCATAAGTTGAATTAGTACAGCTGGGAGACCAAAGAGATTTGTAAGATGCAATAGGGCTCAGAAGCTGGGTCAACCGGAATTTAAATTCCATATTTAATCATTTCTGATTAGGCTAAGGCTCAAAATAGCACTGTATTACTGCTGTACCCCTTGGTTGGCTTTCACGTTATAGGAAATTTCACTTAATTCTCAATTGTCCAACCTGAAAAGACTATTGATAGCCAGCTTTTATATTTAGGAAAAATGCACAAAACTATATAATTCAGCACCAGCAACCAACTGAAATCCCTGAAACTAAATAGTCTGTGGAGTTCTTGATGCTCTGAGCTTGGTGTTCAGAGAGACCAAGGACTCTACAATTCAACTCTGAAATACATATATTCTCTTCTGTTGGAACTAAACAGTCTTCCAATGACTGAGTTCTCCGGAATAGGGCGGCATAGAAATTAAATTAATAATTAATAATAATAATAATGTTTCAATAGCTCTGGGAATAGACTGGCCTCAGACCGCAAGCCATATATTCACTGGGACCATAATGAAATTAATATAATCTTCCCAGGAGTCTAACAGCTTAATAGTCTTAACCCCCCATTCATTATCTCTCAAGAGGTACACCTTCAAGGGTAATGTTTCTTCATGCAATACTTATTGTGTTACCAAGCTTCATACCTGCAAATCCTCTGACTTCTTGCATTCTGTCCTTTGCCCACAAGAAATTCATCTAAATTTGGATTTAATAACTGATCCACAATGTATTAAAATCTGGACATCGCTCTAGTGTTTATGGATTTCTTTTTAAAGTTTGCCCACGTCATTCCCACTCATGCTCTTTCCCAATTCCCTTGTTTATTCATTCAACAAATTCTGTAAGTTTCTGCAATCAATTAGTCTCTGACAGAGTCCATAATTCAGGACATATTTTTTGAAAAACTCTTTTTTCAATTATTGGGTATTAAGCTCCAGCTGTTTTCTGCCCATCATCTACAATTGGAGATTACCAAGAAGATAGAGGGCATCTTCAAGGGATATCCATAGTGCCATCTAACTTGCCATCAAGGCAAATAGCCTCACTTCTTAACTGTGACTGAGTTTATTTATAACTCTTCTTTCCATCTCTGGCTATCATACACACCTATAACATCTTCTGAATGTCTCCGTTTCATAAGCTCTTATTATCTATAGGAATTTCAGACCATAAGGTATCTCCATAAGAGATAGTGCCAAAACATCTTATAAGCACTTTGCTGATTGTCACCTCTTCCACTGCTGGAAATAAACCTCTCATTTGTTTTTCAACAAATGCCTCCTCTTGTATCTTCCATATTAAGCAAACACTATTGTTAATTGCAGAGTTCAGTCGTCTTTGATCTTTATTGGGCTTTCTCTCAGTCCAACTCACCTCACAAGGTTGTCGTTTTGTGGGGGTAAACAGGCGAAAGAAGGAATATTAGGTATCTTAGCCACCTTGACTTATTTATAAAGTAATAAAGATGCCACTCAGACTCGCTTTGTACAGAGAGATGAGCAACATAATAAATTTAGTGAATTTAATAAGTATTTCTCTTTCTTATGTTATAGTTCTATGCTGGTTTATGACTGAAATAAAACTAAAATCAAAAATGGAAGCATAAATTGCTAAGAGAAACATTTTTGCTCAGTGTACTTACTGGCAACGTATGTACTTGGGTTATTCTCAGCTGGTTCTCCAAATCTTGCACCTTGTTTTTTAGCTCTAGATTTTCTGTTTCTAATTCATTAATCTGAAAAAATATGCATGTATCAGAAAAATCTGAGAAAAAAGTGTCAAAGTAGGAAAAAGGTATACATTATCAGAACTAGACTGAATAAGCCTATAAAAATAAATCATTGTGGAACACAGCATTTATCTTTAGTAAATAAGTCTACAAAAGCAAAATGTATTTCTGGTGTTTACATCATCATCACTAAAAGAGTCCTAAAATTTTATCATATTTTTATGCAATATTAATTTACTGCACTGATTAAAAGGAAGTATACTTTAAGTTAACTAAAAATGGGTAACAGACTTATTTCCATAATACAGCCTTATCATTCATATATATATATATATATATATATATACACACACACACACACACACACACACACACACACACACACATATATATTATTCACTAATGGCTTCCCATACAACCAATGTGTTCACAAAATAGATACATAAATATGTTCAGCAAAATTAACAGAAACCCTCAGTTTTTAATCTTATTGGGATCCTTTTTGCTGCTGGAATGTTCAGACAGGAAGACACATTTTTCCAGTTTTTCTTCAAGTTCCTTAGTCTTCTGAGACAGATTTGGAAAAATACAGAAGGTTGTAGGCAAGAATGAGAATGATCAAAGCACATCTTCCCCCACTGATTTTAAGAAACTTCTATCAGCAGAGAGACAAGAATTAGACACAATTCATTCTGCGTGCAAGTTAAAATTTATCCATATTATTGTTGTTTTATGCCAGGGGTTCTCAACCTTGGCAACTTTAAGACTTGTGGACTTCAACTCCCAGAATTCCTCAGCCAGCTTTGCTGGCTGAGGAATTCTGGGAGTTGAAGTCCACAAGTCTTAAAGTTGCCAAGGTTGAGAACCCCTGTTTTATGCAAACAGATTATTCCCCTATTTCCAACAGTAAAAAATCACACTGGTTTCTCATTTCCATTTTTGTTTTAATTTTTGTCAAGGTACTCTGTTCCCCATTTCCTGGTTCACAGTTTTTCTCTGAGAGAGCTGTACTTCTACAGCCATAACACTTAAAATTTCACTTTAATAATTCAGCTGAATCCATTTTAAAAAATCACATATAACTTAGTTACTATGAATGGGATTTATAATTATATGTATTCCATTAATAAATGTCCTATAAAATTGCTAAGATTTTTGTTCCATATATGGAATAGCAATAACAGTGTTTCTTTAAAAAAAAAAATCTACATAAGACATTTGTTAAACTGAGACAGACTATGGAACTTACTCTTTTCTGCAACCCAGCAATCTGTTTTCGTGTTTCAACATCCTTTCCTCCTGATTCTAGGAATTTTCTGTAAGCAAGGTCAAATGCTTGGCCAATAGTTAAAGTGATCTCTTCTGCCTTGAAATAAAACAAGTCTTACCATTAGCATGCAATGGTAATGTTGCAAAGAATAAAGGCTCATATAGATTCACCAACTATATAATATTAAGGAACACGTCAGAACATTACAACAATTCATTCTAGATAACTAAGAACCTAATTTGTGTATGCATTTGGAATGTTTCCTGTCATATTTCCTGGCACAATCAACTTTTAAGTTATGTATCACTTTCATTCAGTGCAGAATTGGACCCCTTAGCAATAACATTGTATTTGATTCTATGATATTCAAACATATTGGTATGAACTATATTGGCATAGAACAATAGAAATTGAAAGCATAGAGAAAACAAAAAGAACAATCATCAATTTATTTTAGTTACTATTTTGCAAAGGGGAGGGGGCTCTTACAAAAAAGGCGGTGTGGGAGAAGAAGGCTTTCAATATAAAAAACAATAAATTCAACCACTTTAAAAATCTATGTGTACTTACACATTTTTCACTGTCAAAGACATAACACAAGTGTTTATTTGATTCAGAATCTTTGCATATGAAAGTGAATATTCTTTTGTCAGTTTTGTCATCAGCACAAAATGATATCCTGTGGAGCTGGCAGTTGTGCTGGACTTCCTGCAAATAACAACTGTGCAATTACCTCTTGGAATTACATTTATTTATTCAAGACGCCCAGGATGAAGCAAAGTCCTCTTAATAAACAACAAAACAGAATATGTTTTATTCTTGTAGTCCTCAATACTGATTTTAATACCGAATTTATATATTTTTGTGCACAGTGGTGTCTGCACAGAGAGTCAAATGGTCAGTCTGATGAAAACAGGATTGTACTGTAACAACTCTGCTTTTGTCCTAATGAAAACAGCAGAAGCTGTGGATGTCAATGTTACTCCAGCTGCACTGTTAGATAATTGCAAAGGTAATCTGGATCTAATTTTCAGTTTCATAAGACAAGGAAACAAAAACACAACATATTCCATTATAGCAATAGCAATAGCACAGACTTATATACCACTCCACAGTACTTTACAACCTTCTCTAAGTAGTTTACAGAGTCAGCATATTGCCCCCAACAGTCTGGGTCCTCATTTTACCGACCTCGGAAGGATGGAAGGCTGTGTCAACCCTGAGCTGATGAGAATTGAACCGCTGGCAGCCGGCAGTCAGCAGAAGTAGCCTGCAGTACTGCATTTCTAACCACTGCGCCACCAGGGCTCAGTTATAGATACTTGAGAAGATTCAACTCTGCTCACAGGATTCTTTTGCTGTATGATACTAAAATTCCTGCATTAATAATTATACAGTTATTACTGTACATCATATTTTCCCAACTGACATAATTTTTCAATGTAAAATATTGCAGAATATTAAATTATGTCATCCCAGTTAAACCATTTATAAAGCAATCAAAATAAGTATTTTGGTTACCCTTTTAGAAAAATATGAGACTGCTTATTACCAATGCCCTCTAAATAGCTTTGACTATAGCAGCATTTCAGATAGTGGTTTACATGTTCACTGTCTGCTTTCAGTTGTAGGACTCTACCTTCCATTAATCACCATTGTTTTTTTTACAGTAAAAGTTGAATGTGCAATCAGGCTTGGGAATCCCAAGGAAGTATGGAGCCCATTAAATGGTTAATTTGCATATAGAGCCTTCTCGGGTTTTTTGCTATTGTTTTTAAGGGTAGCTTTTAATTTTTAAATTATTTCTAATTGTAGAAGATTATGATTTGACTTGTGTTTTGACTGTAGACATGAAAATGAGATAGGGGAGTATATACATTTTAATAATAATAATAATAGTAATAATAATGACTCAGTATTCTAGTAATCTATTATAGAATGCTGCATTTTTATTCATTTTCTGAAAGAAACAAAAATGATTTTATATCAGATATCTGAACTTTTATTTCATTTTGAAAAAATATCTTAAAACAAATAACAAGTTACTGGATGACAATAAAAAGATATAGTTGTAACCACATTATGGCACGGGTTATCTTGCCTTGGCTAGAATTTTAAGGGGTAAAGAAAAATAAGAAGACTCTTACCTTTGTTTTTGGATCTAGAATCTTTACGCCATATATGGAAATCTGTAACTCAACTTTTGGTGTTTTTTGGCCTTCAGATTTCTTAATATGTCTTGCAAACTAAAAATCAGAGAAAAATAATCATATTTTTTAAAGTTCTTACTTATATTATGTTCTTATAGTACAATCAATTAGTGGTTTCCCTTATGCTGGGATTTGCCAGAGTTTAATTGTCAGTTTTTTAGTTCTGATATAATTTCTATTCTGCTTTTCTGTTTATTCCAATATTTATACTAAGTTCTCTTATACTAAGTTTCTTTAAATTATTTTTCTAGGAAAAGCTTAGGAAACAGAGTTTGATTGTGAATGTGTCTCTCTTTCAGCCCACAATTCCTGGGATTGGTAGCTTACTGGCTCACTGTCTTTTTGGAATTTTCACTTTGCAAATCTATATTGGCCACTGCCAAATTATGACATCTCATGGCCAAAAATGAATTTCTGGATATATCTTAATAGGATAGATTGGAACTATTGAAAAACACTGGCCTCAGAGTTTAATCCTACCAGATATTCCAGAAGGGTAGAGTGGTTATTAAAATTATCAAGAGGACTCGAGACATTGAAGCTTCATGTCAGCCTTGCAAGGTAGTCCAAACAACAAGCACACCCAGAAGTATTAGCTCTGCTCAGGGCTTTTTTTCTCATAGAACACCCAGAACGGAGTTCCGGCACCCTTTTGGGATGGAACCTTATAGGGTAGGCAAGGCGGGTTGTATGACGTGTGTGAGTTCTGGCACTTTTTTTTTTTTTTTAGAAAAAAAGCACTGGCTCTACTTTATTCTAAGAATCTTGCAACTCTCAAAATACATCTTCTACCACCACCATCTTCCCACTTTTACTTGGGAGGGTCCCTTCTGAGATGTTTGTCACATCCACATTCCTTCCACGGACTTAAATTTCATTTTCGTACCATTATCCAGTTTGTCTATTCCCAACCACTTTTCCCAAACTCATTCTCACACACACACACACACACACACACACACACACACACAGACACACACACACACACACACACACGAATGTAATTGTGGCAGAGATCAGGAGCCAGACAGCAAATTCTGGTTGGCGAAGTGTCTCCAAAAAAAGGAGAGAATGGGAGATCTCCCCTTGCATTCTGGATAGATGATCCTCATGAATATAATCTTGGCAATAGATGAGAATGTCTATATAGAAGTCAGATATCACTGGGATGTTAAGGAACCAATCAAGATCTGCTAGACCAGGGGTTCTCAACCTTGGCAACTTTAAGACTGGTGGACTTCAACTCCCAGAATTCTGGGAGTTGAAGTCCATCAGTCTTAAAGTTGCCAAGGTTGAGAACCCCTGTGCTAGACAGAAGAAATGATTGGTCAGGCCATTTCTATGTTTTTCAGATCAATCAGAACTTCAACAGAATTTATAACAGATAATTTGTTAGCTCTAATCTGTCAGCTCTTCCAGGTTTTTTCTTATTTAAAGAACTTCTATGTCTACCTATCTCATAGTGATCCTAGACATCTATAAAAACCCTAGCAATCAATAAAAACATGTTATATATTGTAATCTTCCCATCAGGAAACCATAACAAGATACATTAGTCACTACTTGACTTAATCCCATCCTGGTTCCATGCTTGCAGGAAGAGCCAGATCTTTGTGACCTTCTGAAAGGGTAAAAGAGTAGGGTCCCCTAATCTCAAGTGGGAGACTATTTCAAAGGCATTGGTAGCTACAGAGAAGGTACTCCAAGGTCCCTGTAGAATTGGGCTTAGACCAATTGCTGAGTTGTGGTGGAACAGTACAAAAACAAACGTTATCTTATAGTCTGGTATATAAGAAAGATTGTACTGGCAAAGTTCTGTTGTACAAAATGTTTCCCAAAATTTAATTAAGTACAAAAATGTTCTAATGTCATAGATGTGATAACATCCTATATTAATTACCAACAAAAGAAAGCTGATGTTACAACTGATGCTAAATTATTATTAGTGATCCTGTTCCATTGTTTCCAATTATCTTTTGAAGCTGATTTATTTTCCCAGCCTTTCCCTTGAGTAGTGGAAAGTAAAACAAGATGCAGAAATGTTACCCCAGTCTTTGATACTGCAAAGAAAAAGAAAATCATTTGGAAAAGGGAGGGAATGCAACATATCAGCAGGCCTCCCATTTCTGAAAGTTGTCTCTGAATGATAGCAGAACAGCAAAACAGCAAAGAGAAAGAAATTAGAGGTAATCGAGTCTCCTTCAGCTGTTTTGGACTACATTTCTGAACAGTCCCAGAAAGGTGGTGGAGTCTGTGGTATAAAACATCTGGAGAATTCCAGTTTGTCTATACCTGTAGATTGAAAATGTATCCCTTTAACTGGGCTAACTAAATCTGTGGGCTAGACCATGTGCCATTCTGTACTTTTTAGATATCCTGTTTCAGGTATTTAATATTTAAAATTATGGAAAATATTACTTCAGAAAGATGGAGTACTTTGGAAACACTTATGGAACTACTACACTCTGATCATCTATAGCCCCCTGATTTTTATGATTTATATTCTGTTTAATACATAGAAAAAAATCTTTATGTACAGAAAAAAATAGAAAGTATTCAAAGTAAAATTGAATACTCCAGCAGGAGGATTATAGATTATGCAATGAAACTTTTCAAGGAACCAAGCAGTGGCTGGTGCAATATAGTAATTGAAATGATGATTATTAGAGATAAATTAAAATTTGGTAAAGAAATGGAAAAAACTTATTTTTTCCTCAGACTCTTTTTTGCTGTGGAACACCAGCCCCACCTACTGGTAAAAATAAAAATGCACAGTGTAAATGAGGGAAACATCACATTTTTATATATTTAACTTGTTTATCTCTGACTGTGGAATTAAATTAATTATAAAGGATTATGACATCCCTAATTATAAACACAATGCACTCACAACTGAACAATGCTTCAGCAAATGCAAAATTTCACAGCCATTTTAATAGAAGTGAAGAACATGTAAACATCTCTTGATACACGTTCAGCTCTTTGAAGCATCATGGCCTTTATTGAAACAGGTGTTTTAAGTGGATAAAAAGTCCAAAAGCACTAAATAGTTTTTAAAAAGGTAAAAATGATGAAACATATAAATTGACCATAGAACTATAATTAATTCCCTTCTATTAATAAAGTTCTATGCTTTTAATTTAATTGAAATTTCCTATTATTTTCTAATTTACTTGTAACACAAACCAATTTTTGTGCTTTTTTCTTCAGTTGCATCCCCAGGTCCAAGATTATTAACTCTAAAGTTTAAGATAATAGTTCAAATCTTTACATATCTTTTCCCCAATTTCTGTGGTCTTCCAGCCATGCAACAATGTATACAAGTATTGCCAAACATAAATTGGCCCATAGAGTTCAAACACATACAAGAAAAGTTCCATAATATTTGAGATTCAATTTTGTTATTAGATCAACTGACACCTTCTTCTTAATAATATACACTGTATAGTATAACCTAAGCATCTGGGTTTACTGCCCAAATGTAGATCTTCTTTGTTTTTATTTTATATATAGCCTTCATTATTTTTATAAGTAACTCAAGGTAGCAAACCTACATAATACTCATTCTCCTATTTTTCCCACAACAATACCTCTGTGAGGTGGATTGAGCTTAGAGAGAGTGACTGGCCCAAAGTTATCCAGCTGAGTTTCATAAGAGTTGTACAAAACTGTAATAGCTTTACAAATACCACCAGCACTTTTATTTAGGTCACTTTCTATTATTCCGTTTAAAGGGATATTAAAATAAAGTTGTATTGGATTTTATTTAATTGGATTTGCATGCTGTCTTGACAGACTGCGGCGTTGATTAGGGTTACATTTCATTGTTGGTTGGTTTTACCTGTGCTTGTTATGAAAGATCTCTGTGCCATGAGCTCTGACTTTGTGGATTGGATCCTTCCCTTTTCTGGCTCTTTTTTGTGGCCAGAAAGTGAATGGATCTGAGAAGTGGCGAATGGCTTCCTTGAAAGTGCATGCAACCATGTGTCACTTCTACAAAACCTTAATCTTTGATCTAGCCCAGTGGTGGCGAACCTATGGCACGTGTGCCAGAGGCAGCACTCAGAGCCCTCTCTCTGAGTATGTGCACTGTCGCCCCAGCCCCACCTCCCCCCACAGCCCCCTCAGCAGCAGTCCCCCCCAGAGGAGAGTTGCCCCGAATGTGGCCCACATGGAGCAGCACAGCCAAGGACATGGCAGCTGGACAGCGGGGACAAGACTCTGCCCTCACACCCCATCGCGTACAGTTGATGCTGCAGGGTGCAGGCGGAAGGCATGGCTGCCAAGGCACTGCTGGGCCCCCTGGGCAATCTGTGGCGGGCTGTGGAGGTGGTGGGTGGCCTTGCGGGTGGGTGGGGGGTGGACGGGCTGGGATGGGGTGAAACCGGGACAGGATAGGGTGGGGCGGTTTTGGGGCACTCAGTCTCTAAAAGGTTTGCCATCACTGATCTAGCCAATATGAACAACTTCTGTCCATCTAAATGTTCCCCTTCAAAATCCTTCCCTTTCTGGGGAAAGTGTTGAAGACGAGAGTGTGATAACAATTATAGAAACTCCTGAATGATGCAGTCTAAGGAAAGAAAAGTTTAACAGAGTACTCTACAAATGTTGATCTACTGTTTCAAAGCTTGAGAGTTTGGGGGGAAAGAGATTTAGAATCAATCCTGACAAGACATGAGAGCTGGTGATTCAGAAGCTTTCCTGAACAGGTACATCACTGACTCTGGATGGGAATATAGGTAGTCCTCATTAAAGGACCACCTCATTCAGTGACCATTCACAGTTATGATAACACTGAATGAGGGGATTTACTTCTTTGTAACTGGGTTGGTTGCAGAATCCCCATAATAATGTTTTGAGTGCTTGGAAATCAGTTTGCAACTATGACCGTCACGATGTTGTATGGTCATGTGATCAGTATTTGGAATCTTAACTGCTGGCTTTTGACAAGCAAAGTCAATGGGAGTTGGCAGGAGGTCACAAATGGTGATCACATGACCATGGGATGCTGCAACCACATGGGGTTTGCCTAACAATGGCAACTGAGATTGCCACAACTGCTATTGTAGGTCACCATGATTATACAGTATGATGTTGCAATTTGTGATCATGTTATACGTTTGCTTCCAAGACCACCTCAGGAAGCTGATAGTTACTTATAAAACTTTATATGACTTATCTATCTTACAGAAGCTGCCCACTGAATACAAACTAGCAAAGTTGACATGGTGTAAATCCCCTTCCTCTAGGATGGATGAAGTAGGAGCCTGCAAAAGGATCTTCTCTGTTCCGATCCCTTTCCCTTGGGACAATCTTCCCCAAACCTGATAGATTATTGTGCTGCAAATAGAGGTTAATGACAGATACATAACTTTTTAAAACCTGCAGCAGGTTTTGCTTCAGCTGCATGTCACACAATTAACCTTTAGTGTTTTGAAATAAATGATTATTTATTATATTGTAATTATGACCTTTCAGTGTTTTTAACCCTTTGCAAAGTGGAAAAAAGAGAAAAAACAAAGAATTGACCTGTATATTCATCACTTGGAAACTATTCAGTTAGTTCTATACATATGTTTATATAATATTTTACAAGAACTTTGTTTACATTGTCAGATAGACTGGGTAGGGAGGAAAATAAATAAGTAAAAGGGAGCACAGGAAACAAGATATTCAAAAGAGAAGGCTAGAACAGAACAGTCAAGAGGATGTTTCCAACAGCAGAATCTTGCTGAAGTTCCCCTTCCTTGAAAGCTCCTCAGTCAACTTTATATTGACAGAGAATATATGTCTTTCATCTTTGCAGTCAATCTTTTTGCCACTGAAAAAGTAAGCAATGGACATTTTTCTTTACCCTGCCGTTATCCAGTATATAGCGTAGAAAAAAAAAATTCCATGTGCATCTACAAAAGCCAAACAATTTTCCAAACCAAAATTAATTTTTAAAATAACTGCTAGCCAAAAAGGAGCCACTACAGCACAAGACTACATCATAAGTATCAGTGCTGCATTTTTGAAATCCGCATTTCCAACAATAAGCTGGATCTACATTTATCTAATAGATACAAAAAAAATGGGTTATTGGATTATGGATTTGATTATTGGAATAATAATTGCACATCTATAAAAAGTGAAAGAATTTTCCATTGTCGTGGATGGGTTAGATACTCTACTCTACTCCATGCTTGCTTATATTCCTGAATGCCTAAGATAAATACTAACATAGTATAATTTAGAAAGGATTTACATATAAATAACAGTATGTGTGTTCATTAAAATTACTACAAACAAAGGTGGTTTTGAAGCACTTAGGTTGAAGGCTAATATCCTGACATCATAAGTTGTTTTATCTATAAAAATTCCCACGGTTATTTTTTTCAAGTGATAAATAGGCTGCGGCAATTAATTGCCCAACAGTATGCACTCCATATTCTATCCACTGTCTCCACCAAAATAGTGCTTTGCTATGTTCCCTTTCAGACTATAAAAATAAAGTAGATTTCTGTCTGATAGCTCATGTAGAAGAAGAATTCGCTACTTTCACAAATAATTGGACCCTAAGGGACTCACATTTAATAAGAGATGTCTGATAACAACGATCCCAAGATAGCTAAGAGTACGCTTCCAATGACAGAGCTCATTGACCTGAGACAGAAGGTACACCTTACTGAGTCTGAAAAATTAACGCCTCTTTCTCTAAGAGACACATAGGAGCTTCCTAACAAAGGAAAGAACTTCTCAGACCCCTGAGAAATTAAATTCATTTTCAGAAAATATATTTTAGAAATATATAGAGGAATATTATACGATATTATACCAATGCTGTAAATTATCCACAGCAAAGCTTTCATTTTTAAAGATAGGTAAAAAGATGGATAGTGTGATGTTCATTGATCATTTTAATAGAAGATTTAAAATAAATTAATTTTTGCCCAGACTTTTACCCACTGTTATATGGGAAAATAATTTAGGTTTATAAAGATGACCAGACTCTGCAATTTGATCCCCAGGTCAATTATTGCTTTTCACTAGGAATCCCTAGAACAGTGTCAGGAAGAGGAAGAAACAGGAGATGAAAAATAGCTGAAAAGGCAAAAGATGAATCCCTTTTTATAGCTTCTCTAGCTGCTGTCTGGGATCAAATTACGTTATTCCTTGCAAGAATGTGGAATATATGATCCCTTCCCCGTACTGAATGTTGTCCATGTCATTAAAGTACATCCATATTAGAGGAATTAAACAGATGCAATGCTATTCACAAAAGGAGGGATTGTGTATGAATTACCAATGTACTGAGATTTCAATCACCATTCTTGCCCAGAGTCCTAACTGAGATATTTCTATTGGAGGGAAGAATTCTTATTTGATCCTATTTGCTGCAATGAACTTTGCTTTGTTAGCAGGTTTTCCTGTATGTTGGGGTAGAGAGAATAAAATAAAATAAAATAAAAAGATTTGGTGATTCCACAGTTTAAATAAGGGCTATGAACATACCCATGCTATTAAAAAAATCCAGTGTTAATATTTTGAAAATGAACACAATGTACTTTGAGAATAAAAGTAAATACACATCTTCTTCTTTTTGTGCCATATCCGTTATTGGACGTTGGCGATCATGTTGGCGATCCTGTTTTTATCAGCAGCCGCACGAAAAAGTGCTGCTGAGTTTTGTCCAAACCAGTCCCTTAGATTTTGAAGCCATGATGTTCTTCTTCTGCTTGGACCTTGTTTGCCTTCAATCTTTCCCTGGAGGATTAAATGGAATATGCCGTATTTTTCTGGGTGTCGCATCACATGTCCAAAATATTCTAATTTTCATTTTTTAATTGTTTTCATGATTTCCCTTGGCTTTCCCAGGCGGCTTATCACCTCCTCATTTCTGATCTTGTCAGCCCAGCTTATACGTAACAGCCGCCTGTAAATCCACATTTCAAATGCTTCTAGTCTCTTCAGGTGGCCTTCTGTCAGAGATCAACTCTCTACTCCATAGAGCAGGATAGGAAAAATATAGCATCTGACAAGCCTGATTTTCAGTCTTAGGCTTATGTTGTGACTGCAGAAGACCTTTTTCATTTTGAAGAATGCTGTTCGAGCTTTCTCTATCCTTGTCTTTACTTCAACGGTCATGTCCCAGCTTTCATGTAAATTGGAACCAAGGTGTGTGATCCTTTCAACTTTTTCTAGTGGTATTCCTTCTGAATTTATTGGTGGTAAATTAATGGGTTGTTTGCTAACGACCGTGATCTTGGTTTTTGAGGTGTTAAGCTTCAAGATGTATTTTTCAGATATTTCTGTGACTCTGTTGATGAGGAGCTGAAGGTCTTCATGCTTACTGGCAAACAGAACTGTATCATCAGCATATCTTAAGTTGTTGATTCAAACACTGTTTACTTTGATGCCAGCATTGATGTTCTCCAGTGCCTCGTTGAAGATTGACTCAGAGTAGATATTGAACAACAGTGGAGACAGAATACATCCCTGTCTGACCCCTCTTCTTATTTCTGCATCAGCTGAGTATTTTTGGTCTAGTCTCACATTTGTTACCTGTTACCTGTTACCGATTCTTTATTATTTGGATGTAAATACACATGTCCCAGGATAATATTGTAGCATCCCATATGAGTCGGTCACTGGGATCAAAGGTTTATTCTTCCAAGCTTTCGGACTCATTCTAGACTCATTCTCTGGGAACTTCTCTGTCTCCAGAGTGTGTCTCCATTCTGGAGAGAGAGAAGTTCCCTGAAAATGGGCTCCAGCACAAATTCAAAAACTTGGAAAAATAAACCTGTGGTCCCAGTGACCAACTCACATTGGCGCTTACAATGTACTTCAGTTACAGACACACATTTACAACCTAGACATTTTTAAAAAAAAAATTAAATACTGTATTTTAAAAATGTCCTTACCTTAAGTTTTCTCACAGCATCTCTTACAACCTCTGTACCTTTGGGCTGCTCCACTTCTGTACTGCCAAGAAACTGAAACATTGTAATTTGTGAGAAAAAGTTTTAAGTCTTTGAAATAGCTAATCAGTATTTTAACTGGCCAATAATTTATTTCTGTATGGTTTTAAACCAGAAAGACAAATTTGGGTTAAACTGAAATATTTTACCTAATGGGACATCTTTTTCTTTCATCGAATATGCTTTTGACCGGTACTGCACATAATTGCCTCCCCTGGCAAACCAAACTTGGAGAAATCCTAACCCTTACTGAAGAAAAATTTCAACTACAAATGACCTGCCATAATATTTACAAAAATGTTTCAGACTCTGCCCACAATTTGATATTTCTAATATTGTCAACTTGCAATGAATCACAACACTGACAAATGAGAAATATGATGGGCTAGCATTGTATTTAGGGCAAAACTTCATCCTAAATTATGGTGTTGTGCCAGAATTTATTACATTTATTTTGGAACAAACATTCAGGATTAAGATAAAATGCAAGCAGCATTCAGCAATACCATTGTAGTGGCTTAGAGTAATGCTGACTTGTAGAAATGTAGGCATTTCATTTAAACAATTGTTATTCATTTCAGAAGATAAGAACTGCTGCACTCAGTTAATCAATGATGGGCCATGCTGAACAACTCATGCAGAAATTTTGCAATGGATGCAAAAAGGATTATGTGATATGCTTTGACATAAACCCGAGGCTATATACACCCACTTGCCATTCACATTTTATGCTTCTAATATTTCCTAGCTATGTAGACTAGATGGTAATAAAGATGAGATGGCCATAATAGGAGCTAATATAATGTGCTGTTTTTTTTATGTCTCTGAATTTGCACAAAGATTGGCAATCACCATCATAGCGAGCCCTGGTGGCACAGAAGTTAAAGTGCAGTATTGCAGGGAAACTCTACCCACAGTCTGGAGTTCAATCCTGATGGGGCTCAAGGTTGACTCAGCCTTCCATCTTTCCAAAGTCAGTAAAATGAGGACCCAGATTGTTGGGGGCAATTGTAAACTATAAAGCACTATGGGGTGGTACATAAGCCTAAAGGCTACTACCATTGCTTACTATAGAACTTTCTCTTGATACAAATGGTGATCAAAAAGAAAACCGCTTGGACTATCACTGCCATGGACATTATGCATTTATATAGGAAGAAGTGCTGTAAGTAGAATGCAAAGCATTCTTTTGCATCAAACATATGAACTTATAGCTCATGTATGCTTCTCTCCCCCACCAAAAAAACAAAAAACAAAAATTAGCCCAAATTTTTTTGTAACAAGGGGTCTAGAATAGCTCCTTTTTCCCATGCAGTGAGAACAATGAAATCCTTCCTGCTTTAGTGAAAGAATGTCCTGTACTTATTGCACAGACAAAATGATTGCAACAGAAATTTCTCTACCTTTTGGGAGAAGGCTACTGTGAGCTGTGAATTTTGCTCAAAGAGTGTAAGGCATCAGGAATGGATAGGCTTCCTCTCCTTGATGTATGCTCACTGTTACCTGGTCACTGTAAGTATAGCCCTTACTGAAAACTGCTCTGCAAATCAAGTCACACTTCATTACTGGCCATAAGGGCAATGCTGAACCTATAATAAGCTTATATCTCCCGGACCTCCCACATTGTTAGATGACTTTCAGAAAAATAGAGAGAAAACCTGTTAGTTGGGTGATCTGGGATAATTTAAGTAAAAAAGTTGCTAAGTTTTTGAAAAATTAAGAAGGCATGGACTGATTATACTTGAATGAGAAATGGGAACCCCATGGCTATGGACTAGACAGGGAAATGAAAAGCAAAATACTTAAATATTGTTGTAAAGAAAATCACGTTCAATACTAAAAATATCAGTATAGGAGAAATATCAGCAGTAACTGCCCTGTGTTAGTAATAGCATTTAAAGGCATTAATTTTGAATATTTAATACTTACACATATCATCACTTAGATGTCTTACCAATGGACTTACAAATTTATTTATGAAAAAGAAAAGCTGGGTTGCCTCATTATTCTTGGCTCCTTCATATGTTGAGAACTAAGTTTCTACTCATACTCTTCACTTCCTGCAGGTGGGTTCTCGTCCCTAAATCTGCCTTAGTGGATAGAGAGCCTGAGACCCATACTGAACATTCTTCGGGATTTAAATCTGTGAGTTTGCATTACAAGGATATAACTACTGAATTTTAAGCACATTTGTAAGTACAGAAAATATCACTTCTGTGCTCAAAGATATTTGAGCTACTTACTTAAAAGTTAGCAGATTAATTTTACAGTAGTTTAATAGACCAAACAAAGCAGAAGTGAGTAACTTGTGCTGAGCTGTAACTTCCAGTTTCTTCACCATTAGTCAGGCTAACTAGGACTGGAGAGAACTGCAGCTTAGCAGTACTTGGAAAGCTACAGACACCCTGCTATCCCCAATATATCTTATAATCAATACTTTTATCTGAAAAAACTCTCTCTCTTTCTGTCATACACACACACACACACATACACACACAAACCATAAACACACATCTTCTTAGTTAGCTATACCCCGTTGTTTAACAATAAAACTTTAATTAAAATAAAACTGCTAAGAAACAACACACTTTTATAGCACATTATAAAACAATCACCAATAAATCAGGAATGGTATAAAAATTTGTTTTCAAATTGTTTAAAAGTGATCAAAAAAGGAAGCATAGTTTAAACATGTAGATTTATAAACTAGCCTCCCATAATAAAGCCACATTAAATGAGTAATTTGGATACTGAGTCAGAATTACAATTGTTTTTTCAAGTGGAAAAACATATGTTTCCTGGAAAATAATTTAATCAGATTTTTTTTTAAATTTTAATGCAGCCAACACTGTTATGGTCAAGTAGTGAATAATATAATTGTCCTTAAAATCTTTGAAAAAATATTAGCACTGAGACTATTAGCAAGTTCTAGGGGCATAACACAACATTCCACTTTTCTTTTAATAATTTAGAAAGTATATATTAAGATCACTCCCAAGAAGTCATGATACCTGAGCCCAATTATCTTTTAATTGGTGAGATGTAGGATAAAAATAAAAGTACTAAATAACATTTATAATCATTTCATTTTTACTAATTGTGACCCCCTCTCCCTTCTTCAGATACTGGAATCACTTATTTGGAACATCATACTACTCTGAAAATTCAAAGTAGAAAGTAGAAAGAGATTCGCTCTTGACAAATAGATCATTTAGACCTAAATGTGTACTAGTAACATTGCAACAAAGGTAGAGGGTGTCAAATGCATACATAGTCAGTACTGAAATTGTTTCTATATTTCCATATTGTTTTTCTCCTTTATTCAGGACAGATCTTGTTGAGCCAATGGATGTAAACAACAACTCACATACATTATTGTTCACAACATTATAGCTTTCCATGTTCATACTAAAAACTGCAGAACTTGATTAAATCCATTCTGAAAACTGTTTTAAACAATTAAACCAGATATCTAAGATATGTAATCCTTTCTCTTCCAGTAGAGAGCAGCATAGTATTTGTTATTATGCAGATTTTTTTTAATTTACTCCTGTCCTACAATTTTTTTAATTTCATGCATGACTTTTTATACCTTTGAATAATTGACTGCTAATAAATGCTTGGAATGCCATAAATAATTGCTGTGAATTCAAATGAGTGAAATAGTATTCTCAGCTTGAAAATTAGACACACAAATATATACCATTTATTTTTCTGAATGTATGTAAACAGTGGAGCTAAATATATATATACATTGGAAATGCTGTGATGTATCTGTATAATCAGGAAAAAATTATCCCCTGATTAAGAGAGATTAAGATGGATAAGAAAGCTGTTTGAATCTTACTCAGGAAAAATAACGTGAAAGATGGATAAATGCCCTCTCCCTTCACTGCAGAAAATAAAGACACAACTTTCTAACTGAAAAAGAAGTTGAATACCTTAATCTCACAATACTAAAATAATGCATATGGTATTAAAGAAATGACTCGTTGTTAGAAACCAGTCCTGGAATCTGAAACAAAGAATTCTCTTTTAATGCGCACTATTAGCAAGTACTCCTTTCAACCAATAGGCAGTTACTTATATTTTAAGATGTAGTATCGGGAGCCAGTTTGGTGTAGAAAGTAAGAGACTTTGAGTTCTGAATAACAAGTAGCTAATACATTTGCTAAATCAAGCTGAAATTTCGGCTGCATTTTTTGGATGAGAAATACCAGTAATTACTGTTAATTGCAAGCCTCATAGTAACCAAGGAGTGTAGGAATATGTATTAAGAGAGAGCTCATCATTGATTTTCCCAAGGTTTGCACTGCTTTTAATTCATTCAATTAACAACTAAATGAATGCTGATAAAGTTATATATTTTCTACCTTAATATTCTTTCCATTTTTGTCCATCATCTTTTACCATGATACTTGAAAAAAATTATCTAAATTTGTCTAGCATCCTTAGGCTAAATCATGTTAATATGCCTAGTTCATACACAGTTTGTTAAATACCTGTAAATGGAGAATATACTGTATAATCTCAAGTGAGGAAAAGCAAATATGTGGTTTGAGAAGAATCCTCAAATTATTACACCCTATGAGAACATTTATTTGGCTTTATTTCATATGCACTAATGTTTCTGATTTAGTTCCATTTTAATAAGAACCAATAAATTCTTAACAGATTAGATCAAGTCACCCAGACAATGGATTCAAAGAGCCACAGACTTAATTGTTGTATAAATAATTATAATCAGTGTATAAAATTTAATGCAGGTTTGGGTAAAAAAAACTATTTTTCATCTGATCTCATTTGGCAGTACAGGTGAATTGATAATGAAGGATCATACTGTATGTCAGGAAATATAACTGACATGGGAATATTATAGGAGGTGAGGTGTATTAGTCTATGATGGCATAAAATAAAACATCTGAAATCTGCTAGCATTTTTTTTCACCAAAATTTTATTAAATGTTATAAGTTTTTGTGGGCTGCAGTTCACTTTATCAGATGCATCTCTCTTGGCTTCACATCCCCATAATGCTACAAATCTGTAAGATCCTGGTTTTAATTATGTTAAGCACTTGGTTTCTTAAATACAAGTATTTTAAAACATTATTTATTAATTGAATTGTGCTCTAACTTAGAAAAAAAATTTCTTTAATATACTGCAGAACTGCATTAGAACTTCAGTAAATTTTTGCCTTTAAAGGAATAGGAAATATATGAGCAACCAGTTTTTTTCCTAATTTTTTGTCTATTTTTGTCTTTTTACAGTGAAAATGGATAGATCATAAGATATTTTCTCTAAAGTTACTGATACATTAGGACAATGTGCTGGGACCAACCTTGCCAATGCCTTTTGTGTAATTGATTAAAAACTAATTTATTATAAGCATAATTGAAAACTACCAGCAACCCAGGGCTGCAGGGCATTCTCTCTGCTAATCAGCAGAAAAGGTTTTGTGTTCAGCTTGGAATATTATTTATATTAACATGATTGCATTATTTTCTCAACCAATCACTTACTGTTGATTCCATAAGGAGTGTGTATTGATTCCTGTACAACACATTTAATTTATGATGCAACTAAACTCATTTCCCTGAACAGAGGAATTCAGTTTGATGACCTTAATTTAAAAGCACCTCAGATCACAATTTAGTCTCCTAAAAACTTTATAGTTTACTTTCAGATCACACTTTTAATTTTCGTAGGTAACATTTTGATTCTTATTTTTTTTCATTCCTCTGCTGTAAACATCTGTGTGTGTGTGTGTGTGTGTGTGTGTCTGTGTGCATGTATACAAGAACACACAAACCTTTGAATCAGTGTTGAATCTACAGACACATGCATACATTCCCCTTTGAGTCATTGTTGACCTCACCACTGCCTACACTAATCTTTGCGGTTTTCTGGACAAAATCTCAGAAATGATTTGCTATTTCCCTTTTTCTTAGCACTAAATGGAAATGATTGGCCCAAAGTCATCCAGTTGGCTTTGTGCTTTAGAACTCACAATCTTCTGGTTTCTAGTCTGGTGCCTTAACTACCACATCATATTTGCTACACTACTCTTTAGGAGAATTGTGTTATCTGACAATCTTAGATTTTGTATTGATTTTCATATAAATGCAATAAATTAAAATCACTTTCTTTAACATTACTTCAAAACTCAGTTGCCAAATCAACTTTTCCTGTGATCTTCAGTTAATCAATATGTCTTTCTAAGTAGATCTGGTGCCATTTATAACTACCCTTTAATCAATGTGGCATTTGATAACTAATAAACTGTCCCACTGTTTATGAAAAAGTTTCTTGAAAAGTACTCAAGAGCCCTCCCCTAGGACAAATAAATTATATTATTCTATTTTCTATGGCAGAGGAAATAATTTTATTTTTCCTGTATTCCTTTCACATTAGGAGATTTTCCAAAACCACAACAAATAACCAAAAGATAAAATAGAATCTTAGAGAGAGAGAAAAGGATTCTAAGAGAGATCAAGTCTCCCTGCACACTATCCCAGCATGGCTGGCTCAGGAATTCTAGGAGTTGAAGTTCACGAGTCATAAAAGAGCCAAGGTTGCCTACCCCTGCACTATCCCATTCCTAATAGATGGCCACCCTGCCTCTGCTTGAAAACCTCCAGTGAAGGGGAACAAATAACTGTTCCTATTCCTATTGCACTGATTGACAATTCTTACCATTGAGGGTTCTTCCTAAAGCCTAATCTGTGTCTACATCTTTCAAGTTTCATCCCATTATGCTAGTCTTATTCTCTGGAGCAAATGAAAGTGAGTCTGAACTTTCTACAATGTGACTGCCCTTCAGATATTTGAAGACAGCTATTATGTCCTCTCAACTTCTCTTCTGCAAGCTCTAAATTACATTCTGCTTATGCTTACCATTCTAGCCTAACTCTTTTTGAATTCATTCCCTTTTCTCTCAAATATTAGCCACCTCTCCAAGGTTTGAATTGTCTGCAAATTTGGTAAGTGTTTCTTCAACTCCCTCACCCATCTCAATTTATAAAAATGTGGAAAAGCACACAGTCCCATGACATTCCACTCAATATGTCTTTCTAAGCAGATTTGATGCCATTTATAACTACCCTTTAAGTCAGGGGTCCCCAACCTCTGGTCCGTGGACCAGTACCAGTCTGCACAAACAAGGAAAGCCCCATCCACAGGATGCAGGCAGCACACAAAACCACGCCTCCCCTCTGGTCTGCGAAAAAACCTCTGTCCACATAACTGGTCCCTGATGCCCAAAAGGTTGGGGACCTCTGCTTTAAGTACAAACCTTGAACTAATTGTGGATCTACTCAATAGTTGAATTGTCAAACTGATGTTTGATGATTTTTATGAAAGTCTTTTGGCAAAAGCCTTGTTGAAATCAAAATATATAAATCCACAACAATTCTCTAGCCATTCAGGCTAGTAATTCTTCCATAAAAGGACATAAAAGTTATGTTGGCATGACACGTTTAGCAGAAATCCATGTTGGCTCCTGTTAAATACTTAATTCCTATTTAAATACTTACAGATTGCATGATAATTCACTAGACAACATTTTTTTTTCCAAAAGTTTTGCTTCCTGAAAAACTTTTGGTGATTATAGTAAAGATTCCTTCAAACTGAACACAAATGTAATTTTAGAATGACTGTATCACATAGAAATTTTAAGAAATATGAAACTAACTTTTAATGACTATAATGTGTTCAATCACATAGTTTCTGACATGAGTTCCACATGGCATGTACTCAGTGTCTGATGAATCTCACTGCAATGTCCAACAATATTTAGCCAGCATTGATGGATTCCAGTTGCCCTGACACCATTTTTCCATTGTGGAAAGTCCTGCTGAAAACTCTCACCATGTTCATCATAGACTGCAATTAGATTTTCAGGAAAGAAGTTCAAGTGTGAATGCAGAAAATGAATCTTTAGTGACATGTTGCATTTCATGGTCTTGTATGCTGTAAGAAGTCTGTCAACCAGCTGAATGTAGCTTAATGCTCCGTAATTGCTAAGAAAATTCTCAAAAACATCCTTGAATACTTTCCAGGTGATTTTTCTCTGGTCTCACTAACAGATCGTTGATGATGTATCTGATCTGCAGACCAACAAAAATGCTTTCCTTAATCTTGGCATTAATTATTCTTGGAAATATCTGTCTCAAATAAGGAAAACTTTCACCTTCCTTGCCTGCAATACTGCACTCTAACCACTCTGCCACCATGGCTCTAAAATGATACATGATAGGTTAAATTTCAGGTAATTTTTATGATTAGCAGTCAAAAATCTGTAAGGTATACCCCAAAGGAAGCAAAATAGTTGTTGTTCAATGATCTGCTCAAGGACATTGTCCAATATCGATAGCAAGTACATAAACCTGTAGTTTCCTAGGTGCTGCTTTTTCCCTTTTCTGAAAATAGGAGCAACAACAGTAGCCTTCTATTTGACTTGTTCCCTAGGGCTTCTCAATGAGAGCAGATAATGGTTCTGCAATTACTTCTACTAGTTTCTTCCATACCCATAGAGTGTAGCTCCTGTGGCCCTGGAGACTTAAACTCATTTAGACTAGCTAGACATTTCCTTATTTGCTCCTTGCCAATCTCAAGCTTCAGTTCACACTCCTTCCCCCATGGCAAAATGAGGGCTAACCAAGTGTTTGTTCACCTTCTGAAAGAAAACAGATGGAAAATAGAAATTGAAAAGTTCTGCCAGACTACTAGCTCTCTGATTTTCCTTTGGTTTCTGACATACTTAAATACTTTTCCTTGTTGTTTTTGCTAGCCTAATCTCATCATGGATTGTAGCTTTTGTATGTCAAACCTGCAGTTTTTGCAAAGCGCTCTGTAAAAATTTCTAGCATGAGCAAAAATTACTGACACATCTGAAAAGTATCATTTATTTAGATAGGTTCTAAGATATCATTGCTCAGGTAGACTGAGTTGCTATTGAAGTTAAAAGGGATTTTAATAATGGGATATGGATTTTTTCCCCCTTGTTCAACATACAAGAATGTTGTTTTTCTTCCAACTTTTAGGAAAATAACAACAGCAAAAAGCTCTAGTTTACAACAAATAAATCACTAAAAACACCATCTTGTAAACGTGTACTTAGAAATTGAACTCAGTTAAGATACATCTGTATAAGACAACTTAACCTTTCCTTAATACGTTGAGTTCTTAGGGTGCGAGTTACAAGGTTCTTTTCTAATATGAAAAGGAAATCATAGTAGTGATAGGGTGGTACTATAGTGATAATAGAGAAAAATAATGGTTTGTATATGGTCTTCCTATATAAGCAGTCATACCATGGAGGAAAAACTGTTTTGTGACACTGTCTTATGTATGAATTCAGCCCTGAGTGAAATGTATTCCATTATTCTAAAAAACATATTTATGAAAACCCCCAAATATTTGTTGAGGACAGCTGTTTCAGTAAGTCCACTCTGGTATATTCATTGCAAAACAAGACATGCACACACACTCTCTCTCTCATACACACACATAAACTGTGAGTAACAAGAAGTGTGGGAAACTTAACAGGAAAATGAATCCATCCATAATTAAAACTATTATCTTCAAAATGCACTGGGCTTGCATCAATATTTTATATTGAATCTTCAAAAGCATTCTAATAATAACATAGAAGCTACAAGAGACATATTTCATGATGTGTCACATACATGACACATTTTTCAACTGATATGCTTCCAATGAGCAAAGGGAATCATTGATTCTAAAGAACACATGAAAAGAAAATATCCTGATTAAATATGATCTCGGCTTCAGGAATAATTTAAGGCATGATATGTCATAAGATCACCAGAGCCATAATTTAGCTTCTAGGAAATTGATGGTTATTAGTTTGGCTAAAATGAGAGTACAACCAGGCTCAAAAGATGATAAAGCAGTACTAAAGCTTCCAGGAAACAGCAACTATATATATTTAGGAAGCACGGTATCTTATGTCTCTTTTGTCTTCCTGTGAGTGTATGTGTGGTTAAAAAATATAAACTATAAAAAAATAAATATAGTTTGCTATAGAATACTTTTTAGATATGGTAAATAAGAATACATTAATGTTCTTGCTGAGATCAAATGCAGTCTATATAGAAGAGTAAGAGTAAGAACTGAGAGTAATAACTGAGCTTGCTCATAATAAGCAGCTATGGATATAATGTTTTTATCTATCAAGTATAAACAAGCTCCAACAATAGGCATCATTGGTATTAGTTTTCTAGGTACAGGTAGTCCTTGTTTAGCGAATATACCGGTAAGCAACCCTTAAATGTAACTGAGATTGTGTTTACAATCTTACTTCAGTTTTGCTTTGCTTTACATTGTAAATGTGAGGTTTTTAGTTGTGGTTACTAAACAAGGTAGTTGGCTAAACAAAGACTATCCGTAAAAGTACAACATTCAATGAAATTGCAACAGAATGTTAGGCTACAATAGCTAAAGATATTACTTAATTTAAAAAAATGTCATTTATATATTAAATATTAGTTGGATTTATTTCAGAATTATCTCTCATGGGAGTTGTTGGGAAATGTAAAACTGTTATGAACAATCATTTAGGTCAGACATGTCAAACTCGCGACGTCACGTGACATCGTGCAACGTATCAGAGCTTTTTTTGCCATTGCTGGCAATGGGGTGGGCGTGGCTCTGGTATGATGAAACCGGCCCACAGGCCGGCAGTTTGACACCCCTGATTTAGGTAATGATCCTAATACATTTTGAGTTCATCACTCTCAACCCAGCTGAGAAAAGGACATGAACATCAGAATCAGAAATAGATTGTCTAACACAGCCAATCTCCCCACACACACACACACACACGAACAATTACTGAAGAATCTGCTATTTTTGTGCTATTGAATTCCAGATTCAATTCCATTTTTTTGGACAATTGCTTTTTAAGTTTTGTTTCATCAAGGAATATTATCATGCTTGAAACACATGAATGATAGTACAAATAATTTTGAATTAAGATTTCCAATTAGCTCTTCCTTGAACTTTTAATGATTTTATAGCTTGATTTTATAGTACAGAATGTGGCATAAAACAGCAAACATCCTTTATCTTGAACCAGTCTACTGCAGAATATGGATGAAACACACTTTGGATATAAAGAAAAACAAGTTTCTACTTTTTTCTACACTTCAGCATTCTCTTCTTCCATTCCCACAAGTTTAGTCTGTGGACTACAGGATGGGACCTGCCTTTCACACAGGAACAAAAGCCCAGTTGGAAGGGACCTTGGAGGTCTTCTAGTCCAGCCCCCTGCTCACGCAGGAAACCCCATACCATTTGGCTGTCCAATCTCTTTTTTAAAACTTCCACGATGAAGTACCCACAATTTCTCGAGGCAAGGCACTCCAATGATTAATTGTTCTCATTGTTAGGAAGTTCCTCCTTAATTCCAGGTTGCTTCTTTCCTTGATTAGTTCCTTTCTAAGTTAATTATCATGTTGCAATTATATGGATTATTTTATAAAGTTATTAATCCAAAGGATGCAAGTGGCAATTGAACATTTCAGAAGATCTGGACCTAAAACACCTAAATAGGATCCTTACTAAAATAGAGTAATGACCATAGAAACTGAACCCACAGGGCTGCCATACTATAATAATTTTTCTTGATCCTTTCTGTGACATCAGCTATCACCTATCAGCAGAGACCAAAGAACAATAACAACAAAAAAATGGGTCAGGTTTCTATTCACTTGAAATGGAGTTAATATGCCTAATCATGTCCAAAAATTTTCATACTAGAGTGGCATCAGACTATGACTGGCATTTCATTATTTGTGCCAAAATGAACAAAGCCAATATACCAAGCAAAAAAAAAAAAGCTTTGTTATGTATATTGCTGATCTGCATAAAGTCCCAACGACAGGGAAGAGAGTAAGCACTGGATTTAGTAACTGACCATTTTCTTCACACAAGCTGTCCAAATCAAAACCTGTGGGAGGAAATGGGAAGATCATGGACACAGGACCTTTTAGATACCAACTAAAGGAGATCATCCAGAAATATTGAGTATATATAGAAGAAGTTCTCCTTTTAATTTGTCAGTATGGAGTTTATTTGTGCTTTTGAGAATACTATGGAAGCTGCCTGAGCACAAGGCTGCTGTGGTCAAAAGAATAAGAGATACCTAGGACAGACACTGCTGGACTCCACAGGTGCTCTGCTTTGAGAACCTCCCAAACCAGAAAGGAAGGCCAGAAAAATATGAAAATGGAACTAATCAAATGGCTAGCATACCTCGCCACTCTAAAAAAAAAAAAAAAAAAAAGCTCGGAGAAGGCCCTGCTCAGTCAGGTGATGTGAGGAATTTACTGAACTGAACCTCTGTAGAGTGCTCCATTAGATAAAGCTTGAGCACCCAGTGCTTCAGCTTTGAACCCTGAAGCACTTTGACTGTTAAATAAAGGAAGAGAGGAATTCATGTCCAAGAGGAGATGAACAGCTCACATGCAGAATCCTCCCAAACAGAATGCACTCTTTTATCCGAACCAAGTTCCAGATTCAGGAATGAGTTGGCACTAGACTTATTTGGGGCTGTGTAAGCTAACATCAGAGTCTTGCATCTGGTCCTCCCTAGATATGCATCAGGGGTTCTCTAACTGGGTGATGACACTCCAGGAAGTTGCAACAAATTTACAGGTAAAATCTAATCAGGTTTATGCAGGTAAAGTTCTTTCTCACTTTCCTTGCATTTGCCCACAACAGGTTTCTGCAAACAAAATAAGAGGAAAACAAACAAAGAGTTTTGAAGGGTGGGAACAGCTTTTTCGTTATCTCTCTCTCTCTCTCTCTCTCTCTCTCTCTCTCTCTCTCTCTCTCTCTCTCTCTCTCTCTCTCTCTCTCTCTCTCTCACACACACACACACACACACACACACACACACTCACTCACACAAATACAATACAAATATATCAACATAAATATACAATCAAATGTTTCTATGCTCTCTCCTTTTTCCAGCAACTATTAAATATCACTGATTTTGCAGATGAAGATTGAAGAAACGAATCACTTGCACATCTGTCTGCCTAAGATGCCACCAAAACAGCTTATTCTAGTTGTTCAATGTCCTGATAATGTCTTTAGTTAGAGAATAAACAGGCCAGGCATGGGATTTTTTAAAATTCCATTCTAGAAACATACTTTAAAAACCAGAGAAGTAGTCCCATTGTGAATGTCTGTGGAAATTCTCAATCATCCAGATCATGGTTGTCTGAAAGATGCTATTTCAGGAGGCAATTGGACTTTCTTGTTGTTGAAGACATTTTGCTTCTCATCCAAGAAGCTTCTTCAGTTTCTGACTAGATCAGTGTTTCTCAACCTTGACAATTTTAAGGCATGTGGACTTCAACTCCCAGAATTCCACAGCCAGCAATGCTGGCTGTGGAATTCTGGGAGTTGAAGTCCACATGCCTTAAAATTGTCAAGGTTGAGAAACACTGGACTAGATGGTGGGGAATGGGAGGATTTATACTGACCAGCTGTCTGCAAGGAATATAAATCCTTCCATTCCCCACCATCTAGGCAGAGCTGAAGAAGCTTCTTGGATGAGAAGCAAAATGTCTTTCAAGAAAAACAAGGAAGTCCATTTGCCTCCTGAAGAAGCACCTTTGGGACCTGTTGTAAACTTTTTCCAGTGTAAATCCCAGCCCATCCATCCTACTGTCATTAGTATGACTGGAAAAGGGTGGTGGTGGTGATAGAAAGATAACTGCAAGATTTCTTTCTTACATTGATCCTTCTATTATGTGTATTCTTTAATTAGAAGAAATAGTAAAATGGGGAAAAAAATCAGTGTCTTCTTCATGTCATCCCCATTCTCCTAAATTAAGAGTGCAAAAGATTTGACTTCTGGGTTTATGTAGTGTGTTGGGTGTTAGTGGTTCTTATCCCCCCCCCCTGTTTTTTTCTTTCCCGCAGCCACCCATAGATTTTCCAGTTGTTCTCCATTTCATTTTTTCCCCAGTGTTTACTTACCAGTTTTCTTTGAGTCTTGTTTCTGCCTACTTTGGAATATGATCCCTAACCTGTCATATAATGGAACTATAGCCTTTAAGCCAATAAAAGCTATACAGCTGTTCCTCCAAGCAGTGTACTCAATTTAAACATTACTTTCCATTTGCTTCTGAAATATTTGTGTTTCTCTTGTGTGCCTTCAAGTCAGTTTTTGACCCCCAGAGAATGCCTGAATTAGTCCAGGCAGTTTTCTTATTTCTTTTTTTCAGAAATGGTTTGCCATTGTCCACTTCCCAGGGCTCAGAGGCAGTGATCTTAAGAAACCCTAAGCTGGCTTCATGCCTAAAGTGGGACTAGAAATCACATTTCCCAGCTTTAGTGTGATGCCTTAACCATATTCTATGAAGAACTGCCTCTACTGAAGCATTTGGGTCATGCACTAATATCTCTATTCTACTGTAAATCAGAAGATAGGTACTCCAATAGATGATTTCCAAAATACTCAACCTTAGCTTTGTCCCTAAAATGGAGAGAGGGAATTTGGAAGAGATTTCCATTTATCCATGGAAGAATTGCTGGACTTGACCGTATGTTCTGATTCTGGACCTTAGTGAGATCTGGTCTTAGTTGTGAAATGCTCTAGCGTGTTGTAAAGAATGGAGCTACAACCAATTCACCAAAAAGAAGAAATATATTATTAGCAATTTGTACTAAATGTCATTGTGAGAAAGGAACGTACCGGACCAGCACAGAATCAGAATGACTGTGTGATTGTTGAATCATAGCATCTTAGATTATGGAGAAATCTTGGTGATTAATATCTACATCCATAATGTTTGTCACTCATGAGTGTATGCTGTATTTATTAGCTAATTTAATCTACTAAAAAATTATTAAAAAGGTACAAAATCATTTATATTTTCATCTCATTCTGTTTCACTATACATATTTCAGAAGGAGCACAATATTGAGGAGTCCTTATGCAAAGGAAACAATTATTTGTAACATCAATTGTTTCCTTTGCAATAAAAACTCCTCAATCTGTCTGTCTGTCTAAAACATATGGATCTTATCTCCCATAGGAACTACAAATTTGTCCAAATTCTGTCCCATGTGCACTGCTTCTAGAAATGTTTGCACACCTTATTTATGTAGAGATCTAGTTTTCTCTCAATTTTCATCCTATAACTTGGTGAAAAATGAGACAACAAGTTTTAACTATTCTGCATCCATATCCCCTTTAAATCAAGCCCTTTGTTCTTCATTACCTTGCTTTAAATTTAGTTATCATCTTCAAAGTGACCTGACCAAAATAATCTATTTCTGGAGTTCCAAACTAGGGCCCTGAATCAGATTGGACTGTTTCTTCTCCAGAAATAATAGGTATTTTATGTAGCAATGCATTCAAATACTTACTTCTATGTCTTACATTTGAAATGGTACAACTGCGCAATGAATAAGTTTTATGAAGCTTCAGAATTAATTAAGCTTCATGACTATGTTTTAGTTTGGCAGCAAAACATCCAATGAATGTTCATTATACATTAACATTGTTCCTACCATCCAATCTCTCTTTCATCATATTATACTATGCCTATGTCTGCCAAAATAATTGCAGCTTTATTTCTAAGTGCTTTCCAAGTACCAGATGTTGTTTACCTGTAACCAATTTTCTATAAAACACAGACTTGTATGCTTTTCAAAAAATCAAGAAGATTGTTAGTATAATAGGTTGATTAAATCAGAAGCTAAGCAACTATTTTGGGACTCAATATAAATTTATAATATAACTTCCCAGAAACAGATCATGGTTACATATGAAACATGCACTTTCATAAATTGTAAATGTTAGCTTTGTATTTAATTTGGACACTGTCTTTCTATATTTCTGAAGTTATACTTAAGATTCTTATGATCCTCAATTAATTATGGTACTTTATCCTTCTCTTCTGAATAGACATAGTGAATTTGAGGACTGGTAGTTTTGAAAAGGCATGTTAAACATGAAATCAAATTCTAGTTTAACTTCTCTTGGAGCTGGAGAAATGTTGCATTCAGTGCCTGATCCAGCACTTCATAGTAAAATAGTTGCTCATTTTGCTATAATACTATTTAGGATTGATTTTAGTGACTCTTACAAAATGTGAAATTTAAAAATAAAGATAAAATGAAATATTGTCATATTTTCCTCTCATATCCTCAAGAAGGAAGAATTTTAAGAAAAACATTTTTCTGACTCATACATCACCTGTGAGAATACATATATAAAAGTTTACTTAGACATGATGCACAGACAGAAGAAAGGAAAAACCATACAATACAATGGATAAAATATTTTTTTTAAAAGTTACATCACAGCAGTGGGGAGAATTGCAGACTAACTCTATAAAACATACAAGTTATAAAAGGAAAATTGGTACAACTCTATGAAACGGAGCGTTTTATCACATGTGGAAAGATAAACATAGTTCAATGAAGAAAATTTTGGAATTAAAATTGAAAATGAAACCTCAACTTTTCTAACTAGGGATAATCTCAGAAAAAAATCAAAAAGAAACAAGAAAACTTAACAAGACCTTACATGTGCTCACACGCTCAGGCTATGGTCACTCATTTGGTCAACAGCCACATTCAGATCACCCTGAGGCATAACCAGTTCTTTGGAATACATAAAGATCCAGTGAATTTAAAGTAACAAAAAACTGGTTACAATGTACGCTTGCTCTTTCTCACACATGGGCACACATGCAGACACAGACACTCATCCACACGTACCCAAAGGATTTGCAGGACTTAGCCTGCTTCCCAGTCACCTCCAGGGTCCACAGCATCCAAATTATATTTTTGCTTTTTGCAGAGGAACCCAACAGATAGCACGTGAGGCTCAGCTTTCCTATAGATGCTGCCTCATGACAACTTTATGCTATTCTGCAAGCAGGCATTATTGTCACAAGCCTGCAGGGGGCTCTGTTTTTTTTTAAAGGAAGCTTCATTTGTCTGTGGAGTTTATGGACATCAAAGGAGGCCAAAGCCTACAAGTTGTCAGAGCCACTATCCAGGCTGGCAGCTTCAAATGCCTGGCTTTTGGGCTCTCCTGGGTGGCTGAGTGGCCAGGTTGAGAGTTGGCCAAAGACCTGTGGGGACCTGAAGGGATGAGTGGGGAGATAAGAGGGGGACTGCAGTGTCCCTGTGGCTGGTTGTAAGGGTGAACAACTGCAGAGGCACTTCAACGGCCATAACTTTCAAATTGACTCATAAATATGGGGTTTTTTTTCAGAAGGTGGTAGTGGTTCTGTTGTAAATTCTGTAAACAACCGGAACAGTTGTTAAGTGATGACTATCTATGCATATACATAAATGCATATAATAACACATACCTATAACAATCATACAGTGGAGCTTTCAATACTAAGTAATCAGCTTAAGGCCGAAACCTTCATTGTATAACAAATAAAAAGTAAAAGAAAAGTTTCCTATGTCCAGTCGTGCTTGACTCTAGAGGGCAGTACTCTTCTCTTTTCTTGGCCAACAGAGCCAGCGTTGGCCGAAGACACTTCTCTGGTCATGTGGCCAGCATGACTATATGCCATTTGCAGCAGTTTTTCCCTAAAGTTACACTCAGTGTTGTATAAAAAGGCAAGTAATTGCATATTTATATCAATACCCTAAATCAAAACTCCAGGTTAACTAAACAACACAATATTAATAATTGTAATACTGTACAAATATTATTTTATTGAAATAATTAGAATGTAGGAAGAGTTCTGTGAACTTTTGCAATTTCAAGCTCATTAGTTGATCCTATATCTGTGGTTATCTGTCAGTTTCCAGTTCTAGAGTGAGTGCAGATGGTTTCTGTTGATAATGGTTAATATGCATGATATGTGCACCACAGAAAATACAGTCAATGAGATGTTTTTTCTTAACCTTCACTTTCTAGTGCTAACGTATTTTATTTACTGTCAGGCACATTTTTATTTATTTCAGTATCATGTCCAACATAATCAGCCAAAGGTCCATAAAGATTATATATGCATGACATTTTCCTATCCAAATATAGCACATAAGGAGGAAGAGACTGGAAATGAATCTTTCAAAGCTGGCTTTTGAAGACACTCTCCCTGCTGAGAATGTTAATTTCTCTCATGCAAACAGAGGGAGACTGCACTCTCTTCCAGCTTCCAAATAGTCTTGAAAGTTTTTGTTCTGTATACTAATGGACTCTTTGAGGGGCAATTGAAGCTCCCTTGCTCCTCAACATTTTGATTATGAGATTTATTTCTGTGCTTCAAACAGCAACAAAAAAGGAAGTTGAAGTTCTGCCTCCCCTCCCATAATCCTGATCAATAGAACTTTTTCCCTTTAATATTAAAAGTAAGAAAACTATGCTACTGATTGTATGGAAATAAGTACAATGGGTAGGTAATTAAACCCTCTCCTGCCCAATAACTTTGAATACGATAATTATTTATATGCTCTAAAAAAGCAATCTATTGCTCATTCTGCCATCTGGATAGGCAGTAGAAAGCACTGGGTCAAAGGATGACTAGTAATTCTTACAAAAGAGAAGACTCATGAATCTATCAACAGCATATTCAAGAGAATAAAATTCACAAGGGAAGAAGAAACAACAATACTCTCCCTTGATATCCTCATCAGCAGAGGCAATGATGGCACATTAGAAACACAAGTCTATTATAAAGCACCCAAACCAACCAACTGCTCCACTACCAAAGTAACAGCCCAAATTCCCACAAGAGAAACTGTGCAAGAACATTATTTAGACGAGCACAAACACACTGCAGCAACCCTGAATGTCAGAAAAAGAATCATCTCTACATCTTCCAACAAGATGGATACTCATGCCTCTTTATCAAAAAATGCCCGGACATTCAACACATTACTGCACAACCAACACAAGCTGTTAAAAGGATAATATTGCCATATCATCAAAAATATCTCAGAAACCACCAATAGACTATGATAACCACATTGCATCACTATAAGGACAGAAACCATCGAAGCCCAGAAAAACATCTTAAGTAAATCAAAGACCCAGTAGCCTAGAATAATAAAAAAAAACCAGGAGTCATCTACACAATATAGTATAAAGTCTGTGATAACCACTATGTAGGGTAGACTGGCAGGAAATTAGCAGAGCACATCCATGAACAGCAAACAGCAGTCAGAAGAGAAGAACTCCTTAATTGCACAACATATGAGCAGACTTAACCATAGTTTCAACAAGGGAAACTGTGAGCATTGTACACCAAACCATTCAGATGGCACTCGGACAAATCAGCCATCATAGGGTTAAATTTCATGGCCACATAGGGATAAATAACATCTGCATACCATTCAAAAGAGGCAGTCAAAAAGCTAATAAGGAAACAAAGATACCATTACACCTCCTCAATCAACACCCAGATAAGCAGTGATTAACACCAAGGTTAACATTAGATTAACAGTTAAGCAGTATACAATATCCCAATCAAAGCAATACCAACTAAGACAAACAAACAGTAAACAACAGCCCACTTAAGAAACTACCCCTTCTAACACTGATGTTACCTAACTGGGTAATGAAATGACTGCAAGAAAACAATGAAACTCAAGAGAGCACCAAGAACCCCATATCTTATGAAAGAAAATGAAAAAAAAGTTTGAATATTATGAATGGATATTTCCTGGTCTTAAAAATAAAAGTGGCCTTCAGCCTAATTTCAAAAGTCTTCTGCAGTATCAGTTCAAACTCTTGATAAGAGCTACCTCGGCCTTTCCCATATTCTTTTATCGCTTAAAAGAAACAAGATGCCACTTGCACTTTATTTCTCTTCTTTTGCCATATGAACCCAACAAATTACCCCTGAAAGAATGAAGTCTTTGCTAATTACAACAACAATATGGTTTAGACAATTGCTAGCTATCAAGTTAGTAGAAGCAGGTTAGCAGACACACACCTCACCTTTGCATTATAAGGAATATAGTGCTTTGATAAAGCTTCAGGAGTATGCATCCATGTCTTGTCTGCAAAAGAAAAAAAATACACATAATTAAGACTTAGTTACTAGGCATGTCCACAAGGAAAAACATACAATAGATCTTTGCATCTATATATACCAAGCACAAAGGATACCTATTAATAGGTACTATATAGTTTTCTCACCTACCCTCACAGAAAGTTCCCAGAGATTTCCAAGGACTATTTAGTCTTCAATTTCCATCTATATGTCACAATACCTAATTCCTGAAATGAGTATTCAGTCATCTGGTACTTATTTAAAAGAGTTTAGTAGTAGTTGCTAAGCAAAGCTCATGCTCAAGCTCCAAAGACTTTATATAAACCAACCTTTCATTTCCTGTATCCAACTGATACTCTTTGAATCTTAACTGACAGATTAGAGAAGAAGGACTTTGTTGCTATGAGAAGGAAAGGAGGCCAGTCTCAGTGATTGACTCTTGTCCCTGTCCAATCAGAATTCTGCCAAATGCTTACTGGCTTCTTATGGCCAGAAAGGACCACCCATTTTCTGAATAGTTTTTTTTTTAAATATATTTTATTGGTTTTTTTGATTTTTACAGAAAAAAGAAACTACTCAAATCAAATCATAGTGTTTAAATAAACAATCATCCATAAACAAAACATAAGTGCATTTTTCAATACATCTAATACTAATAACTCAACTGAAAATAATCATACCAAACAATTAACATTACTGCTCGGTACCCCCACCACCACATCCCCCTAACCCTATCCTTCCCCCCTCACTTACCAACTAACTACCTACTTTCCTCCCTCCTTCTCTACTTCTCTACTCACCCACCTATCCCTACTCATCCCCCCTCTTACCAACTTTCTTTCTACTTTCTTTCTCTCTATCTCCATCCTACTCTTCCCCCTTCTTATCAACTTCCACTTACATCAGCCTTCACTCCTCCTTCCTCATTTTCTGAATAGTTTTTATCCCAGAACTATAATTGCACTTAATAATGAACTAAAGGGCCACCACCAGTGAACTGTTGGATAGTACTACTTGGTCTGTTGGGTGGATGCTGGGTGGTTTTGGGGTGGGGAATTGTGGTGGGTGGGAGTGTGTGTGGGACCTGGTCTTTGGGTGTCATGTAAATTTCGTTGTATGTGTATACTGTGTATACACACACAATGACAATAAAGTTATTAAAGGACAAACATTTCCAAACAATAAAGTATACTCAGTTGTGTCCAACCACTAACATACATGTACTTGGGTAACAAATAGTACTAGCCAGTCCTGCAATTGGTTTACTGTGTTTGAAAATATTAATAGTAAATAGAAATCATCTCTCAAAATTATCATTATGGTAGCTTTTACTACTGAGACTGCATCCTAGTGCTCCCTGGTATTTTAAAGAATTCAATGACAAAGAATTCAACTCACAAAGAGGAAAGGCAATTTCAATAGCAGCTAAAGAGGCATTTGAATGCCACTTTAAGCTATACAGGCACAATCCAGTGAACATAAATCTCAGTTTTAAGATAAATCTTTCAAAGACAGAAAATTAAGCTTATACCCTCAGTAAAGTAATTGTGGCTGCATTATGTCATTCAAGCATTTTCATGAATAAATCATTTAAATGTGAATTGATGTTAAGTGAACAATTAAAATTAAAAAAGACCATGAGATCTCATTGCCTGCCCTTAATACAGAATACAGAAAGGATTTGCAGTTTTAGATTTGTAGATTTGATCTTATTTTGATTTCTAATTGAATACATTCCTACTCTAATATTAAATCTTCTAGTGTGGCATAGCTGCAATTTATAAAACTTTCTAGAAAGGATGTAATGTCAGGAGGGTTAGCAGTCAGTGTAAATGATGGATGACTGCATCTTACAGAGCCAAGTCTAAATTATTGGTTTCCTGGTTTACTTATTCATTTATTCCTTGTTAACCGCCCACAGCATATGTTTGAGGTGTGTGGCCATGTAAATTGAATAAATAAATAATATAAAACATATTGTCAAAGAATTAGCAAAGCCAAGGCAATCATGACAGGAAAATGAAACATTTATGAGGGTGATCCAATCAGTTTTATTTTTTTCATTATTCTGATTTTTATAATTTTGCATACATACAAGTCATCAAATAGATTTAAACCAATTTGAATGTAGAAATTTGGTTTAGTTTTGATAGCCTATTTTGATTTAGACAAATGAAATGCATTATTGATCAATGAAAGAATATGGTCATCTTTCAGATTTCACCAGGACGTTGCCACAATGGAAAAATGGTATCAGGGCAACTGGAATCCATCAATGCTGGCTGACTATCATTGGACCTTGCAACAAGAATACAAACAGAAATCAACAGCCAAAACATGTTTAACTCTGTTGAAACCATGCTTCATGTCAGAACTTTTATGTCATTAAATATATTATGGTCATTAAAAGTTAATTCAATTTTTCTGAAGAGTTCTATGAGATACACTCAGGAAGAAAAACTCTTGGGGAAAAATGTGGTCCAGTGTTATTTTCTAGTATTGTTGCAATGGTTCCAAAATTGTAATATGATATATCTGGAAAATTGCATTTTGATTTTTTTCTGGTAAATCCAGATCTAAACGTGTTTTATCTTTTTGTATGGTAAACGATAAATATCATTTGTCTGTCACTACCTATTGACAGTACTGAATTGACAACTATAACATATACTTTTACATCTGAATCTACATAAGCATTTTATTAACTTCAGAAACACCTAAATTATTAGAAATGATTTCTAAATCTTCAGGAAAAAAAAACCCTGTGCACTTCCAGTTCTGGATCGCGGCGCCTCTAGTCGTACGAAGAGACTCGTCTCTTCGTCAGCTAGCTTCCCTCTACTGGTAGACCCTTAGGTGGGTCGAAAGTCGCCCTGGAGGGCGTGACTACCGTTAAGGAGGCTGTGCTCGGCTGCAGAGGAGCGGCGGCTCCTCCAGCTGTCTGAGGTAATTCTGAGGGCCAACGGAGAAGATCGGCCAGTAAAATGGCTGATCACTCAGCCGCACCAACCGCAAGTCAAAGAAGAAAAAAGGGACATTGTTATTTTCAATTTTATAATTTTTTTTTTAAAAAAGAGAAAAACTTTTTTTCTCTTTAACTTTATTAACTTGGAAAAAAGACTCTACAGTCCATTGAGGACATCTGGTGGTGAAAAGCAACATTGCAACTGTACTTTTCTTTGTTATTTGAAGAGGGGTTGGACTTTCATTGATAACAAAAGAGTAAAGATAACCTGACAGCTGGGTGGTGAAGCTGGCTATTAGACCTTTGGAGGCAGACATTTGTGGATCTTTTTCAAACATAGTCTCTAATAAAGGAACAGGCTAGTCTACCACCAAAAATGGAAGAAAGTTATCCATATCTTGACTATGATTTAATACTGGAAAAAATTCTAGAATTGACAGAAGACTTCAAAACTTATTTGAAACCTTGGAGAAAACTTAAAGATGCTACCTTGGAACCTCAAATCGACCCTCCAATAATGAATCAAGATATAGAACAAGGAACAATAGAGGAAGAACAGAGTGATTTTGAACAGGCTTTTACACACCAAGATATACAATTTAAAGAGTCAGAGACACTATGCTTACAACCCAATTGTGAAACTACACTGAGCCAACTAATTTTACACAACGTTACCTACAACTGATGGATAACTTTGATGACCAAGAAATAACTGTAATTGACTCAGTTCAACTACCAAAAATAACAAAGACTGACATTCAGATACCATCCTCTGAAAACTACAATAAAGTGGATAACTTATTGCTAACTGTAACATGGAATAAAAGTCAATATAACAGTCAGATGATATTGGCAGAAAGGGAAGAAAAGTTTGTTCAGTTTCAATTGGTCAGAAATTTTTGTAACCAAATTTCGAGGCTCAATAACCGAAAAGTTTTAATATGGGAATTAACTTGGCATAGAAAGAAAGCTAGAGTTAGGTTTAAACGTGACATAAAATGTCATTTGATGCATTAAAAAGGCTTTAGAGAGCTTGTCTGGTTTAATAATGAATGAAGGATGTGAATTTATTGTTATCATAGTTGATAATTATTTGAAGGAGTAAAACTTATTAGGGGTTAAAAAGATTTTATAGACGTCAATTGATGAAATGATAGAATATATTTTTAAAAATAGAAATGTATTTTTGGACTTATATTATTATTTTAAACATGATAATTATTTTGTAATAGAGAGAGAGGTTTTGTCTGATTTAATGACGAATGAAGGATGGGAATTTGCTGATATTATAGCTGGTAAGTATTTAAAGGTGTAAACTTTATTAAAGGGGTTAAAAAGATTTTTTATAGATGTAGATTGATGAAATGACAGAATATATTCTCAAAAATAGAATTGTATTTGTTGGATTTATATTACTATTTTAAATATGATAACTAGGCTGTAATAGAGAGAGAGGAAGAGCTATTTGTGATAGGGAAAAAATTAGTCTCAGTGAATGATCTATCATTAAGGATACCTGAAATTCCAATTATATGTTTATTAAAATGTAATTGGAGTATGAGAACTGTAATTAGTAAAGTTTAAAAACAGCATATAGATTATTATAATCACAATGTGATTGAGTTATCTAAAACTATATTAATTTTAATAAGTAATATTATATTTAGGAAACAGAGAGGAAATTTTTGATAATTAATTTGAGCTATACTTATATGATTTTGTTTTTGAATGATTCGACACCCTGACCACCACGTTGTGTCCTAAGCTTCTGTAAAAATGAAAAAAAAAACAATAAAACTTTTTATTAAAAAAAAGAAAAGAAATCCTGTAATTCATTTTTATAAATAACACTTATTGAGAAATCAGTTTGATGTACAAATCTTTGAAAATGAATGGAACAAACAATTGTAGATCCCCATTTTGTCTGAACAACAGAAAAATGCCTTAACATTATGTAAAAAAAATTAATTATGGTTCATTCAACAGCAACAATATAAGATACTTTGGACACTGGACTTCATTATTTTGCACAAAAAATCATAAATTACTATGTTGGAGATGACATGAGAATAATGCTTCATTAAAATGTCTCTTTGTCATGTCACAGCATTGCTATATTCTGAAAGGAAATCATTACTGTTATTAAATTAAGTTTGAAATGAGATTTAATATTTTTGGATGTCCACATTCTTTTGAACTATTATCTTACACAGTAAATGGAAATTGTAATCTGAACAAGGAAAATAAACTCTCCATGCCACCCTGAGGTCTAAAACTTGTCCTCAAACAATCCCTCAGTGGTTTAAAGACCTCATCTTAATGTTATGAATGAGTTGCTTACAAATGTAAATTATGTTGAGACAATTATAATGAAATATAATTGGTCACACAGAGACACAGTTTGAAAGTATTTTAGTGGTTCCAACAGCAATCTGAATCAATCTTCCAGATTATAAATAGTTTCTGTCTCAAAGTTGCAGAAAGTTGCATTCCAAAGTGGCAGTATGTTACTCCATCACCCCACCTTGGCAAGTAGTGACTTTGACAAGTAGATTAGATAAAAAGTTCTCTTTTCTCAGCATGTTGACACAACTAGTCTACACGTGAAATATATATTTTTAATTAGTTTGATCAGAACAGGAAACTGAGCCATTGTAATAATTAAATAAGTAAATAAATATTTGAACTGCTGTACAGATAGCCCTCACTTAATGACCACAAGTAGGACTGGCAGCTTTATCCCTCAGTGATGCTAAGTCACTAAACAAAACATTATGTGACTATAATGGATTTACAACCTCACTTCTGCTGCAGTTGTTAAAGAAGGTATCAGGTGATCGCAACTTGCCATTTTACTGCTAACTTCTCCATTGACTGACTAAAATGACAACTAAACATTTGCTTTTGCAAAAAAAAAAAAGTGGAAAACATTCAACTTCCTACTAGCTACTCCAAGGCATAGCGAAAATCTCTTCAAGAACATCATATTCTCTTAATGGTTTATTATTATTATTTTCTGGTTTACTAACAGTCTTAAAGCACTGAAGTGGTCTATAGCCATAGCATTTTTCATAACAAGTATTTTAATGACACAATCAGCAAAGAAGTACAACTTCACAAATTTTATAAAAGTAGGGATTCAACGTTTGCATGGGCAACTTCACCAATTAAAAACAATTTGCAAGGAAGTGCTTTCAATGGGTATTTCCCAGCAATACATTTACTTTAGAGAGACCCATGCTCCTTCTTTGCCAAAGCTCTAAAAGCCTTATCTTCCTTGTGCAGATATCTGCTTCTTTTACAGAAGGCTAGCTTTTGTAAATGGATTTATGTGACAGCTTATTAAAATGACAAAATGTTGTTAATTTAAGCACTGGCAACTGCTTATTGGATTCCTTGCTCATCTGGTTGTTTAGTGCTACAGTCAGATTTTTAAAAAAGTCTGTATGTGTAACAAACTCTCACAGACTCAAAAGCCTGCATTGGCAAAATTAAATATGGAATGATGGACAAATTCATATGTACAAATACCTATTGATGAGTTCCAAATTAATTACTTCTCTTTGCTGATGGATGCAAATTATCTTCTATGCAGAATGTGAAGGATATTATAAAATACGTAGATATTTATCCTAGCTGTCCTTTTTAAGCTTGTTAGATGTTTATCATACCTAGCAAACATGTAAACATTTGAGATTTCAGAATCTCTGGATCAAGCAATGCCTTCAGTAGCTAGCCAAAGCATTCAGGATTGGACAGCTTAGAAACAAAGTAGGTAAAAAATAAGGAAAGATAAGGAAAGGAAAGGTAAGGAAAGTAGGTTAGAGATCCCATTGATCTCTCAAATAACTTAGCATCACACTATCTAAAATAATGGTATCCTTGTTTGGAAAGTCTCTTTATGACATTAAAGAAGACAATGTGAGTCAGACAAGCATGTCAGATTCCAAGAGAATGTGTCAAGAATAAACAGGTCACAAGACAGGAAAGTGCATTAGCATCTTTCACAACATACATCAAATTCAGACACATCCTAAATCTTGAATTACCTCTGTTTCAAAAGATTTGTGGGCTTTCCACAACCATGTTGGATTTACTCCAGTTTGTCCCTAAATGTTCCAAAAGTATTCCATGCAGCAAAACAGTGGCTGAGTTCACACTTAATGCCAAACCTTTTTGACCAGAGTTGGTGGAATGAGTCACAACGATTTGCATATAACACTAAATCATAACAGCTAGCTCAGCCAGAACAATATGGGAGATGCAAAGAAACTATACTACAGTATGATATATGAACCCCAGTACTCTCTTATCTCAGGAAGCCAACCAGGTTCCTTGTCTTCATCTTTCCAGATATAAAAACTGGCAAGGTAAAGGATGGGTGGGTGGGTGGGGGGAGTCAGAGAACAATAGTGCCAAAATGTTGCCAACAACCGTAATTATATTTCACGCATACTATTTGGATTCTTCTAGCATGTATTCGATTTTTATAAAAAATGGTCAGTACAATTGTGTACCATCTCCTCACAGTGCCACTGGTACCTCTTTTTATAACCGAATGATCAGAAAGGTATGGTTAAAAAGGGTCTCCCTTTCCTCAAATGATAGTTAAAATAAATTTCAAGAGAAAGAACATTCCAGGGCTACTTCCATCATAGGAAGGTTCACTACTCTAGAGAGAAAGTCCACCAGATGGCATTCAACAGCTCTCCCTAAAAAGAAGCAGGACTATCAGCATAGAAAATTGCTGTAAACAAATTTGTTTAAAAATATTTTATCTCCTGGTGACTTTTACTTTCATCTTCTTTCCTTTGTATTTCAACTTGTTTTCCTTTTGGATTGCTGTTTTAATCCCAAGTATTACTCTCTGTAAGCTATCTGCAATAGCCTATAGGCTTTAGTAAATAAGTAAGTCAATTACTCTTGAATGGGCTTTTTTATCTTCATTTCTAGAGTTATCCCCTGGGAAGAGAAATGTTCTGTTAAAATTTTAAATTTTGGAGCCTATTAATTCCCCAAAGTGGTACATCAGGTACATCACATTTTTTTAGTCTGTATTTCTGAAAATTTTATTACCAGTCTCTACAAACACAACTATATTCTATACCTTTCCCTAAAGACATCCTATATAATTCCTTACTTCTTATATTAAATTGTAGTCACTGTCCCCTATTTTCACAAGTTTCTATAATTTACAATCATTGTGCTATGGACCTTTTCAAACTTCTATCATTTAAAGTTGGAGATTATTATAAGAGTTGTAAGTTGACTGATTTCCGCCCCCACCCCCCACTTAGTTCTAACCTTGCATGGGATTGCAATTTTTTCAAGCTATGCCAACCTCTAACACAGAATCCCCAAACCTTTCCGGCCTTGAGGACTGGCAGGAGGAGAGGAGGAGAGAGGATGGTTCTTTGTGTGCAGCTGGCAAGCGCGCGTGCCAGATCCACTTGCATGAGCAGCATGCCGCTCACGCAAACGGAGTGCACGTGCACGCGCTCACCCTCTGCTTACATATGGGGATGCCCACGCACGCATGTACTAACCTGCCATTTCCACGGCCTGGACGCAAACACCTCTTGGCCTGCTAGTGGGCTATGGCCCAGAGGTTGGGGACCCCTGCTCTAACAGGTCAATACATCAAGCCGTGTTTAATGTCACTGCATATAACTCCCAGATATAAAATCCAGTCATTCCTTCACAATGTTAAAATACTTAGTTCTTCTTTTTTGGAAAGTTGCCCTATAGCCTCCAACATCCCGCTTAAGCCCAAAAGCATTATTAAGTAATATAAGATAATTTCATCATGAATGCATATGTCCTTTAGCTAATTTAGCAGTTTTGAACTTTCAAAGTGCATCTCTGAATGCCATAAACTTTAAAAATAGCTGTGTAAAATTAATAGCCTAACCAGATAAAGTCAGTCCTTCCTCCCATAGTGTTGCTAGGCAGGCAAGAAAAAAAAAATGAGTGGGCTGCTTCACTCTGGCTCATGGATGATTTGGTTGCTGGATTCTAAGCTGGCACATCTTCTAAGTCCATGCATGCTGCTGTTGTTATAGTTCCAATTTTGTTTTAGGGCAAATCCAGCCTTTTAAAGATAAAACAAATGCTAACAATACTAATATGTATAAAGGAGATGAACACCATGGTTACTCCCTTCTTTTTTTCCAGCACCTCAAGATATGTTGCTACAACTGTAGTTTCTGCTATTTTAATATTTGTTTACCAATCGAATAAAGGGAAAACACTATTGCTAATTATGAACTGTTTGTTTTTGTGGGTGTTTTATTTTGGCAGAAGCTACAAAGAAAGCTAACTGCTTTGGTATTGTTTTTCTCATCATTTTTTTCTTCAGAAACAATCTGAAAACCACATGCAAATTATATTAATTGAGCAAATAAATGGCAGAATTCACACAATATATAGCCACAAAACAATGCTAAGAAATATTGTGTTGAACATGGTTCCCAACAAGGCAACTTTAGATTCTGTGTCCCATCTGATTTCACTTTTTAAAGATTCTTTCAATTCAAAAGAATAAGCTTGGCGTGCTGTATTTCCAAGAAAATCTCTGAAAACCATCTAGACTCCAGGGGAATTCTTTTTTTTTTTTAAATGCAGTAGAGTAGGCTACATATTTTGTTTGCTTGGAAATATGCCTAATTAGCTGCCTCCCTTCTACCAAAACATAGGGCAGGGGTAGGCAACCTTGGCTCTTTTATGACTCGTGGACTTCAATTCCCAGAATTCCTGAGCCAGCTTGGGAGTTGAAGTCCACGAGTCATAAAAGAGCCAAGGTTGCCTACCCCTGACATAGGGGAACTGGGATACTAGACAGCATCTTAGGAAAGACAGGAAACAAAATTATTTATTAGCTTTATATCCCATCTTTATTTAATACAATCAATTTGCCTTCTACTAAATGAGTATTTTATCACTGGACAAGTTCACCAAGGCTGTCATTTTGTTAGAGTGCCCATGGTCTTTGAGGTATGTCTTCCAACCATCAAAGGCTGGAGATTCCTAGTTTAGAATATCTAAATCTTCTAACCACTGGCTCTTAATTTTTGCATTGCATTTTTAATTTTATTTTTAAAAATCAAGCATACACTTTTGAAGCTATGATTACAATGGATGGCTTATTCATTAGTTGAAGCAATTTATTGCTTATTCATTTCACTATTTAATCATAAAATTCAAACCAAAATTCTATTTTCTATTTGCGATATGAAACTGAAATGTTTTTACCATCTTCTGTTATTAAAAATCAATCACTGTACCCATAAAAATAAACTCAGTCTGCCTTGAGGTTGAAAATGCTAAAATATAGAATATTTTAGTATAGAATTCTTAAATTTGACATATTTGCCTTGGCTCAATTTTTGATGTCTATCTGTATCTCCTTGTGCAATTTTGTTGTTGTTGTTGTTGTTGTTATTATTATTATTATTATTATTATTATGTACATTTATTTTTTACTCTCAGGCAAATAAATATATCCTAAAGAAGTTTGGATTTGGTTTATTCATCTCCTCCCTCTTTACACTTGCTTTTTTAATAAAATGAAATACCGGGATAATATTACTCTAACAACCACCAAATGAATACCTGGCATCATGCAGATTTCATTTTGGAATAGGTTAATTGTTCTTTAAATTTTTAATATACAATTTAGGCTTGTAATACAAAACAGTGCCTAAAAAGACATCCTTACTAGAGCTAACTTATAAAACATTTGGTTTGGTTAGCTTATAAATAATTTATGACTTAATTTATCTGTTTTTCTTGTCTTCTTTCCATTCTTTTTCTTTTTTATATACAATCTATGTATGCCTAAGGGGAAAAAGACTTTTTAATCTTCGTGCACTGCCTACAGGAAATCATCACAGGCATGTATTTGTATATTTCATTCTGGCTATTGAAGAATACACTTTATCATTCCCCACACTACTATTACTATCACTACCATCACTACCACCAAATAACTTCCAAATAAACCTGCAAGTGAATTTAATATTATATGAAAAACCAATTTCATCTAATACAGGGGTTCCCAACCCCTGGTCCGTGGACCGATACCCGTCCGCAGCCTGCCAGCAATCGGACAGCATAAACAAGCAAAGCCCCACCCGTGGGATGCAGGCAGCACACAAAACCATGCACTCTCCGATCCGTGGAAAAACCTTTCTCCATGGAACCGGTCCCTGGTGCACAAAAGGTTGGGGACCTCTAAATAAAGTTCTGGAGAAGGAATATGGAAGCCAGAGTTTTAGTCCTGGTCTGGGTAGCTATGGGTGGTGTGGTGGCTCAGCGATTAAGATGCTGGGCTTGTCGAGACATGAGTGCCACTATCCTTGCCCCAGTTCCTGCCAACCTAGCAGTTTGAAAGCATACAAATGCAAGTTGATAAATAGGTACCACTTCAATGAGATGCTAATAGTGTTTGTGACATCTTACAGGTCACATAACCGTGGAAATATCTTTAGACAGCGCTGGCTCAATGGCCTTTAAATAGAAATGAACTCCACCCCCTGTAGCCAGCAATGACTAGCAGAGTAAATCCACAGGAACTCCTTTTATTTTTAGGTGGCTATACAAATTGAATAAATGAACAACTGGCAGCTGGATGATATGTGCCAGTTACTCTCTCTTGGCCCTAGAACAAAGTCAATGGCAAACCACTTCTAAAAATGTTGCCACTAAAACTAACTTTCAAAGAAAGCCCCAACTGATTGACATAATTTCCCCTGAATTGTCTATCAGGAGCTGCTTCTTTGAATTCTTGCAAGATTATAATTATCTTCATAATGCAAAACACATTACACTTACTCTAAAATGAAAGCAAACACTTTCAATCTACTCTTCACAGCCCTACCAGAGGAATAGAGAAGTGCATAAGCAAAAGGATTATTCCTGCTCATTTCTGATACATTAAGCATGAAACCATTAATTTAGAGCAGCACTAAATCATAATTTGGTATAACTTGCACAATCCTATTACTTCTCTCTTGCTAGCAGAAGACGATGGGCATTTGCCTGCATTTTCAACTACTGATTACTGTAATTCATTATTCCATCTCAGTGAAAAGATTATATTTAGTTTAACTGAATTCTGCCTCATCCTGGCTTGCGAACTAGGATTTGATCCTAGCCGAGTGCAGGCGTTGGCTAACCCTATTTAAGGTATCCTTGTCAACTGGCTTTTAACCCTGACGATGTTGGAAGTTCCCAACGAAAGCTCGGTTTTATTAAAGCATTTTCCTTTTTGGAATCTCCTGGTGGTCGTAAATTATTTATTTTATACTACACACACACACACACACACACACACACACACACGTAGAATTTGAAGAAACAGCTAAAATCTCACATTGCTCCTAGAAGCAGAAGCCGAAAGCACCAGCCTGAAGATGACGAATAAGACTTCGTCGAAACGTCGCCAAGACACTTCAAATTCTACGTGGGAGAAAACCCGAAGAATACACACACACACACACACACACACACACATATATATATACATATACACATATACAAACATACATGTCTGTCTTCATACAGCAACAAGAAAAATGAATGTGTCCATTGGACACATATCAAGACAAGTTTAACGCTTGAACCTCCCAAATCAGCTCTGCATCATATAAATAGCTCATATATACCAATCAGAATATGTTTTAAATAGCTCGTGATAGAAAACCCTTGCCAGGAGCTTCATTGTTCTTCAGACTTCTTATAATAGATTTAATCTCACTTTCTAAAACTGGTGGCCACCTTTTGTAGGTGGAAAATCACTATTTAGTAAATGTTTCTTGTCAGGTGCTAAGAGCGTGGACAAATGATACCGGTAATAATTTTCCTCATCCTCAGTTGAATGCTACAAAAATTTAAAGCTTGGGCTTGTATTTGATACCTAGCAGCCACTGGAATCCTTTTGTAATTGCATTAGTAGCTTTTCTATAATCTATTTATAAGAACCCTGTGTCCTTGAAATACCTATTTCCACTCTAACTTGTTGAGAGAAGCTTTCAGACCAGAATACCTAATGGATTTTTTTCATTGTTATGGATTTGGTCAGTCAATGAGTTTATCGGGAAAGGTTCTATTATGTGTGATGAGAATTCCAGAGTACCATCACAAGCAGGCTGCATCAAAATGTTCACTTCTTCAGGTGACCATTTGGAAGATTTCTCATTTTTTTCCAGGTTTTGTGTGAAAGTTGGTTTTTCTTCTTTTCTTTTACCCTGCCTCATTAATATAAATGTTTGCTATATAATTTTTAGCCTATCTTTTAAAGCTTATAAACCACTACTGTACATAAGGAGAAATAATTAAATAATTAATTCACAAAGGCATTTTATCACAATGCTCTGGCCAGATGTCATTTCAAGTTTTGTCCTTTTGAACTTGTCTTTTTTTCCAATTCATTATTCCAATATCATTGAACTGAAACTGCTTACCTTTTTTTCTGCTAAAAGCACGATTCATGATGAGAAATCATCCACTGTGCATATGATTTAAGCTAAAAAATAAAACAAAACAATATATATATGTGTGTGTATGCATATATAAATTTTGATTAAAAATGACACTGATTTCACAATAATTTATTTGAAAGTACTATTAGATTATGTTACATACTACAAAAAAATATCCTCAAAAAAGAACTAATCAATGCGTACATTCTGCAACATAATTAAAATGCAATCTAAAAGAAAAGTGCTAAATGCAATAAAGTCTCACTAATCTCTATTAGATTTAACCTAAAGTACTTGAAGACTAAAATGCCAAATATAAATATAAAGGTAGATTGGACAGAAAGTAAATTCCTTAAATTTAAGACAAGATCAACACTTAGAGCTTTCAGGGTACCTGGACTAGCACTTTCAGTACCAGTAGAAACCCATTTTCTAGACATGGTTTTTGTTTTGTCTGACTTTATTTCTGGTATAAGACATGATGCCACAAATGAATTTCTCTGGATTTTTTCAACCATATTCATGCATTAACTCTGATCTCATAGGTTTTGTTTATAAAGGAACCTTCAAATTAAATTGTGCTAGTTGCACTGTGTCATGCCTCCATCAGAGCCTGAATCTGCAGAGGAAAATGAACTGGAATGGGACCCTATGGAGGTCGAGGGAGAGGTGTCTGTGGCTTCAGAGGAATGTGGGGAAGAGCAGGCTGAGGCAGGCCAGGGCCCTTCAGGATTGGAACAGGAGGAACAGGAGAGACACAGAGTTAAGGCGATGAGCAAGGGCCACCCCCACCTGATCCTAGAGCACGGAGAGTGGAGAGAAGGAGGGAACAATGCAGGCAGGCTCAATTACTTGGGAGGAGAGCATCCCACCCTTCTCCACAAGGAACACCTGGTAATTGAGATTTAAGGAGACACTGTGGGGAGGAGCATTTGTTGGGAACAAACGCTGATTCTTGGAGCGTTGTGTATTGTTGCTGATCTCTTGTTCTGTGACTTCTGTTTGGAAACTTGGAAACTCAAACTATTGGATTGACTGACCACGTTACATGAATGTTTAAAGACCTCAGACTGTATTTCTGGACCAGGTTACTTACGGGACCGTCTGCTGCCCCATGAATCCCAGCGGCCAGTTAGGGCCCACAGAGTCGGCCTTCTCCAGGTCCCGTCAGCCAGACAGTGTCGCCTGGTGGGGCCTAGGGGAAAAGCCTTCTCTGTTGCGGCCCCGGCCCTCTGGAACCAACTTCCCCCAGAGATCCGTGTCGCCCCCACCCTCTCCGCCTTTCGTAAATTACTTAAAACACACCTCTGCCGGCAGGCCTGGGGCAGTTAACATCTTGCCCCAAGTCAGTATATGTCTGTGTGTATGTTGAATGATTGTTTTTTTTTAAAATTAAGGGGTTTTATATACATGTATTTTTAAATGTTGATTTCTATTATGTTGTGAGCTGCCCTGAGTTCTCCGGAATAGGGCAGCATAGAAGTCAAATAATAATAATAATAATAATAATAATAATAATAATAATAATAATAATAATAATAATTTCGGATTCTCTCTTTTGAAAACTGCTCAGGCAAGCTAGGATTCAAACAGACTCGTTAAGTTTATGTTTTCTTCCTTGTTATCTCTATGGCCTTGAGTACTTTCTTATGCTAAGCAGACTGTATTTGAACCTACTTTCAGCCAGAGTATGCTGAAGGTGTGTGTGTGTGTGTGTGTGTTCTTTTGTTGGAGGCTTGCCAGCAAAAGTGGGAGCATTTGGGGAAAATTTGGAGCAATAAAAGAACTGTTTGAATTGCATTGCCTCTGTGCTATGCCCTGGGTCATTACACACTGACTTTCTGGGGAAGCTGATAGGGAAAGTTCAAATGGAAATCACACATTCATGGTGGTGCTTGGCAATATGTCATAAGCGCAAATGGGTGGCCAAGAGCCCAGATTACAGTCATGTGGCCACTGGCATGCTGCAGTGGCTGAAACTTTGGGCATGGATTCAAGTCTCTTCATTCATCACCATCAAATGGTTGCTGAACGAAGGGTATTTAAGCAAGGGCCACGTCTATATTTCCAGAGCAACACAATTACTTATTAGTTTGGAACATAGCAGTTTCTTAATGCAGAAAATGATGTACATATTAAAAACCATATTTTCAGATATGATTACTGTTAACAAGTAATGTAAAGAACACAACTTTAATGACTGATTAGCGGAACTCCCAAAATATGGCAGCCACAGAGCATCTTCTCCTAGTTTAGACTGTACTTGAAGGAGAAATTGGCAGAAGAAATGGTCTGAGAAAGGTCTTAGCCTTAATAAAACCCCATCTCTCAGGGTTAGGAATATATATATAGTGGCTGTTCTCCCAGTACTTGCACATGGTGATGCCCTGTTGAATAGTTTTTGTTGTTGTTGTTTAGATGTTTGCTCGTGATATTTTTATCTTCTTGTTTTTTTTAATACCTTTCCTATTAGACTGTAAGCCATCGAGACTCTCTGGGAATCAGGCAGCCCACACATTCTACTAAATAAAGCAAATAAAGAATGTACTTAATTCTGAAGAAGCTTGCAGCAGGGCCAGTGAAACTTCACCACTGCCCCATCATATACAATCATTCATTTTCCCACACGGTATTTGTCATAAGCCATTTTGATAATCAAGAACAGCTGTGAAAACCTATCCACTATGATTAAGTTGAATAATATTTATTTACTAAATCTCTTACTTATCTGGAGAGCTCATAACAGTTTTTTTTTAAATTACTAAATAAATCTTAAAACACAGAAACCATAGTATAGTAATAATGGTTTGCCCATGATTAGGGCAATTCCCTTAAAACAGGAAGGAAACCTAATCATTATTTTTTGTACTGTGCAAACATATTGTCCTATTGAAATGGTGGGAGAAAAACTAAAGATTTAAAAAACCACTTATCCCAAACGAGAGGGCAGAAAGAAGGGAACAGCTATAGGAATGAGATAAAGAGTGGCAATCAGCTATCGCTACTTCTGCTTAGTGAAAAGCCAGAAAAGAAGGGGAGGCAGAAAGTGGAAGCTAGGCAGTACTAGAAAAGGACATCTAAGAGATATTGTTTTTCAAATTTCACGAAGGGAACTAAAGGTAATGCTAATCTTCAGGTCTGAATGAGGAAAATGGAGACAGAATGGGAAAAATAGACAGAGAAGAAATAAAGAATTATGTGGTACAAATAGAGGCAATACAACAATAAAGCATACAGGAAGATAACGGTAACAGATTCTTCCTGAAAAAAGTTAAGTATTCTTGGTATTTAAATAATGTATATTTATTTAGAGGCCCAATTTTGAGTTGAGCATCTGGTTAACTGAAATCACTTAATTACTGAATACCATATTTCTAGCACACAAAAAGTGCTTGTAAAATACTAATTTGGAGAGCATCTCTTGGTGTATGTGATGTAGAACTCAAAACACTACAAATCACTGAAAAAAGCCTTGATTCAAACCCTAACATCCAAAATATATTTACTCCTCAACAAAGCTCAGACCTAACACTACTCAGTACACAATAGTCCATGCAGTAGTAATTAGAAAGGCCCTGTCACCTGGGAGATGAGCAGCTATTGCCATTTCTCTTGACAAATATCTCACTTTAAGGCAGTGAATATCCCCAGAATGCCACAGAGATTCCCTCATGTGCACCACAAAACTTTGATTTTAAGCATTTGCAACTGAAAGGCCTGTGGATCCATGAGGAATAGTAAACTGCCAATTGGACACCAGAGAAGTTATCTGGAATTGCACATTGTGACCTGTCCCAAATGTCATAACAAATAGGAGACAAATTTAAAGATGAGGACAAAATGACAGGTGGAGGTAGACTAGCTGAATTATTCTCAACCCAGTCCATCTCATAGGATGTTTTAAAGAAAATTCTCAGCACCATTATGTCTGCTACCCTGAGTATTATAAAATAGATAATAATAATTCAACCATACTGGACTGGTTTCATCAGAGGAGAGTCTCTCCCATAAACAATATGGTGAAATGTAAATTACAAAAACCCATACTAGATTAGTCATTCCCCAAGACAACAAGATATCTGAAAAGAATGCATCAGTTCTGGAACACGCAAAATCAGAAATAACAGAAGCTAGCAGATCAATCTTTGATTTATAATACAAAATAAAGTATTCACCCCCCAAATCTACCCAAGGCAAATTAAATCTACCCCAAAAATTAAACCCTTGCCAGGAGCAGCTCAAATTGTCAAGGTAAACTAGGGGGAGTCGGCAGTAGAGGAAGGCAGCATAGCTATTGAATAATTTTCATTCCTAAATGAGGTACGGATGTGAAATGTTGCACGTTCACTACACAGTAGAAAAAGAATAAAGGGCATTGGAATAATGTTTGGAGGACAGTGAAGAAGATGCACTGAAATTAGTACTGAATATTGGAGAAACCAAACTGGCGTGCAAAAAAGACCAAGTGAAGAATAGAAAAGAGACATGGCAAAGCATTGCATGGCCAGTACATTTATTTATTTATTTATTTATTTATTTATTTATTTATTTATTTATTTATTTATTTATTTATTTATTTATTTATTTATTTATTTATTTATTTACTTAAACTTATATGCCGCCCTTCTCCTAGGACCCAGGGAGGCTTACAAAACAATACATAAACAAAACTAGCAGGCAAAACACATAACAACAAGGCCTGGCAATGGCTAAGAGTAGGAAAGCTGAAGACATAGACAAGAGGAGCTAATTCTAGCTCCGGAAGATCAAGAGCAAATGTATGTGAAGCCTCTGTATGTAAATACTGCCTCTGAAAAGAAGCTGAAGAAACGGCTGCTGCAAGATCACACAAACTGGAAAAAATCACAAAACATCAAGATCTGCAAATTGAAGTAACTGACTGTGGCAAAAGAAAGCCAAAAAAAAAAAAAGTACCAATAATAATAGGGCGCAATTCCAAATCAGCTGGAACCCCAGGTGAATTCCATCAGCATTGACAAAATCACTATCAGTCCATTTCAAAAGGCAGATTTATCTGGAAAAACTTACATCCCGTGATATAGTTTAATACCATCAAACAGCAACATCCATCTATGCCAGGTTCTTGGAAGAGCTCAATAGGTGTATAAAAATTCCAGTTCTAAATCTAGTCTAAACATCTGCCTGACTGTGCAACCAACCATAATAATAATAATAATAATAATAATAATAATAATAATAATAATAATAATAATAATAATAATAATAATAATAATAATAGTAAGGAATATGGCACTGCCTATATTTGTGGACACTCACTTGGTAATTCTTATTATGTTTCCACCAGTCATAGACTATGAATCTAATTGTAGATTATCCATACATAATAATAAATCCCACTAGGCAGATAGTTACCCAGCAGTGAGATTTAGCTGGTATTGTGATGAATTTCATTCTAGTCCAGAATGTATTCTTGGTTTAACAAATGAAGCAAACTAGGAGATATTTCCCAGCCACACCCAGTCATTCTGGGATCAGTCTTGATCCAATTAGAAGTTTGAATTTTTAAATTCCAACAAGCAGAGCTTGAAATTTGCTAAAGCAGCTCAAGTCAAGAAGCCCACCATTTAGTAATAGAACCCATAACTAAAATATAAAACATCTTCAGAGACTGAAGACACTGACTCTTCCTTCTGCGTATGAAGCAAAATAAATAGTAAAGAATATCTTCTCTTTTATATAGTACTAGTGTCTTCATTCTGGTTGAAAAAAAATCAGACTGACGAAATGTATACAATCCAGATGGGTCAAAAGATCTTTGCGGGAAAGTTTAATTACTGACATTCCATTCACCACAATGATGATTGTAATTGTTTTAAAATGTTGTAAGGCTTGAGGCAACAACAATAAGTCAAGATATTTTCACGGCTTTGGTTAACTACTTAGAATCTTTGGTTAACTACTTAGGATTGTTGGTGGTGATGGTAGAGTACTTAACTCAACTTATCCTAGCTTCCTGCATTTGGAAGATGTAAATAGTTATTGATGTGACTTACTCTGAACTTTTACTTCATGCTTTGTTAATGATGGGGTTGAAGAAAGCCATGCTTTCTGACTAACAAGATGACAGAAAGAAATCCTCATATCACCCACTCCATTACTTGAAGCGACATTTCTTATTCCATCCCTAGATGGGTCTATGACAATTCACCATGGCCAGGGGTAGGCAACTTTGCCTCTTTTATGACTTGTGGACTTCAACTCCCAGAACTCCTGAGCCAGCATGGATGGCTCAGGAATTCTGAGAGTTGAAGTCCACAAGTCATAAAAGAGCCAAGGTTGCCTATCCCTGACCATGGCCAACTCACCACAGGACAACTCAGTGGAGGGCAAGAGTTACTCTAATACCAAAGAGATGGTGGAACAGAATCATTAACGAAAGAAAGCAAGAGGGACAGAATGAAATGTGAATGGCAAAAAAATATTTTTTAAAAAGTTATTTTAAATAATTAAATAGAATTGTTAAATTGTCCGCAGTGAATTGTCCCATGGTGAATTGGCCATGGTGAATTGGTCACAGCAAACTGGCTGTGGCAAGTTGTCCCACTGTGGCCCAGATACCTCTACAATACTATCCATCCCATACAGAAGCATATTCACCTGCCAGGTTTTGACTAAAGATAATGGAGGAGAGATTTAACAGCATCCCTTTTTAAGAACACTTTTGTGTCTATTCATATGCAATGACTGAAACTTATCACCCTTGTTCTCTATGTATTTATACTTAGTATTTAGAGTTAATCTTCTTTGACAACAGCAGATACTGGCCTTAATCTGAAATCATACTCTCTCTGTTGACAGATCAATTGAGGATAATCATTTCAAAAGTAAAAAATTGTTCCACTATAAATGGCAATTACAAGACAATGGTTTTGATGTAAATGCCATTGCACTCCAATTCCATTCCACCCTTATTGACCACCCATCATATAGATACATAGTCACATATATACCTGCATGTGTACATACCCTCTTTTCTTTCTTTTTTCTCTTTTAATCTATATTGAATAACATCCATACAATCTATTATTAGTTTTTTTAATGCCTTTTTGATCTCTGATCTTATAGATACAATATCACATACAATTAAATATGATTACTTATTTAGTTGCAGTATATTGATATTCATTATTAACAATTCTTGTGAAATTAAATTACTGATGACATGGGGATATCTGAACTGAAGATGGACATGAGAAGAAATATAAATCAGAAAATATTAGATAAGGTTTCCATGGAATAGTATTTATGGTTGTGTATATTTTAAAATGATTAGTAAGAAATATTTCAATACTCTCAGGAATAAGCTCAGTTAAGTCTTTGAAGGAGCTCTGTCTTTTTTCAGGTTCACACAACGAAAAGTCCTGTAAGACCTTAAAATGACTTAATACAGATGAAATTGCCAACTTGATGACAGAAGATTACAGAAATAACCTGCTTGGCTTGATTAAATTATGAACGTTAATTATCTTAAAAGCATAATGTACTTTTTCATATTTTTGGACTGTTATAAATGTTTGTGTAAAATGAATCCATCGGTGTTCTGCATATCTTAAAATCATAGAAGAACAGAATCAATATAGATTTTATTTACAGCTCTTATATTAGAATGTCACTTTATTCTGGAGCTGAACAGAGAATAAGCCTTGTCAGTTGCAGCCCTCACCCTGTGAAATATCTTCCTTCCTGAGGTGAAGATTATCCCTAACTTGCTTGCTTTTAAAAAGTCAGGAACATTCTCATTTGCTATGCATTTTAAGGCAGAATATGCTTTACATCTCTCCCGAGCCTCTGTCTATATTTCATAAATATAAATCTAATTACATTTATTGACTGTGAGATTTATTTTATGGACTGTGTTATTTTATTGGATGTATGCCACTTAGAGTCCCTGAATATGGGACTGTATAAATAAATAGCTCCAAAATAAATGTTTTAATAAACCATGTTTACTTATTTGATCTTCACAGACTCAATAATAATTGTTGATAGGGAGGGAGGGAGGGAGGGAGGGAGGGAATGTATATATTGAGAGTCCTTGATTTATGGCCAGAATTGGGACTAGAATTTCTCTTGCTAAGCAGGCTGGTCCTCAAGTGAGTCATGCCTGATTTTACAATCTTTATTGCCATAGTTATTAAGCAAATCACATGGTCGTTAAGCAAGCTTTCTCCCCATTGACTTTGCTTGTTGGAAGGCAGCTGGGAATGGCAAAGGGCAGTCACATGACCTCAGGGTGCTGCAACCATTTATTATGGTTGCACACGCCAATGCCCAAATTCTGATCATGTGACTATGGGGATGCTGAAGTGGTTGTAAGTGCAAGGACTGGTCGTAAATAACTTTTTCCAGTGCCATTGTAGCTTTAGATGGTTGCTAAATGAATGGTTGTAAGTCGTGGACAACTGTATTCAAATATTCTTACACATTATATATTTCATACCTTCACTAAACTTTTGGAAGACAATTAACAATATTGCATTACTGGAATAGAATCGGTATTTTACACAATATGAAGTCTCTGCTAAGAGGAAACACAAGGAGCAGAGAGCTAAGTACAAAGGCTTTCTGTGCTTCAATGCAAATTTCATCCAGGCTTGTTTTGCTTTAAATTTTAGGGAAAGATTTTGAGAAGAGTTTTTATTTATCTTTTTTTTTATGGAAAGCAAAAGAAGCAGTAGGAGCAAGATGTCTTTAATAAATGTTTTGAAGTAAAGCTAAAATGGGATTATGTTACACTTTGATTAAAATTGTTTGGAGAAACACTTAAATATGTCAAGTTATACTGAACATATGCAGCAAAATTGGAAAAGTATAAATATGTTTTGATAAAAACACACAGAGTCCATAATTAGGGTAGTCAAAATAGAGTACGTTGCTCATAGTCTGAGGTAAATAGAGTACTTTATAATATTTTCTTTAATTTATTACAGCTTGCTTAGCACTAGTTTAGTGCCAAAATTTTCTAATCTTGTAATAGATACTAATTTCCATATACCCTATAAGGTGACAGAAGACTTGTTGTATAATCCAAAGCCTAATGCAACTCGCTCAGACTAAAGTGCCATGAAAATAATGGTGTGGTACTAATCACTTCTAGGAAACAGAAAAAGTGCAAAACTAAGCACTCACAAGTTGAACTCAAATTTTCTTGAATTTCAAGCCTGTCTTCCAGTCTTGAAATTTTCGCTCAAAATGGAATTACAATCTCAAAGTCAATCCAGTCCATAACAACAGGGAAATTGACAGTGACAACAGGAGAAGTATTTAGGACCACATTTAAATTTTCTATCCATGGAGTTGCTCTTGTGCTAACCTCTTCAATACCATAGCATGTGCAAAATCATTTGAGGAAGAACACACACACACACACACACACACACACACACACAAAATAGGATCACAGAGTAGTAATCATTAAAAGACCATGTAATGCAAGATAATTACAAGTAACTAGAAGTTCAATATTTATTTTTTTTGCTTTGGATTAGACTGTAAGTGAGAAAATGGTAACTATATAGAATGTAGTCAAAGAAGAGTGAACAGTATTAAAAAAATAAAATTCATTAGGGATGAAACTGAAATGGAAGACTTCTGAAGAGAGTATTTCAGAAATTTCTTTGGGAACAAGAATGATACATTAAAGAGTAGCACTGAACAGAATGCTATAAATGTTGCCATACAAGAATGAATTGAGAAAATAAAGTAATAAATGCTGTGAGAATGTTGAAAAAGAACAAGATTGCGAAGGTAGATTGTGCAGTTCAAAAAGGTGCAAATATAATGTGGATTCCTTACAGAACAATGCTGCAATTTGTTTAATATCTGTTAATATCTCTAAGCTTGATGATTGGAAGAATGTTTTTTCCCTAATGCAAGGGGATAAAGAGCAAGAATGAATGTAAAACACAAATGGTTTAATTGGTGAAGTGTGACTGGGGAGACATTTGAATGAATTCTGATTGAAAGGGGAGACAAGGGGACAATGAGAAGAATTTGGGAAGCACACAGCAACTAAATTCCAAGCAGGACTTGGGCAAACCAGATATTTTTTTTCCTTCTTCAGCATTAAAGAACACTGATTGAAAAAAGTGTATTTATTTAAAGAAAGGATATGATATAAGCTTGAATTATCAAACGTTTTGTATGAACACAGAGCTGAAGTGTGGTATAGATGAAAGATAAGCATGTGCAAGAATATTCCTTTGAGCAAGGAATAAGAATATTATGGGGCTGTCCTAATTGCCTAATAGACTTGTGGATAATTGTATACAATGTTTATGGTAACGTTAGAAGGTATATTTATTGGAAATGTGTACTTTGTTGAATGTGTATGTATATACAGATGATGCTGTGTTGTTGGCTAAGAACCCACAGAGATCGGAGCAAATATTCAATAGACTCTATGATGCCATGGATCTGAAATTTAATTCATCAAGGATCAAAATCTTTGTATTTGGCAAATAAGGAGGCTGTCGGCAAAGACCCCGTGGAAGCATAAGAGGCAAAAGGAGAGAAATTTCCCCTAAATTTCAATAAACATTCCAGAGCTATGCAAAATATATTTAAGTGTTTCTCTAGGTTAGAACTGCCTTCTCGAACCTTAGTATTAAGGAATGTGACAATGGTGTGTTTAAGGAAAATAAGGAATTGTAACGAGCATAGTTCCAACTGTTTTGTACTGCTACTTCAAAAGGAATTTGGCTTAACAAGTAAGACTAATCAGTTTCACCAACTGAAATATCACTCAGTTTTTTGAACCATCCTTCAATGCATTTTTCTCTCTACCTTTGAGGATCTTCAAGGTTATGTAGTTAGTAATTTGGGTGCTGCAACACACACACACACACACACACACACACGAAAACCAGATATGGATAATTTGTGGCCTTACAAATATGGAATGATTTCCAGCATCGGTCACAATTACTCAAATAATTAGAGGGACAGTTTCCTCTTCTCTATATTGTACATACAAACTCATCACACATTTACATTTTTTAATTATGCCTTGACTTTATAAAACAAGCATCAAAATTCGACACCTCAGAAGAGCATTTTCCAATCATTTTTCTGTAAGTGTAATATTTTTTTTTCAAACAGTTTAGCTTCAACTATAAGTAACTGAGCGATATGTACATGTGCAGTCAGAAGACAATGGGTTGAAACAGTTTTCTCTGAAAATATGGAATTAACAAGTCACAGTAATCATTTGCAAATTTTATCCATGTAATTATTTCCAATACATTAGTATTTACAGGCAGTCCTCAACTTATGACCCCAAAAATTGAGCCCAAAATTTCTGTTGCTAAGTGAGACAATTAAATGAATTTTGACCCATTTTATGACCTGTCCTGCCACAGTTGTTAAGTTGAATCACTGCAGTTGTTAAGTTAGTAACATGGTTGTTAAGTGAATTGATTTTGCTGCTCAAAAGGTCACACAAAGTGATCATATGACCCTGGGACATTGCAACTGTCATAAATATGAGCCAGTTGCCAAGTGTCTGAATTTTGATCATGTGAGCATGGGGATGTTGCAATGGTCATGTGTGAAAAAAGGTCGTAAGTCTCTTTTCAAACGGTCCAGTAAATGAACTGTTGTAAGTCAACGGCTGCCTGTATAAATATTAACAAAAAGTAAATACAAAGCATGAAATTCTTACCGTGATAAGCTCAGATTTATACCAAGGATCAAAATAGTTGTTTGTTTTCTGGAGTAATAATTCACTTTTTTGTCCACATATTTGACTTCATGCAATTGTTTCCTATTTTTCAGTTAATGGTGGATATGCTGAAAGAAATAAATAGAAAAGTCAGCTTATTAGAAAAGTGAACTGATCATCAACGGATGATCTTAAGAATTATTTATTTGTATTCAAAAGAATAAAAATATTAGAAACGTACAGCTTTTCAGAGGTGACTTATAATATATCACTACTTTGGGGAGCGTATTTACTATTCCAAAGCTTCCTTGTTTAATATCTGATTTAATAGGAATGGAACGCTTTTCTACATTACCACTTACATAAGTCAAGGATTGGAGAACCAGATAGTAAGAATATTAGATGGTAATATTATAAATACGTTTTACAGCCCTTGAGAGGTGAGCTGAACAAGTATTCTTTGATTATCCAAAGTAAAAAAGCAATATACCTGTCTATCCACTTTTGAAATTTAAATGGCAGCAGGAAAACAGAAAAACCTCGAGGCATCTTACTTAATAAATGTGTCAAGGGTATCTGAAATGCTAGTTTAATACAATGAATTTAAGAATTATCTTATCAGTTCTCGGATCACTTCTCTAACCAAATTTATTTGCATTTACAAGTTTAAGATGTTCTATGAGAAAGATGCTAACTATGCATATCTGTGTTGATAGACCCAGAATTATATTATTTTATATTTTACATAATACAAAAAGGAGTTTGAAATTAAACTCATTTTTAACTTCAAATTTCTATTTAAATGAAATAAATATTAGAATCAGTTGTTTTCCATCTAGGCCTCATTTTGATGTACCAGACATGTTCTCGATTAAACCACCATCAATGGTTTATTACAAAAGCAACAGGATATAAAACCAGTTTTAAACTTGGCTGAAGCAATCTGGCTGCTGATCAGGGTTATAAATGCACTTCCTGCCACATACATACATACATACACAAACACAGACACACACACACCAAAATATAAAAAAGTATTTTCTCAATGATCCATCTGGAGCAAAGATGAAAATATAGTTTTATTAGGAATGTAATGTTTTTGCCGTACAAACAAGTATATAAGTACAACATGCAGATATGAAGCATACCAAAGTCTTATACTCATTATTGATTATGTTTACAGTTCTAAGAAGAATAGTTATTTCTTAAGAGTGGACCTCTATTGCTGAAATGTACATTCATATTGTATTATTCATGACCTCTGGGCTTTAAGTACATTCATATTGTACTATTCATGACCTCTGGGCTTTAAGAGTTCTACTGAGGTTTCAGTAAAAGATTGTACAATAAATGTTATACAGGGGACTAAATATGTACATTTTACTTCTATACACAGGAACTGAATGGCATTGATCAGAAATCTGCCATGAATAAGTAAATAAGAACTAGTCCCAGTCAAAGACATTGCAGAAAAAAGAAAATAAAAGACAAGCACTCCTAAATCTATATTGTATAATGATATATTTTACTGAGTATTTTTTCTGTTACAAAAACAAACTTCCACCCCTCAAAAAAGATCGGTACAAACAGAAGCAAATCTAATATTTACAAAAACCTCTTTAATAAACAGAGTTGATGGCTATTGAAATGGTTCTGTAAATGCGTTCAGGGTAAATATGAAACAAAGTTTCATAAAAAGAAGTCAATAAGAAAACATTGAAAAGTACATTGCCTTCTTTAAAATAAATAATTTACTAATATATGACTGCATTTATATATGCCAGCTTTTTGCTTTGTTCTTGATTTTTCTAATTCATTTTCCCATAACTTTTGCAAATGGTGACAGTTAGTTAGCCTACTTATTATCAGATGTTGCTGTTTTATTTTTCCCCCATCTCCATCGATATTTTTGATAATCTGAGCACTAGATGAACTAAGCTGAGTCATTCATTGACTCCCTTTATTTTTTAGCCAAGAACTCTTTCATTTTCCTTCCAGTAGTCACCTAATCAAAATATGTGATAATATAAACTTGGACTTCAGTAAGGCATTTGATAAAGTAGACCACAACCTACTACTTGATAAGATAGAAAAATGTGGGTTAGACAGCATCACCACCAGATGGATTCGTAGCTGGCTGATCGACCATACTCAGCGTGTGGTCCTCAATGGAACTGCATCTTCATGGAGGGAAGTGTGTAGTGGGGTGTCCCAGGGCTCTGTTCTGGGCCCAGTGCTCTCCAACATCTTCATCAATGATTTGGATGAGGGGATAGATGGGGAACTCATCAAATTTGCAGACTACACCAAGCTGGCAGGAATAGCCAATACTCCAGAAGATAGGCTTAAGATACAGAAGGATCTTGACAGACTCGAACACTGGGCACTATCTAACAAAATGAAATTCAATGGTGAAAAAAGTAAGGTTCTACATTTAGGCAAGAAAAACCAAATGCACAGGTATAGTATAGGGGGTACCTTGCTCAATAGTAGCAACTATGAGAGGGATCTCAGAGTCCTAGTGAACAATCACTTAAATATGAGCAGCAGTGTGCTGCAGCTACAAAAACAACAACAACACAGTGCTAGGCTGCATTAACAGAGGGATAGAATCAATATCACATGAAGTCTTAATAGCACTTTAAAATGCCTTGGTAAGACCACAGTTGGAATACCGAATCCAGTTTTGGTCACAATGTAAAAAAGATGTTGAGACTCTAGAAAGAGTACAGAGAAGAGCAACAAAGATGATTAGAGTACGGGAGGCTAAAACATATAAAGAACGGTTGCTGAAATTGGGTATGTCTAGTTTAATGAAGAGAAGGATGAGGGGGGACATGATCGCAGTGTTCCAATATCTCAGGGGCTGCCACAAAGAAGAGGGAGTCAAGCTATTCTCCAAAGCACCTGAAAGTAGGACAAGAAGTAACAGATGGAAACTAACCAAAGAGAGAAGCAACCCTAGAACTAAGGAGAAATTTCAGTTAGAACAATTAACCAGTGGAACAACCTGCTTCCAGAAGCTGCAAATGCTCAAACACTGGAAGTTTTTAAGAAGAGACTGGACAGCCATTTGTCTGAAATGGTATAGGGTTTCCTACCTGAGCAGGGGGTTGGACTGGATGACCTCCAAGGTCCCTTCCATTATCATCATCATCATCATCATCATCATCATCATCATCATCATCATCATCATCATCATCATCATTATTATTATTATTATTATTATTATTATTATTATTATTATTATTATTACTATATTTTACTACTGCTGGAGTTGAAATGCCACTATTGTAATGGAGAGATTGATCTCTTGATCATAGAGTAAAGATGTTTGGAAGGTCATTTTATAAAGAGAAAAAAGGCAATAGTTATTCTTCTACTCCAGATATTTACCCCTTTAATAAAAAAAACCCCATAGGTTTAAAAATAATAACAGTATTTCAGCAGAATATTACCAAGCTTCCAGGTTTCAAACACTGTCATGTGATCAAAACCTAGGTGCTTGTATTTCAAAATTCAATTGGCATGTATTTACAATGCTTGCAGCATCCCAGGATCATGTAATTGCCATCTGTGACCTCCCCAGCTGGCTTCTGACAAGCAAAGTCAATGGGGAAGCTGGATTCGCTTAACAATTGCATGATTAACTTAACTGCAATGATTTGTTTAACAACCATGGCAAAAAAGTCATAAAATCCGGCATGACTCACTTAACAATCGCTTTCCTAAGCAACAGAAATTCTGGCTCCTGGTTGTATGTGGAGGACTAAGTACACTTTTCTGTGCTCCATATTTCTCTACTAAAAAATAAATAAACTACCAATTTCAACTGGATACCCATGTATTCCCAAGTAAGCTTGAACAAGCTGTAACTTTAATCCATAAAGCATTACTGCAAACTTCAGGAAATATCACTTCTTATTCTGATGTACTAGAACAGTAGTTAATAGAAGCCGATGAATCTTGAAAAAAGATAATCCTTTTTTCAAGATTCATCGGCTTCTATTAACTACTGTTCTAGTACATCAGAATAAGAAGTGATATTTCCTGAAGTTTGCAGGACTTCAGGAAATATCACTTCTTATTCTGATGTACTAGAACAGTAGTTAATACAGTGGTTCTCAACCTTAATGAGGTTGAGACCCCACTTGCCCCGCCCATGTGCGCCGCGACCCCGACTTGGGGGCGTGCACGTGTGCGCGCGTGCGCAAAAAAAATTTTTTTTAAATTTATTTTAAAAAATAAAAAAAATGGCGGCCGTGATGGGCGGATCTGCGCATGCGCGGATTGGCCCGTCGCACGTGCCACGCATGAGCGCATCCGCCCATCGCGGGCCGCCATTTTGTGTTTTTTATTTTAAAAAAATTTTTTTAAAAAAAATAAAAAAAAATGGTGGCCGTTACGGGCAGATCTGTGCATGTGTGGATCGGCCCATCGCAAGTGCCACACATGCGCACATCCGCCCGTCGCGGGCCGCCATTTTGTTTTTTTTATTTTTTATTTTAAAAAATTTAAAAAAAAAAAACAAAAATGGCGGCCGCGACGGGCGGATCTGCACCTGCGCGGATCGGCCCGTCGCACGCACCGCGCATGTGCGGATCCACCTGTTGCAGTCCGCCATTTTCTTTTTATTTTATTTTATTTTTTTAAATTTTTTTAATTTTTTTAAATTTTTTTTAAAAAAATTTTCCGGCGTGACGGGTGGATTTGAGCGTGCGCGGCGCGCGCGCGCCAAAAAAAATAAAAAAATTAAAAAAAAATTAAAAAAAAATTAAAAAAAAATAAAAAAAATAAAAATAAAAAACAAAATGGCGGCCGGCGGTGCCCGGCGACCCCCGCGTAATGGTCTTGCGACCCCAAATGGGGTCGCGACCCCAAGGTTGAGAACCACTGAGTTAATAGAAGCTGATGAATCTTGAAAAAAGGATTATCTTTTTTCAAGATTCATCGGCTTCTATTAACTACTGTTCTAGTACATCAGAATAAGAAGTGATATTTCCTGAAGTCCTGCAAAAGATAATCCCCAAGACTTCCAGGTGGCTCCGCTGGCATCGCTATAGCCTCTTTGGAGGCTCCGTTCTTCTGGGTTTGTTAAGCCGCATAAACAGCAAACACCAGCTGTTTTATTGCGGTGATAAACCCCCCCTTCGGGCAAAGAAGGGGTGAAGAGCATCAGGCTAAGGTTGAGTTCCTCTGAAATCCCCCTGGTAAAGTTATCAGGGGGGAAGAGTGAGAACTCCCTAGGAAAAAGCTTGAAGAAGCTCCTACCCAGAGACGTTCCTGTTTGTAAACAGGCTCAGACGCCGCGACCAGCTCCTGCTCGAGGAAAACTTTTTTAAAGAGACCTACATGCAGGCGGAGTGAATACAGGAGTCTAGTACTGCAAGTATTTCTTTATATTTTACTTCTGACCATATATTTCTACAATCAACATAATGTATCCAAGATGGCGATCGCTTTTACTGTAAAGAGAAAGTTACTGGAAAGTGAAAGTGATTTTTTTTCTTTTTCTTTTTCTCTCAAGCGTTTAGAGCGATCGCTATGAGATGGCTCAGATTTACATTTTAAAATCTTATAAATTGTAATTCAAGAAGATAAGAGGAGGATATATTTTGGTAAAAATTTTGGTTTGAACAAAATGACTTCTAGACAAACTAAGTTAGTTTCCTCAAAGGTGGTATCTTCTCCAGCTCAGCCCTCTAAAGCAGTGGCCAGCTATTTTGCTCCCCCTCCTTCTTCAGCAACTATAGAATCTCACCCTTTGCCTATACAAACTTCTTCAGAAATGCTTACTGTTAAAGATCTACAGGCTACATTGTCAACAATGACTCTTAATTTGACTGAGGATTTGGAGAGAAGATTTGAAAAAAGGTTTGATAAAATGGAGAAAAAGTTGGAGAGTAAGATTGAGGATTTGGAGAATAAGATTGAGAACCAAGGCAAAGGTGTATCTGATGAACTGGAAAAAATTAAGGCAACAATCCAGACCCATAATATGGAAATAAGAGAGGATATTGTGGAAGCTGTTAAGGGGGTCTGGGAGGGTATTGAAGAAAAGGTTGAGGAGGTCGAGCAACAAATGAAAAGTGAATTATATGATCATGCTTTCATGGTGCAATACAATCAGATGATGTCTGCTATTAGAATTAGGGGCCTGAGGGAGGTACTAAATGAGACTCAGGAAGATTTGAGGAGAATCTTTGAGGAAGCTTTCGAAAAAATTTTAAACAATGCTGTCAAGAATTTTTCCTGGCAAATTGATAGAATATACAGAATTAATTCACGGATTGCAAGACAAAGAAATTTACCTAGAGACGTTGTTATTTATTTTGTAACAAGGAGATTCAGAAATCATGTTCTTACAATATCTTATAATAAGATATTAAATGTTGCTGGTCAGGAAGTTGTGGTTCTGAAGGAGATTCCTGCAAAGATATTGAGAGCTAGAAAGGACTATGCATTTTTGGTTGCTGAGCTTAAAATACGTGCTTTACAATATAGATGGGAGGCTCCAGCTGGACTTTCATTATCATATCAGGGTAAAAGATATTATTTGAATTCTGTTGCAAAAGCGAAAGATTTTGCTGAGAACGTGCTGAAGGCTGGTAGACCCCCATCCCCGATACCAAAAAAATGCAGATTTGTCAAAAGAAGAAGGAATGGAACTATTACAACTACAATCTTCAGACTCACAGCCCCCCCTGCAGCTGGAGGAGCTTCGATGGAGTTGCCCGTACAGAGTATTGACATTTTCCAACCCCTGGAAATAGAGAAATCTAAAGATCAAAGGCAAACTAGATCAGCTACCAAGCGTATGGAAGAACAAGAAAAAGAACAACAACAATTACGCACATCTGCAAGTTTGGAAGCCATGGGAGCTAGACCAAAGAAGAAAACAGTGAAAATTGATTTGGTCTTGCAAAAGCTTTCTCAATCTGGCCATGTCAAATAAATATTTGACATGGAATGTCAACGGTCTAAATTCTCCTCAGAAGAGGAAAAAGATATTTCACTATCTGACTCAATGTAAAAATGATGTAATCTGCCTACAAGAAACACACATTAGATCTAGTGATCAGAAATACTTGATAAATAATAAATTAGGTTCACATTTTGTGGCAGCGGCTAAAGAGAAGAAGAATGGAATTGTTATTTATGTTAAAAATCACATAAACGCTAAGTTAATAGAAGCAGATGTTGAAGGCAGATTTTTAGTAATTGAAATTTTAATAGATGGGAAGAAAGTTCTTCTGATGGGTATTTACGCACCAAATCAACACCAAGGAAAGTTTTATACATAAAAATTAACACAATTTGATTATAGGTCTTGTATTCTAATGGGAGATTGGAATGGAGTTATGGATATTAGTTTAGACAAGAGGAAAACATCACCAATCCCTCAAACACGTTCTTTGCTGCCTAAATCTTTTTTTGATATTAACGATGATTTTGATTTGATAGATATATGGAGAGAAAGAAATGGTAAAGAGCAAGAATTTACTTTTTTTTCTGATAGACACCAATCATTTTCTAGAATTGATTTTATACTAACTACAAGTGACTTTATTTCTGGGGTAAGGAAGGTAAAAATTTTGCCTAAAGTTTTATCAGATCATAATCCGGTTTTGATGGAGTTAATGGTGGGCCAGACTCCTAGAAGATCTTGGAGACTCAATGAAAACTTGTTTCAATATGACTCAAACGTGCTTGAATGTAAAAGTGCCATGAAGGAATTTTTTATGTTAAATCTTCATAAGGGTACAACAATAGAAATGGTGTGGGATGCTAGTAAAGCTTTTATGCGTGGGGTTTTAATTGATATGAATAAAAGGTATAGACGTAAACGGGAGGAAAAAAGGAAGGAATTAGAGGAGGAAATAAGAAAGAAAGAGCAACTTTTAGTAAAGAGACCAGATGATAAAAATATTAAAGAGGGGATTAAGATTTTACAGAAACAATTTGATTTGTTGATGGCCGACCAAGTTGCTAGGAATATGCAATACGCTAAACATAACACATTTTTTAATTCTAATAAACCTGGCAGATGGTTGGCCTATATACTAAGGAAAAAACAAAAATCCCGCATTATTGATAAAATAGAATATAGAGGGAAGGTGGTATTTCAACAAGAAACTATTAAAAAAGCCTTTTTAGAATTTTACTCCAAGTTATATGCTGAAGATAAGATACAAGGGAATGAGATAGATGTATTTTTGCAAAATGAGAATGTATTGACAATTACTAGTGAACAAAGAGATAGACTAAATAGATTAATTACATCAGATGAAATAATTTCGGTGATTAAACAATTGAAAATGGGAAAATCTCCTGGGACGGATGGTTTAACGGCAGTTTATTATAAGCATCTTCAAATGGAAATGGTGGAACCTCTTAGAGAGTTGTTTGTCAATATACAGGAGGGTGGTCAGGTTCCACCTTCGTGGAAAACGGCTTATGTTTCTTTAATTCCCAAAGAGGGAAGAGATAATGCTAAACCAGAAAACTTTAGACCAGTGGTTCTCAACCTTTCTGAGGTTGAGACCCCACTTGCCCCGCCCATGCGCGCCCATTACTTTAATAATGAAAAAGCAGACTGAATCTTTACCCCAGGTTATTGAATCTCTAGCTCAGGATCTTTTGCTAGGGATCATAAAAGATAAAATACAACAGACATATAGTTGAGACTGGAAGTGAGGAGTAAAGAATATGTACCAAACCAAGCGTTTACAAAGATTAATACCTAGTGTTATATGCTGTGTTCTCTGAGGATTGATTATTAATATGATCTTATATCTAATGTTTAACTACTACCTCAAGACCTATTATCAGGGATCATAGAGAATAAAAAAATGTAACGGGTGTATAACAGAGGATCGAAGTGAGGAGTGAAAAATGTTTACCAAACCAGACGTTTCCAAAGAATAATACGTAGTGTTGTATACCAGATGCTATGAAGTTTGATGCATACAAAGATTTTATGTACAATGCTGAATGTTTTAATAAAGGAATTTAAAAAAAAAATTTAAAATTTTTTTAAAAAAATAAAAAAAACAAACAAAAACAAAATAATAAAAAAAAACAAAATGGCGGCCGGGACAGGCGGATCTGCACCTGCGCGGATCGGCCTGTCGCACGCACCGCGCATGCACGGATCCACCCGTTGCTGTCCGCCATTTTGTTTTTATTTTATTTTATTTTTTTATTTTTTTTAATTTTTTAAAATATTTTTTAATATTTTTTTCAGCGCGATTGGCGGATCTGAGTGTGCGCGGCGCGTGCGCACCAAAAAAAATAAAAAAAAAATTTAAAAATTTTTTTAAAAAATTAAAAAAAAATTAAAAAAAATAAAAATAAAAAAACAAAATGGCAGCCGGCGGTGCCCGGCGACCCCCGCGAAATGGTCTCGCGACCCCAAATGGGGTTGCGACCCCAAGGTTGAGAACCACTGCTTTAGACCTATTTCATTGTTGAATACGGATTATAAGATTTTTGCTAAAATTTTGGCTAACAGACTAATGAAAGTTTTACAAACAATAATTCATTCAGATCAAACTGGCTTTTTGCAAGGGAGACAGATGAAAACTAATGTTAGACAACTTATTAATATATTAGAATATTTGGACAAGCATATCCAGGTACCTGTAGTTCTTATGTTTTTGGACGCGGAAAAAGCTTTTGATAGACTGAACTGGCTGTTTTTGAAAAAGTCAATAGTTAGGATGGGAATGGGGGATCAGTTTATTAATTCCATATTGGCTGTTTATCAGAAACAAACAAGTCAGATTATTGTGAATGGGCATTTAACAGATTCATTTAAGATAGAGAAAGGTACTAGACAGGGATGTCCTTTATCTCCATTGTTGTTTATTTTAACACTAGAGGTCTTATTGAATAAGATAAGAACAGTAGATGATTTAAAAGGTATACAGATTAGACAACATGATTATAAATTATGTGCTTTTGCTGATGACCTGCTTGTGACATTGTCTCAACCAAAGCAGTCAGTACAGATTTTGATGGAGTTAATTAAAAATTATGGTAGGGTATCGGGTTTTAAACTAAACATATCTAAGACAAAGATGTTAGCAAAAAATTTGGATGGTAACTTAAAACAAGATTTGGAAAGAATAACGGGTTGTGAAATAGTTAAGAAAGTTAAATATTTAGGGATTGATATTGAAGCTTCTAATGGGAAGTTATATAAAAACAATTACCAAGTTTTGTGGAATAAGATACAAATAGAATTGGATAAATGGGCTAAATTACAATTATCTTTGTTGGGTAGGATAGCAGCAGTTAAAATGAATGTATTGCCAAAATTTTTATTTCTTTTTCAAATGCTACCTATACTTAAAAAAGATGCGAATTTGGAGGAGTGGCAGAAGGGTATTAATAGATTTGTCTGGAATGGCAAGAAACCGAGGATTAAATTAAAAATTATTCAGGATATAAGGGAAAGAGGTGGTTTGAAAATGCCCAATTTTAAGTTGTACTATCATGCTGCTGCTTTAGTAGCGATAAGTGATTGGATTAATTTAACCAATGACAGAATATTGAATATTGAAGGGTACGGTTTATTATATGGTTGGCATGCATATTTGGTTTATGATAAAAAGGTGGATAGGAGCTTCAAAGAGCACATATTGAGAAGCGCTCTGCTGCGTGTCTGGAAAAAGTATCAGTATAAATTAAATGCAAAGATTCCTTTTTGGACAGTTCCCAGACACGCAGTAGAGAATATAAATAGATCACAAGTTTTAGATGTGGTGCCTTATGAGAAACTCCTAATTAAAGAAGGGAATTTGCTAGTACTGAAGTCTTTGAATATGTTAAGGGACGAAGGAATTGTTTATACTTGGTTTCCATATGCACAATTGGAGTCTAGATGGAAAAAAGACTTTAAGATGGGCCTATCTTCTACAGATGAAAATTTAATTAAACAAGTTATAGATCAAAAGCCCATGCATATTAAAAGATTGTATAATGTATTGATAGAAATTGATTCTGAAACTGAGTTGGTTAAGGATTGTATGATAAAATGGGGACAAAATTTTGGACAACCAATCATGATGGATACTTGGGAAAGGATCTGGGTAAAAAATGTAAAATTTACACGAGCAACTCATTTAAGAGAAAATTTTTATAAAATGTTCTACAGGTGGCATCTGGATCCAAAAAAATTATCATGTATGTATCCTAATTTACAAGCTAAGTGTTGGAGGTGTGATAGTACGGACGCTACTTATTTTCATGTATGGTGGACTTGTAAAAAAATTAAGGCTTTTTGGATAAAAATATGGTGGATTCTTCAAAATATCTGTACCACCAGAGAGACAAACTTAATCTTGAATTTGATTACAGCAGCAAGATTGTTGGTGGGACAATACTGGAAGAAGCCAGAACTACCATCTATTGAAGAATGGATTTTGAAAGTAACAAATATGGCAGAAATGGCCAAAATCTCTGCATATTTGAAGGACCATTCAAATGAGAAATATATGATGGATTGGAAAAGATGGATAGACTATATACAAGGGAGATATCATTTTAAGAAATTGTACTTAGCATATAATTAAATATTTATCTGTTAGGTTGTAAAATATAGTATTTTCAATAGGTTTTAAATAATATTTTGGGGTAATTTAGTGGGTTTTCTTGTGTTCTTACCCTGTATTCACTCTGGGAAGTCGGGGGGGGGGTGGTTGGGGGGGATTCATAATTTTATTATTTGTAATATCTAATATTTAATTGTGTTATATAAGTTTAGATATGGATTGTTTTAGCGGCACCTCAGAACCACATTTGAGGAGGAGGAGGAGTTTGAGGAGTGAAGGAGAAGGGAAGTAGGGAGTTGTAGGAGGAATGAGGAGAGTGAGGGAGGTAGAGAAAGTGGGGGGATAGAAGTTGAAAGGGAGGAGGTAGAGGGGGGATGTGGTTGGTGAGGTGCCTTATGATATATGTATACTATACACAATTATATTGTAGTAACTATTTTTTGTTCTATTATAACTATAAAACTAATAAAAATATTATCAAAAAAGAAAAAGAAAAAAGATAATCCTATCACTCAGCCAAAGCTCAATACTATTTTTTTATTCCAGGCAACAGAGTTTAAGGAACTAACAGGACTGGGGAAAGGACATCAATATTGTGTGTGTGTGTGTGTGTCTCTGTGTGTGTAGAATAGAGAAAGCATCACCTGGTGTCCCCCTTTCCATAAAATGGTTAAGACTGGAATAACCTAAGGCTACTTGTTTTGGTACTTGGCCATGCCAAGTACCCACAAGTGGTATTTCCAATAGCTCTGGAAAATTCTGTGCTTTTTGATAGGTGATGAAAAAGTAACAAATTTACTTTTATTCATCTCCCTCCCATTCTGCTTTTGCATATCTTTTATCCTATCATCTTTTTTTCATGTTTGCTGATAAGCTGCAGGCTATATTTTTGCTAGCTGAACAGAGTGCATGTGTGTTTGCTTTGATCTGAATATAGACATTTGCAGGAAGTGGTTTTAGGTGCAAACTAAATTGGAAGTTACAATAATTTATCAACAGAGTTATTGATACTCACCAATAGCAACATATACCAATATATAACATCGACAAAGCTCAAGAAGTAAAAGTTTTAAAGATACCCAGAATGCCATTAAAAAAGTAGTGTAGAATATTTGGAATCAACCTATTCATTAATTACACATTTATGGATTTAGTTGTATTTCATTCTTCTTCTTGTGCCATAACCGTTATCGGACGTTGGCGATCATGTTGGCGATCCTGTTTTTATCAGCAGCCGCACTAAAAAGTGCTGCTGAGTTTTGCCCAAACCAGTCCCTTAGATTTTGAAGCCATGATGTTCTTCTTCTGCCTAGACCACATTTGCCTTCAATCTTTCCCTGGAGGATTAAATGGAGTATGCCATATTTTTCTGGGTGTCGCATCACATGTCCAAAATATTCTAATTTTCGTTTTTTAATTGTTTTGATGATTTCGTTATAAATATATTCTTTTACAGTTCTGTCAAGCATATAGTACCATTTAAACAATATCTTGTGTAAGTGCTCCCTTGAAACTGCATACATTAAATTAGTTTTATTGCAATACATATGTATTTCCAGTTGGCAACTATCACTCGAGTAATAAATCCTGTCTTGCAATTTTGTCATGTTATGATGATGCCTCAGATAGTGTCATTTACTTTGACTTAATCCAAACTTTTCTCATTTTTCTTGCTGGGTAAGTGTTTAACAAAAGGCCAACATGGAGACCGAACCTTTCTATATACTGCTTTATTTATAGCCTTTTATCTTATTTTTCTGAGCAATTATTCTCTCCTAAAGTACATCTACTAAAATGAAGAAATAGGCCCTATCCTCAAATTTATAAGACATGGAAAATAAGGAATTAAAAATAGAGGGAAGAATCAGAGAGAATCGGGAAACTTCAAAGCCATTAGGAAGGAAGGAATATTATTCTGTAAATGATAAGATGGCGGCTAGTATCAATTTCCTGAAACTCTTGTATAAACAGAATTTTGCTCTTGTTCCTTTGGCCAATGTATGGGACATGGGTGGCATCCATCAGCCTCCTACTCCCAGATAAGGTAAGTATTCTTCCTGATAGTAAAGGGCAAAGCAAACCTCTTAAAGTCTTTCTTTCTCTGATTTGTATACTGTAAATGTCCATCATGTTATTTGGGTGACCAATGGCAATAGAATTTCGGGGTCTAATCAATTAGGTTGAAATGTCCTACCCATTCATGTTTCAATCCTGGAGCAAAAGGTTTATATCAAAATTACAAAAATATATTACTTAAATATAAAGTTCTTTTATAGCCCATAAGCGGTAAATAAAGTAAGTAAAGAACCTATAAAAAGAAGAAAAAATGAACACATGATTGAGAAGTCATGAGTAAGGGGAATGACAATTAAAAGAGATTATTGTATATGGATATTATTTATAGGATACAGAAATTACCCCACAGATTCTAAGCAATTATTATATGTTAATCATGTAATCAAATTATAGATTCCTGAGATATTCTTAATCAGACTCTTAATATTTTTTAAACACTGATCTCTAACCTGAGCATATTCTCTGTCAGTGTCACATTTATTGTCATGAGTTTAAATTTTATAATTTATTTTCCTTAATTATATTGTTTTATCCTTCACAGCTTAATAGATCAGTGGTTCTCAACCTGTGGGTCGCGACCCCATTTGGGGTCAAACAACCATTTCACGGGGGTCGTCAAACACCGTAGTCCGCCATATTTTTTTTGGTCGGCCATTTTTTTGGGGGTCCGCCATTTTTTCCCCTTTGCAATGCAGGCCGTCGCACTGTGCATGCGCGATGTGGGCCCGCCATTTTTTGGGGGGGTTGGCCATTTTTTTTGGTCCGCCATTTTACCCTTTGCGATGCACCTGTCACGTCGCGCATGCACGATGCGGGCCGGGGTCGAGCCCCGGAAAAGGTTGAGAACCGCTGTAATAGATGATAGAAGATGATTATTCTGGAGAGAATAATCATTCAGAAATATTCCAATTCCTGTTGAAATTTTAATCTTAACTACTTTTGGAGGCTAGGTCCATACATGTCACAAGTTTTCTAATTAATATCAAGCAACCACAATCTTCATGAATATTCAATACTGGGAAGAATTATCCATAAATTCTTCTTATTCTACTTCCAAAGTAAGTTGTTAGTATTAACTTATATTGTGGAATCAAATAAATCCAACTAGTACTGAAGGATAACTTGTCTCAATCGGAAAACATCTAAATGTAAATGAAATAGTACTACCTATGTACTACCTATGATTCTGCTAATACTGATACTTTTTGTTTCTCTCTCTTAACATGTTTACAATGCTAGAAAGACCCAGCCACACCAAAATATGTTAACTATACCTTAATATATAATATATCTCTTCTAATAAATTATAACATTGCACTGTACAAAAAAGATAAACTCGATAGATAGAAACAAGAAGGAATGAATTAACCTTTTAATGAAAAAGTTGAATGAATGGAAAAGAGAACTGTGTGTTTATTTTTATGTCACATACTTTTATTTACTTTTTTTTCTTGATGCCTTCACATCAGTCTTGACTTGTGGTGACTGCCTGGACAAGTCCCTGCAGTTTTCTTAGCAAAGTTTTTGGAAGTGGTTTGACATTGCCTCCTTCATAGGTATGAGAAAAAGTGACTAGCCAGGGCACCAAGCTGGCTTTTTGCCTAAGGCAGAACTAGAACTCACAGTCTCCTGGTTTTTAGTCTGGTGCCTTAACCACTAGACCAAACTGGCCCTTAACTACTTCTATACCAAAAAAAAATATATCATAATTTTAACATGTGGTAAGCTAATATGAAATATCATGTTCATTTTAAAACAACAGATTCAGAAAATGTGGAAAACAGTTCTTTAGCAGCTTATTTCAGCATCTTTTGTTCTGCTTAGAATGTTATATGTTACAATATAATTATAATTAACCAGATTAATTCAGAAGAATAGAAAGTCATTGAATTTCATGGACTTTTTCTGACTAATGAGAGTATGGAAGCAACAAATATAATGGGAGGTTTTTACACGAAGCAGTATGTGAGCAAAGATACCACAGTGACAATAATAGTTTTTTTCTTGCAGCTTTTGACATAAGTTTTTGTAAAGTGGAAAGACCCATTCTTTTGGATGCATTAGGATTTAAGGGTAGATTAATTTAAACATGGAGAAGGAGGTTAAAACTTTCTGCTACCTTTTTAATAAGCTCTGTTCAGATATCCCAGGATAGCTTGGATAGAAATTGTTTATTATTTCAATAGCACCCTTATGTTGTGGAATGATTGGTGAGATAAATACTTTCTTTGTAAGCCATTCTCAAAGTAAGTCCTTTGAACTGAAGTGGCATAAAAAGGATTCTGATGTGATGGAAAAGCACTTGCTTATCCTATAAACTAATGTTTTCTATGTGATGCTGTCCTTAAGCATCAGGTAGAGAGGGTGACTAAGAGAGAAAGAAAATAACAAGAGGGAAGCAGAGACACAGAGAAAAAAATGATAGTCAAAGCTTCTAAAAGTTTGTTTTAATAAATGAAATAAATTTAGCAACATTGGATTTCTAGGAGATTAAAAGCTAAAGATTTATGGGAAGTAGGAAAGGGAAAGAGAATCCTGCCAACAATTTTTGGCAGTAAAAAGGAAGAGATCTCAATACAATTTCGTTCAGGTTTCAGTGACTTTCTGTAACAAAGCCAACCATTCTGAAATCATACAGAAGAACAAGAATAAACAAATTTGATAGGAGGTTAGATCATTAAATTGTGCATTTCATTTCATGTAAACTTGTAAACCTACAATGACTTGCCAAACTGAATAAATCTTACAAGTTTTAATACAATTTAATTTTAACATAATCATGTCTGATGATTATACTATACTAAGTTATTTACAACCTCAAGGCTATGGAATAACATCCCAAAAATATTTAGGGACCCGATCAATCTCTTAAGTCTCTTTTATTTATTTATTATTTTATTTATTTGACTTATATGCCTCCCTTCTCCCCAGACTCAGGGCGGCTCACAGCAAAAATACAAGTACAAAAATATAAATCAATTAAAATAGTAATATACAATATAAAAACTCTTTTGCCAACTATTAGTGGGTTTGGGTTATTTAAGTTGGATGGAGTAAGACAAACAAGTTCTCTTCCTCCTGTGTATCTTTTCACATCACTCAACAGCATATGCCAGGAAGCACATATTTTCAGGGAGATATATAGCCCAAAGGTTGAAGGCTGAGTTCCAAATTATGCCTTTAGGAAAAAACATACAGAGTTTTGGAAGGGTTTCTTATATGAACTACCTCAAAACTAGAAAGAAGAGAAATAAAAGGTATCATTCAAGAACTATATTAGTTTAATTAAAAACCTAGGCAGATGAATCTAGATCAGGCATGTCAAACTCACAACGTCACGTGATGTCACCCAACGTATCGGGCCGGTTTTGCCATTGCCGGCAATGGGGTGGGCACGGCTTCCACATGACGCGTCTGGCCCGTGGCCCGGCAGTTTGACACCCCTGATCTAGATGGAGTTATGTTTTAGAGAAATATCTTCATTTCATAAATTGTCTAATGTCACCTATACAATTTGCATGCTGAATTGTGATAGCCTAGCATTGCATAAAATAGAGTAAATAATGTACTATATTTTATACAATTCTTTAATTCCAGCATATAGTGCAGAGTACGCCTCTCATATGGTACACATTAAAGCAAGAGAAATATTCTCCTTCTTTCTCTTTCTCCGTCACTTTAACACTCTATACCACTCTATAGATGTGATAGCATAGCAGTAATGAGTCCTCCCAATATTATACTGATGGAATAGGTTTATAATTAAGTGTGCATAGTTTAATAACATACAAAAGAATGCAGAGCTTGCTAATGTATTGTGGGTAATCAATACATATAATAGATTATACACCTAGATGTTTTAAATAAAAATGTTATATTTTAAACATTTTAATAAGTAAAATATGCAGAATCAGTATCTGTTTGTTGGCTTGCAATAACTAATATTGCTAATTAAGAATATATATTATCAGATTATTTGATGAGTACAGCCCCACTAATCATTTCTGGAGGACAAGAAGAGATGGAATAATCCTCTTGTCACAGCTGATGTGAATGTAACCTCCACCTATGTTTTCCTGCCCCATGTTGGAAGTAGTGTTTTCCGCCTTGTGTTACTGCTAGCATTGTTGTCTGATCTGCCTGATGAACTTTACTTTATTCTAAAAAAAGCAAGTGAAGTACAGCAGTTTAGTAGTCCACATCAGGAATAAACACTCACCTGAGTCACCTGAGTCAGCCAGCAGTCACCACCCTACAGTTTGAGCCTCTGCTGTACTTATTATTATCGGTATCAGTAATGTTCTACTAGCATAGCAGTTTAGCGTTTGTCTGATATGCAGAAGGTGACTAGTTCAAAACTCAGAAGAAGCATGTACTTTTAATTACTATGATTGTCTTGAGTTACAGTCTCTGCTATTATAGTAATATAATTTATATTAAGATGCTAATAGGCAGAAAGTTAGAGTGTAGTTTGATGTAGTGATTAAGACAGCAGGCTATGTCTTGCCTTTTGATGCTTTGGAAAATAGTTTGACCCCCTCGTCTTTGTAGGAGCCTCTCAAATATTGGAACACTGCTATTATGTCTCTCTTAGGCCTTTTTTTCATAGACTAGACATACCATTTCCTGTAACCATTCTTTGTATGTTTTAGCCTCCAGCCCCCTAATCATTCTTGTTGCTCTTCTCTGCATCCTTTCCAGAATCTCAACATCTTTTTCATATTGTGGTGACCAGAACCAGATGCAGTGTTCCAAGAGTGGTCTTACTAAGGCTTTGTAAAGCACTACTAGAACTTCACGTGATCTTGATTCTATCCCTCTCTTAATGCACCCTAGGGTTTCATTGGCTTACTGTTGGCTCATATTTAAGTGATTGTCCACTAGGACTCCAAGATCCCTCTCACAGTTACTGACATTAAACCAAGTTTCACCTAGCCTGTACTTATACAGTTTGTTTTTCTTGCCCAAGCGTAAAACCTTTCTTTTATCTATATTGAATTTCATTTCCAGACAGTCTCTGAAAATCAGATATGATTGAATGGAATAAAAAAAGGCAGAAAGTTATTATGCATCTGGTAATGGGCGTTTATTATTTTGATAGCTATGTGGTTAATCTGGCAAAGGGTAGATGGATGTGTAAGTGGATAGAAATGGCAATAGAAGAGATTTTTCACTTGTGAATGTAATGTATATGAAACAGTGAATGTGGAACCAAAAAGACTGACAAGAACTGTGAGGTCTGGTTGTTAGAGTCTTACTGCTCCACTGGGAAATTTGGTCTATGGAAGTCCGTTTAGTTTCTTTTATTTATTTATTTATTTATTTATTTATTTATTTATTTATTTATTTATTTATTTATTTTTAATATATAAAATTCTTTTATTAAAACAATCAACATTGAACATAAAAACATATTGTGCAGCAATCATCATGGCACCTGATATACAATACTAAGTATTAGTCATTGAAAACGTCTGAATTAGTAAGCCTTTTTCCACCCCTCGCGTCTAGCCTCAACTATACTCCTGTTACACTTTGTTTGATTGGTGTTTCTCTTATCTGGTTCCATATTAATGTGATCAACATTAAACATAAGATCCTATTGCTAAACAATCATCCTAGAACATAGCATACAACATTAGGTATTAATCTTTGTAAACATCTGTTTTAGTAAACGTTCTTCCCTCCTCCCTTCCCTCTTCAAGTATACTCCGAGTACCTTTTGTTTGGTTGGTGTTTCTCTTATATATGGTCTATCTACTGTATCTAGTCTATTGCATATTGTTCGCTTGCGCTTCTGAATTGACTTCATCCCATTACTAGTGCAATCTTTTATAGTCCCTAACCAGAGATCCTGAGGTAAAAGTTTCATGACCTGACTTTATGTCCCCCAGACTGCAGTGATGATCTCAAGGGATTGTTATCTGTGGTATTTATGTGAACAGCAGGATTTCTGAGCCACATCAGCATCTCAGCCCTTGCTCACTTTTGATTTTCTGAGGTGCTTCAGAAGAAGAAACAATGACTAGAAGACTGTTGGAGAAAGAAAAAAAGTGAACCAGACTGAGCACAAGTTATATGCTCATGTTCAACCCTGACTGAAACCTGCCACCAAGTACATGTTACACCTCAATTTACTATTAAGAAGTTTTCTGGTGGAATGTGTTTTAACATATAAAGCCCAATGTGGCAGGGTTCCTAGGTATTTGCAGTTGTAATAATAGTAATAGTAATAGTAATAGTAATAGTAATAGTAATAGTAATAGTAATAGTAATAGTAATAGTAATAGTAATAGTAATAGTAATAGTAATAGTAATAGTAATAGTAATAGTAATAGTAATAGTAATAGTAATAGTAATAGTAATAGAAATAGTAATAGTAATAGTAATAATAAAGTTGGAAGGGACCTTGGAGGTCATCAAATCCAACCCCCTGCTAAGGCAGGTAACCCTATACCAGTGGTTCTCAACCTTTTTCAGGTTGAGACCCCACTTGGGCTGCCCATGCGCGCCGCGACCCCGACCCGCGGTCCGCCATTTTGTTTTTTATTTTTATTTTATTTTTATTTCATTTTTTTCCGTCGCGCGCACGCCATGCATGCGCGGTCGCGGTCCGCCATTTTGTTTTTTTTAAAAAAAAAATTTTTCGTCATGTGCGCGCTGCACATGCGCAGATCGGCCCGTTGCGCACGTGCGTGACGAAAAAAAATAAAAAAATATTTTAGTTTCCATCTGTTACTTCTTGTCCTACTTTCAGGTGCTTTGGAGAATAGCTTGACTCCCTCTTCTTTGTGGCAGCCCCTGAGATATTGGAACACTGCTATCATGTCCCCCCTCGTCCTTCTCTTCGTTAAACTAGACATACCCAATTCCAGCAACCGTTCCTTATATGTTTTAGCCTCCAATCACCTAATCATCTTTGTTGCTCTTCTCTGTCTTCAACTAGAATGGATATGTCCCACATAACTATCTCAGGAAAAACTGCTGGTAATGGCCCGTTTTCAGCTCTTGTTGGCACTTTCCTTTTGAGACTGCCTTCCCCCTGTGAGTTACATTAGCCCTTCCCCCTCTCTGGTAGCTTTCCAGAAATCAATAAAAACAGCTCTTCTAGAAAGCACTTTGGAAATTGATGTGGATATTGTCAATTTGTGTTTTATTGGCAGTTTTTGTCCCCATCTTTTTATTTATATAGATACACATGTAAATGCCATGGATATCTTAACTCTTACTATGTTCTGTGATTTTTATTGTGCTGTTAGCTACTGGCAGACCTTGGAGATTATGGCAGAATAGCAGTCAAATAAATAATATATATCCATTGCTCATCTGAAAGTAGACTCATTAGTTGCATTTTGTTCTAGCATAGAAATTAAATGGTAATAATAGTCAACAAGCGATATACTTAGGAAAGCTCTTCCCAAGGAATCTTAATATCAGTTACTTCATAAATTATTGTACAATATCTATCTTGAGACATTGTTGCTGACGCACACTGGATAATTGAGAAAGCCAAAGAATGCCAAAAAAAAAGTTGGTATGTGCTTCACTGATTACAAAAAGGTCTTTGATTGTGTCAATCACATCATACTGTGGAATGGGATTAAAGGAATAGGCACCCCAGAATATCTCATTATCCTATTGAGCTCAGGAAGCCACAGTATGGACAGAACACAGTGAAACAGTCTGGCTTCAGGACGGCAGCGGAGTAGATAAAGATGCATATTCTCTCCTTATTTCTTCAACTTATGTGCTGAATATATATTAAGGAAAGAAAGTTTTAAAAGTGAAGGAAGAAATATCAATAGCCTGTGTTATATTGATGACACTACTCTGATAGCAAAAAATGCAAAGGATCCGAAAGGTACAATAGTAAAAGGCAAGGAGTATATACTGAAAAAAATGTAACTATTGATAACAGATATAACAGAATTAACAATGAATACACTGAAGTGGTAAATAGTTTCAGCCTCTTGAGATCAGTCATTAGGAGTAAGGGCACGAGCAGTCAGGAAATACACCAGAAACTAGCACGTTGTAAAGCAGCCATGAAAGACTTGGAAAAGATATTCAGATGCCATGATGTGTCTATACCTACAAAAAGTAAAGTAGTGCAAGCAATGGTATTCCCTTTGAGGCTGTACCAAGTGAAAGTTACATTTTAAAAGAGTAGAATAAGAAGAGTATGCTTTTGAACTTTACTGTTGGAGAACACTCCTGAAAATACCATGGATAGCCAAGAAAACAAATGGATCATGAAATAATCAACCCAGAAATTCTCACTTGAGACCTAAATGATGAGGCTCAATTTATCCTATTTCAGACACATTATGCAAAAACTTAACTCTCTGGAGAAGGCTTCAATGCTGGGAAAAGTAGAAGGAAAGAGAAGATGAGGATAACTAGTATGGATGGATTTGTAGTGGCAATGGTTTCACCATTGAAAGATCCAAAGGAAGGATTAGGGGCAGATTGTCATGGTGAAAATCTATATATGATTTTGCTAAGAATCAATATCAACTTGATGGCAAATCATCAATCAATCTAGCTATTTATATTAAGATATTCTTCTGCTATCTTGGTGCAAGATTTCAAACTCTCTATCAACTGCAATGCAAATAGTCCTGAACAACCCTTTGTTCAGTGACCATCTGAAATTATGGCAGCATTGAAGAAATTGTTGTTAAACCAAAGTTACAGCCATTGCAGCACCCCTCCCCCCTAGTAATATGATTAAAATTTGGGCACTTGGTCAACACTAACGATTGAAGCAGTTCTTCAATTCCCTCCACCTGCCTATCTTCTCTATTCTGCTCTTTTGACCACCCTGCACACTGGTACTCCTCAGTAGTAGTGGCAGTAGTGTAGTTATGGATGAAGTAGAGGCCCGGGCCCTCCACAGCCAGCTGCCATTGCCCTCAGGCCTCTATTTCAGCCCCAGTTCCGGCACTGCCATTGAGGAGTGCCACTTCAAACCCTGTAGGGTCAGCCACCTCTGTGCCACAGCACAAAGTCCAGCCACTTCCATCACCCTGCACTCCACCAGTACTGCCATATCCAGCTGACCGTCATCAACTTCTCCTCCTGTGGTGAGGAACACCCATACTTGAAGTAGCTGCTCCTGAAGCCAGCTCTTCTCGAGGTGTTTTGAAAGGCTTCATGAGGCACTGTGAAACCTCTCAAGAAGACCATGTGTACCATTCTCCAAATGCTGCACACCTTTCTTCAAATCACACACACAGCCTCTTGTAAGAAGAATGTGTGTCGTTTGAAGAACGGCACACATGGCCTCCGGAAGAAGGTATGAAATGGCCAAAGGCTGTCTCACACAGGGTCAAGTTGGATGAGCTTCAGCAGCTGCAGGAGGAAGAAGACTGCAACGCTGAAAAGAAATGGAAATTCCCCAAAGTTGTGATTTTATCTAAAATACCTTAAGAAACACAGGTTCATAAAAGATATTGAGCACTACAATAAATAAAATAAATCAGAAAAAATGTTCACTCAAGCATTTAAGAAGGAATAATATTTGCTCTATGAAATGTTGACAGCATAGATGGATGCATAAGATGAAGCAGATCTCATTTTAGATCAGATTACTGACAAAGTAAAAGAAGTTCACAGTGTAAGTTTAATAATAAGGGGGGGAAATCTAATATCTTAAGGTCCATTTTAAACCTTCACAATACCAAGGGTGCATTTAAATGAAATGTTGATCTGATAATATAATGCTGTCATTTAAATTTAGGGGTCATTTTGATACATGTATTAAGATATTAAGACTGTCTTTAAAGCTGTATGAATATCCTATATGGTATTCAATTTAAGTATATTCTCATTGGTAAAAATGACATTGTTTCTCAAACGTGTACCTAAATGTGAGGTGAGATCCCAGTGGAAGCATGCAAAACTCAGTCTGAAATATCAAGGGCAGTATCAGAATGACAGTCAACAACAAAATAGAAACTATGCTAATCTGAATATGAAGTTTACATATATTCCATTAAGCTAGGAAATAAGTTCCATTTCATGACATGTCCCCAAGAAATCTTCCTCTTTTCTATTTCTATAAATATAGTATAAAAATAGTATTCTGGGGTTCTTAAAATTAGTTTTGAAACTTTGTTATATTCTCCAAAAGCAATGGTGATAGGATAGATTTTTGAAGATTTTTCTTATCAGCAAAAATACCCAGACATCCCACATACAAAATTTTCAAACAGGTGATAAGCATAAGTGACTTTAAAATACTATTACAATATTAGAATCATACACAATGTTGTGCTTATTTTATTACACTATTTAAACTGAGATGAAAAATAACTTTTTGTATAGATAAACTGCTGTACTTTGGTGCATATAGCTTTTTTGATAATGTTATATTTTTGCAATCTGTCATTGTTTCAGGAGGTGGTGAAACAGTTATGAAAGCCTGGAAAACTATCTCTATCCCTTCCGTTTTTGGAACTAGCAAGTCTTTACTCTTTAAATCAAATCAAATCCAATGGGAAAAGTAGAAATCTTGAGGCTAATTTAACGAGTCCTGTAAGTCAAGGTGATCAAACTTAAACCAGACATAGGAACAGTAAAAGAATCTGTTTTAGATTCCCCCAACAACACTGATTTATTCAGACTCTGGACTGCTGTGATCAATGAGCTACTTTATCAGTCTAACCTAGTTTATTCCTTCTATCTCAGGGGTGTCAAACTCAATTTCACTGAGGACGCATCAGCATTATGGTTGCCCTCAAAGGGCCAATTGCTGTCCCCACAGAAGCCTCTCCTCTCCCCTTCTCTCCCTCAAGCTTGCCCCACCAACATCTCTCCTCTCCTCCCTATCGCCTTCTCTCCCCCCTCACTCCTCCTCCTTCCCCCAAAACCCCTCCTTTTATATCCTCTCCTCCCCCATCTGTTCACTCACTGCCCGGCTGGCCTTTTCCATACAGCACTTATCAGCTGGAGCTGTGTGCTGATTCTGGGGTCCCCGCCAAGCCCCACCAGCCCCGCAGTTCCAGCTGACTCTTCCCCCAAAGACTGCATGTAGCTACTGGCCACTCCTGAGGCTTCCGGAAGCCTCAATCAGCTGGAGCCAAGCATGCCGATCCGGGGCCTCAGCAGAGCCCCAGCACCACCATAGCTCCAGGCCTCTGTGGTGCTGCCGCCACTTCAACTCATCCTCCCCTTGCTACATACTCAATCACTTTCTCCTACTAGTTTGCTTGCGAGCCAGATCTAAACACACTACAGGGCAGATCTGGCCCGCAGGCCTTGAGTTTGACATATCTGCCATAAAGGGCTTTAAAGTTAATAGAATTGGACCCAGAAGCAAACTAGCAACCTTGCTGAAACTGAGCAGTATTTCCCAGACACCCAATAGAAGTAGGTAAGAATTCTATTGTATAGAAGGATGAAGCTACTTTAAGTTACTAATAAAATAGCCTCTTCTTTGATCTGAAGCAATTTACTTATTGTGCTTCTTTAGCCAAACTTTTCCAATGGACATTTTGCCTTGCACCTCCCAGCCTTAGAGCTGAGTAGCTATTAGTTTCTGGCAATGTTTCTCCCATAAGAAACTTTAAATTCCAATTTAAGTCTCACAGCATCTGTTTTTCCATTCCTCATCCCTGACTTCCTCTCCTTTCATCTTCAAAGTAACTGGCCCTTCTTCTAGATTTAAATGGATAAAATGTTCAACACTTTTCCTCCTCTTCCCTCTCTGTATCATTGTAGACTCCTCTCTGAAGCCTGAAATTTCAGAACTATCCTTCTCACTTCATAGTGGCACAACCTGTTACAGTTTAGAGGCATGAAAGGCTGCAGGGAAATCAGCATTCCTTCCTCAGCTATATTTGTAACTCATCAGTCACCCAATCTCAGGCCTCTCCCATGAAATCTCCCTTTTCCCCAGCCTCAGAATTTCTGGCAGTTGTAGAAACTGATCTGGCAGTTGTAGAAACTGATTTGTGACCATGATTTAGGTTTGTGAGGGTGTTACATGTTGATTTCCCTAGTCTGTCATAACAATATATACCTTTCGTATATCTTATATATAAGGAATCATGTAAGGAATATAGCTTAAGAGATCATTGCTGCACTGGCTCAAAATGAATCTATGAACAAGCTTCTATACATGAATTAAGTCTCTGCACATAACTGATATTGTAAGCAAGGAGGAGACTATAAAGCATATGCGTGTTTCCCCGATAGTAAGACACCCCCGATTGTAAGACGTATCGGGGTGTCAGGGGTCGGCTAATGTAAGCCGTACCCCGAAAGTAAGGCGTATATCTTACTTTCGGGGAAACACGGGGGCGGAGGGAAGATGGACGCGCACACCCGGTGGAAACGGCGGGGCTGGGGAAGAGACGCCGAGGGGGGCAGCTGGACCTCCCCGCGCAAGCCGAGCCCCGAGCCTCTCCAGCCGCGTGCCGGGCCAGCAGGCTGCGCAGGGAGAGCCGCCGCTGCCCCAGCCGCCACAGCCGCCGCGGGCGAGGCTGGCTCGCCAAGCTCGGAGGGAAGGAGGCTCCCTCGCTTGCTCCTCACAGCCCTGCCGCCCTCTCGGCCCAGCGCGATGGGAAGCGGTGGGGCGAAGTAGCGGGCATCGCTGCCGCGGGGGAAGGAGCCGGTGGAGGTGATGGGGCTGGCGTGGCGGGGGGAGCGGAATCCAGAGCTTTGCGCCGCTCCCCTCCCCTCCCTTCCCCGCCCCGCCGCCGCCGCCGCTGCTCACTCACTCACCCTGCCACAGGGGGACAAGGGGAGGCGCACCGGGAACCTCTCCTTGGCGCAGGGAGCTTCCTTCTGGCTGGGGCAGCAAGAGACCGGAAGAAAACCCGCCCCTCCAGCTCGCTCACTCACTCACCCGCCGCTTCGCTCGTGCTCCCTTTTCCGGCGACCAACCTCCCTTTCTTTTAACTTTGCAATTGGAAAAAAAAAAGAAAAAAAAGAAAGGGAGGTTGGTCGCCAGAAAAGGGAGCGCGAGCGAAGCGGCGGGTGAGTGAGTGAGTGAGCGAGCTGGAGGGGCGGGTTTTCTTCCCGGTCTTTTGCTGCCCAAGCCAGAAGGAAGCTCCCTGCGCCAAGGAGAGGTTCCCGGTGCGCCTCCCCTCGTCCCCCTGCGGCGGGGTGAGTGAGTGAGCGGCGGCGGCGGCGGGGTGGGGAAGGGAGGGGAGGGGAGCGGCGCAAAGCTCTGGATTCCGCTCCCCCCCGCCACGACAGCCCCATCGCCTCCACCGGCTCCTTCCCCCGCGGCAGCGACGCCCGCTACTTCGCCCCGCCGCTTCCCATCGCGCTGGGCCGAGAGGGCGGTGGGGCTGTGCGGAGCAAGCGAGGGAGCCTCCTTCCCTCCGAGCTTGGCAAGCCAGCCTCGCCGGCGGCGGCTGGGGCGGCGGCTCTCCCTGTGCAGCCTGCTGGCCCGGCGCACGGCTGGAGAGGCTCGGGGCTCGGCTTGCGCGGGAAGGTCCGGCTGCCCCCCTCGGCGTCTCTTCCCCGCCTCCTTCCCGACTCCCTCAGCCGACCTTCTTCCGGGGCGTCGCTCGCCAAAGTGCGCTCGCCCCGCTTTCCTGCCCCGCGAAAAGGCCGGAGCAAAGAGCTCGCGTGGCCACCAGCCCCGTTAGCCCAGGGCCCGCCGGGGAATCGCCACAGGTACATTGCGCCGATGCGAGCGTTTGGAAAGAGTTGCCTCGCTTGCCCCGCCGCTTAGCCGAAAAGGCGCTGCAAGAGTGGCCGGCGCTCCCCTCCCCTCCCTTCCCCGCCGCCGCCAGCCCAGAGCATGCCTGCGCGCTGCCCCAGACCCGCGCCGGTCCCGCGCGCTCTGCTGCCCGGACTGGTCCGCGGGGATGGCGGCGAGATGCGGATGCGAGCGTTTGGAAAGAGTTTGCCCCGCCGCTTAGCCGAAAAGGCGCTGCAAGAGCGGAGCGTGGCAGGGGGAGCGGAATCCAGAGCTTTGCGCCGCTGCCGGGCAGCTCCGAACGAAAAAACCAGAGGGAGAACTGATGTTCTTGGAAAGGAAGAAGGGCTGGGAAGCCCCCAGCCCCACCTCCGCTCTGAAGGCAGGGGCGGCGGGCGCCACGAAGCTTTGCCTGTGTGGCAGGGGCGGCCGGCGCTCCCCTCCCCGCCCCGCCACGCTCCGCTCTTGCAGCACCTTTTCGGCTAAGCGGCGGGGCAAGCGAGTCGGGGGGTTTCCCTCCTTCGCCAGCGCCGGGGGCGGAGAGTGGGGCAAGGCCTTCCAGGAGAGAGCAAGGGCCAAAGAGGAAAAGCGCAAGGCTCTTTGCGCCCCTCCCCGGCAGGGCGAAAGGGAATGCCCGCCGCGCCTGGCCAGCTGGATTTCACCGACAGCCGAGCGGGCGGATTTTAGGCGGCGGCAGCCACCTCCGTATAATTGGAGGTGTAATTTGAGAGGGGATTGTGGCGGACTTCACGCGCGTGTGCCAAAGCCGGCTCCAATATAAGCCGTACCCCGAAAGTAAGACGTAGTGGGGGTTTTGGGGAAACACGCTATAAATGTAAGATCTTTTTTTTTGTTTTGTCTTTGATGCTCCATCATATAAATTAGATTACAACTCCTTGCAATTCAGCTTGGGTCACCAATAACCACTTTAAGAATTTCTATATCCTGGTGTTAAGACTAGCACACACACATCCTACTATAATACTATAAAAGGTCGATGGATACATAATACTATAAAAGATTAAATAGTAGATTTTACTTGATTCAGTGAGATTACCAGAATCTATTGGAGCCTGTACTATAGCTGCAGCTGCATTCTGTCACTATAGGGCAGGTTTTGAAGTTAAAAGAAATGATTCAATGCCAACATGTAGTCCCTATAAAAGCTAATTCACATATGGTCAAAGATAAATTGACTGATCCCAGATTTGTCTATTACAAAAACAAGAGAGACAGAAACTAGGTCTCCCATCCAAAAGAGTTATCTGGACAACTGCATATATTAGGAAGAGAGAAAAAAAAGACTCAAGAATTTGAAACTTTTGTTTCTTGATAAATTGGGGTCACCTTTGATATACACAACCATTACTAGAAATATTTCATATGGTTTTATATTGTTTTCTACAATAAATTTACTTATCTGAGCTCTGCACAACCGTAACTTGAATAGCATTTCATGAGTTCCCTTATTTTGTTTCAACTTTTTGGTTTTCACACATGCCTTCTAGCCTTCCAGGACTTGTTAATGCATTTTTTTTCCTCTTTAAACAGAAGAAATGAAAACTGCAGGTTTTTCTTGAAAATGAAATCAGTACTACTTTCCCCAGGCTAAAGCTTTATGTCTAGTTGGGAGTTCCCTGCTGACTTTTAAATAGAAATATCTATGACTTACATTTGTCTCTGGTTGAAAGGCTGCACCTCCAACACCATTACCTTCACTCTCAAGTCAAAACCAGGTTTGTCACAGTTTTTGACTTGACAGCTGATATGCAAGCAAGTCAAAATTAAACTTTATTGCACATACAAGGTATGAAACATGTTGGATCATGGACAGGTGATTTTAACTTTTGAAATTCAATTTATAACAGATAAAAACATGCACATTCAAAATTACTCTACTGGTAGACCTCAAGTGACTCAGATCTGAGATGGGTTTTTTGTTTGTTTTTTTTTGCTGGTTTCCAGCATGTTTTTCTGGGTTTTGGCATAAAAACGCCCATCCAGAATGGATTTAGACTTACAACTGGGTGATTCAGTTAACAACAACTGTAAAGAAAAAGTCATAAAATCAAGTCCAGTCACAGGAATACCTCGGAAAATAAAAAATAAACTTTATGACCATTGTTATAACCAAAATCCAGGCCCCAATTGCAGTTGTAAGTCAAGAATCACCTATGTACCACTGCCAAGAACAAAACCTCTACCCCAGTCCACTGTACGCCATGGGTTTAAGCTTTAGTACATCTCTATCTTCATTAAAAATCCTAAAAATCCACTACAGCCAAGTTCAGAGATAGTTGTGACACCCAACAATGATTTCTCCTTGACTCTTCTTTTTCCTTCATAAGCTCTCATTCTAGTACATTCATAAAGTCAACACCATTTTTTATGATACTTAGACTGGGAAAATGTTTATATAACAAATTATCAAATGAGAATCAGGCTATAATTCAGACTTTGCTTGAAACTGTAGTTTAATAAATCACAGTATCTTCTTAAAAGGCAAATGAAAGAAGAGAGCAGGGTGGAGGGAGGCATAAGATAGATGCATGCTTGGTCTGACCAAACTATAAATCAGTAGATAGAGAGTGATGGTACTCTTAATAGGGTGATAAGTTGGAATTGTTGGTATCTTTTAAAAGAAGTTTTCTTGTAACAGTACAGAGGTACAGTACAGAAATGCACTATTTTTGTAGTTTATATTTTAAATTCTCATTCTAGGCTCCAGATCCTTTGTTTTCTGGTGTTGTCCATCCTAATACCAAGCAAGTCCAACTCTCCAGTTTACTTTCCAAGCCCAAGCCCCATTTGCCACTAAAACGCACATACACAACACACACACAAAACAAAGTCTTATGTCTAACTATTTCAATTCTTTCCATTTCAGTCTTTGTTCTTCTTAATAGCTTAACAAAGATTGTAGGCCAAGGTTAGATAACACATTGTTAACAGAAAATCTTTTAAACAGAATTGTTCATTCTTTACATAAACCAAAGCTCCCAAAGATAATTTTTCAGGGCCGCATATTTAACTTGTAGCATATCTTTACTGTGCTGAAAGAGTTGATTTAATTAATGGAAAGTTTTCAGCATTTCTGGGAATATTCCTAATGAATTTTCCTCACAAGATACAACATGATGTTTAGCAGATCTCCTAGGGGGCTCTCCTTTATTCACTGAAACTGTCAACATCTTTTGATTCAATGTGGTATACTATTGCCCTAATTGGGATGGGTTTTTTTTTTAAAGGAGAGAAAAATGCCATTTTTTATTGTATTGTTTTTACATTTCACTGAAGACTTTTGAAACATGTCTTCCACATAAATTCTTCTTTGATTTTTTGTTTTCTGAATTCCAGTCTCACTGACTGAATGATATTATTATCAAGACCTCAGGATACTTTTCCCTGTTTCTACAAAATCCTGAAAGGTAACATTCTCTCTGAAACTTAATTTTTGCTTTTGTTGTTACCTAGACTATATTTCAGCTAGTTCCTTCTGGTAATGAAATTACCTTATTATTTTGATATTAAAATTTTATGATGACATAGTTTTGTAATGTTTCCTAAATTGCTTGGAAATGTATCATTTATGTCCTCCTGTATTATAAACTGCTTTGATCATAATGTGAAAGAAACAATATAAACTTTTTTAAAAACTAAACTCAGGTTGACACAAATATGTCAACATTCCTTTCAAAAAGCAGAAGACTGTGGTAATACTGAACATGATTAAGATACATTCATTCTCAACTTGAATATTAAACCAATTAAATTCAGCATTCCTAAATGACAGAAATCAATGCATTCCTTATAATTACACTGTTAATAAAATGTACGTAAGCGTCTAATACATAAATATCTAATACCACTAAAGCATTTTACATTGAAAAATAACAAAAAAAATGCCAACATTGGTCTTTATTGTGTAAGTGAATAATTCAACAAGTTTGAAAAATATTTAAGAACAGATATAATGGTACATCAGTCAATCAAAAATATAAAATAAAGCATATAATTGGATGCAAAAAAAGAGTACAAAATAAAGCTATCTGTAAGAGATGAAAAACAGGAAGGCACATAATTAAAAAAAATGGAAAATGCTGCAAGCACCAAAAGTCATAGCAAGAGACTTAAAATGCCTGAGAGGATAAAAAGAATTCCATTTCCCCTGCTGGGAAAATGAAACAATATAAGGCACCAGAAAAACTTCTCAAAAGGAAGCATTTCACAGGTGAAATACCATTATAGTAAACAGCCATCTTGATGTTCATTTGCTTCATCCTTTTTGACAAGGGGGTGACCTGAGATAGGCCTATGGTTGCCATGGTAGCCATAAACTCCTAAGATGCTTCTGACCTCCAACCCTAGAGAAGGCAAACTGAAGTCCCTCAGAACCATAGGTCTGGGAAACTCCATCACAAGCCTGGCAATAGGAGTCCAGCAGCTCACGCAGGGAGGTTGTTATACAGCAGGGAAGCTGGTACAGTAGCTACAATCCCCACTGATCCCAATTTAATGAACAGGGTCCCATACTTGCAACCTGTGGAGCACATGCTTATTGAAAGTTTTATAATACTCCCAGTTAGGAATCACCACATTTCCACCCATGTCCTGGAGTCTCAGCTGATGCCATACTCAAAATCCAGCTGCAGTTGGGCACATTTCCACCATCATCTCTTCTGGATCCACCATCATCTCTTCTGGATCCAGCTATCTCTCAGTAATACACGCTAGATCATCTGTTATAGTATTATTTTATTTATTATATTTATCTCCTGCTTCTTCTTTAGGAGCTCAATTATGTAAACTGCAGTAAGGACTTCTGTACAGATCAGGTTGTAATTAAGGACCTGTCTTCAATATTTATGTAACTACAAGAAACTCTTTCCTCTGCTTTCCTTCCTCTGTACTCCCTAAATATATCTCTGGAAAGTCAGAGATCTTCCTTATGAATGTGTATTGTGCCACACCTTATTACTGTGAGGAAAAATAGCCAAAATCAGGCAGAGAAATTTTGCACAGGGAAAAGTCAATTAGCGCAAGTCCCTTCTATTTCATTCCTGGCAATTTCCCTGCTTGCATTTTAGTTTTATGCAACAAGGCTCACATTGTTTAGAAGGAATCCCAAGTCTCAAGAGAAATTTTTCAGGACTTAAAAAGAAAGAAAGGGAGTGGGAAACTCATTACATAAAATAAATTTCATTGAATAGGATATAAGTAAAATCAGTTTTTAAAATCTCATGTTTGCAAATCTATGATGAATAAGTAAAGCAATGTACTATCCTGACAAAATGATGAGATTTTAGTTAGACTAACTCAAGACTAACTTAACAACACTTTTAAAGTGCATTACAAATTTGGCAACTGTTTATGTATCTGGATATTACAAATACTGCAAAAATCCCACTAATGTAATTAAAATTATTTGAACTGATAGAAAAGGGCAACTTACAACTATCACAAAAATGTACAAAAGGAACAGTGAGATATAAGCAGATTTCCAGATATATACAAAAATATACATGTTGTCATGGTTCCGACAGATGAAACTCTTCATAAGAACTTCGAGGCATTGTTTACCTTAAAGAATATTTTATTCGAGAAACACAGTATTGGCACTACATAGATAAAGCCAAAAACTGAATTCCCCTCCCCTCAGCACAAAGTAACAAAGCACAATTCCTTCCTCCAATTAACAGTCATAAATCACATTCCCCAATTAGCTTGAAGCTCCAGCTTTCTCCCCAGCTCTCCAGCCCGCCAAATCTTTATCAACTCTGGGTGCAATAACCTTGGATTCCAACAGCTGAGTTATTATTGTTCTGACTAACTGGACTCTCATCCACATTCTTCTTCCCAGCATCAACTAACTCTAAAAGCAAAAGAGTAAAATGGCTGCATTTCCATCTGTTGTCAAAGCAAGAACATCCGATGTTAGCAGTATTGACACATGTGCAAAAATTACAATAAAGTTTCCAGGCTGTTTGTTATATATTAGATTTTTCATTAAGAAAGTGACATATAATTTCTCTAATGTTTTCTCAGCACAAATTATGAATTGTAAATCTCAAGAACATTCATTATTTTTATTCTCTTTTTAACATTATGTGAAAATCTTGGAGAATCTTGGAGAATCTTCAATGAAATCTCTAATTTTTTTTTTATTTAAGCAATTTTATACAGCAAGAAAGAGTCCAGCCAATCAATATTGCATGCATTCAATGAAAGATGATTGTAGACTTCCGGTTTGCCAATGCGGCTGCCACGACCACTGGAAGGCAAGCTCCGTCTTCTACATTCGATTTTGCACTGCTGGGGGACCCTGGAAAAGGTCAAAAGTCACCCTGTAGGGGCAACAAGCAAGGAGGAGATCCCCGCTTGATCTCAGGAAAGCCCTTCTGCTTGATCTGGGGCAGCCCTCCAAACAGGCGGACGAAAGACTGGCTATAGAAATATGGCCCGTCACTAAGCTGCAGACAGCTGAAGTCAAACTTAGCACCAGGCACTTCTAAAGCAGCACAGTTGAGACTGGGTGAGATCTGAACCTCTCTTCAATCATAACTATCTTTTTTACCTGTATAAACTGCCCAAAGTATTTTTCTCCCTGTGAAGAGAGGGAAGGGAAATCCTATCCCACCCTCTAAGAGCAGCGTCGACTGACTATAAAATAAGAATAGTCTTATTTTAACTAGATTTATGTTTCTAAAATTTGGGGACCAAAATATTTCTTATCCCTATTGAAGAGTTGGGTTTTTACTTACAAAAAAGAAGTAAAATTGGAAAAAGAATTATAAAAATTTTGGACTTAAAACCCTTAAACAGCATTGATGACATCTTGTGGCTAAACCTGATATTACAACCTGTTATTGTCTAAAAGAGACTTGGCTTGAAGCCCAGACTACAGATAAGACTCCTTCAATCTTGGCAGATATCAGCTGTGAGAAGCTCAGCTGTGTTATATACCCAGTGATAAAATTATTTTCATCCCCTGATTGTAAAGCTTTAATCTAATACACCACTAAGAGAATATGGATGAAGATCAGGAACACATTATTTCTATGTTGAAAGCAATTCATGAAACTATTCTTACAGCCTCCGACGAAATAAAATGCTATTGAAAAGAACAAGATGTCAGCCTAGATCAGTGGTGGCGAACCTATGTCATGCATGCCAGAGGCAGAACTCAGAGCCCTCTCTGTGGGCACACACACCATCACCCCAGCCCCGCCTCCTCCCACGGCCCCCTCCTCACCAGCAGCCTTACGGAGGAGAGTCACTCCCAGGCACGCCCCATGCAATGCTGCACAGACAAGGACATGGTAGCCGGGCAGTGGGGGCAAGACTCCGCCCTTGCACCCCATCGTGCACAGATAATGCTGCAGGGTACGGGTGGAGGGCGTGGCCACCATGGCACTGCTGGGCTGCCTGGGTGATCTGTGGCAGGCCATGGAGGTGGTGGGTGGTCCAGCAGGCATGGTGGATGGGGACAGGGGTGAGGGGTGGTTTTGGGGCACTTGGTCTCTAAAAGGTTTGCATCACTGGCCTAGATATTCAAACCCTAACTTTGACTACAATTAAAGAATCAACTACGTAGAACATAATAGAAGAAGTGGAACAATTAAACACTATGATAGAGGATTCAATGGACCAACAAACACAGTTAATGGAAAACCCACAAAAGGGATTGATAACACTGAAAATGGAAAAGACTTTCTATATAAACCAGAAGAAATTTGAGGAGCAAGAATAAGAACAGACCGAAGGGAAGATAAACATTCCAGGACAACTACAGGGACATAGAATAATAGAGAGATGATTTGTTAGTCTTTCCAAAAGAATGGCAATTGGATGGTCTCTTTTATTTCAAATAATATATACAATAACAGAAGGAGATCTATTTGACGATTTAAAAGCACGGACATGGAAGGTGAGTTGGCAAAGAAAGAAAGCTAGAATAAGGCTGAAGAAAATCGGGATTTGGATTTATTAGTGAGGATGTTATGTTATCAATTAAAATAGAATATACTCAGACAAGATGTGTACTTTGAATACTAGTTTATGCTATGAATTGAGATAAAGAAAACTTTGTTCATTTAAAACTTGGAAGTATAAATATCAAAAGTTAAATTTGAATGTTGATGGGAAATTAAAAATTGGGGAAAAGAAATAAATAGGATATTGATTGTCTATAAAGATTGGATGTAAAAGTAATTAAGATATATATAAGCTAAAAAAAATTTTGATAAATGTAATAAACATGTCTTTACGTAGTTAATAAAATAAGAACTGTATTAGTTTAAATATGAGATAGTAGATATTAAGAGAAAAAGAGAGGAAGTGTTTGATGTTGAAATAAGCGAAATTTTGGTCATTAAATTTAAGACATTTGGAAATTAGTAGAAAATAAGAATGTTATACTGTATTATCAATCAGATGATGTAAGATGGTGAGAAATAGAATATATTCAAATAGATAGGACATCTATATTAAATATTAGATTTTGTGATAGATTGTGGTAAAGGAAACTTTGGTTACCTAAACCTTGGAAATTATAGATGTTAAATGTTAAATTTAAATATTGATGGGAAACTAAAAATTGAAAAAAATTAATTAAAGAATATTGATTGTCTATAAAGATTGAATGTTAAAGCAGTTAGGATATGTATAAGCTAAAATATTGATAAATGTAACAATGTTATTTTTACTTAATTGATATAATAAGAATTGTATTAGTTTAAACATGAGACAGTAAATATTAAGAGAAAAATAGAGGAAATATTTAATGTGGTAGTTTGAGATTTGTACTAAGGACACTTGTATGTTATTGAATTATTGATTAACCCAGCCGCCACGTTGCTTTTTAAATACTTAAATGTAAAATGTAATGTAAAAAATGTAATGTAAATGTAAAACTAGAAAATCAATAAAACTTTTTTAAAAAGAAAGATGATTGTAGCATAATGTACAATCACTTTTGAGAGGAAGGAAAAATAAGAATAATGTTTCTACATTATTTAAACAGCTCAGTGAAAGAAAATGGTTTAGAGGACATGGAGCTGTCAGAGTGGTGGTAATTAATCTCCTTTTAACCAAGTGGAGAAAAGTGTTTTAAAAAACTGCTTATTATAGCATTTGGAAAATAACTATTATGACAGGCAAGACCATTTCAAGGGTCTTGGAATATTAATAGTATTATTTAAAATGGCCTGAATAGTCAGTGAAATTGTTACACTTCATCTACCCTATCTTGATCCCTAGCAACTGAGACAGAGATGTGGCTTACATATGCAAAGTAATGTGAGTAGATAAAGTGCTCTTATCATGAGACTTATATAAAATGAATATAAAATGAAAGCTTGCCCTACAGACACATGCCTCTGTTATAACTAAAAACTGCATCTCAGGAGAGGACTCTGTTGCATTAGCTCCTCTAAGGAGGGGTATTATTTAAACAAAAAAGAATTTTTTTCCACCTGCATCTAGAAACAATGCAATCCATTCTCCTACCTCGTTATCCTGCAGAAATATAAGTTAGGCCTAGCTACAAAATACTAAATTAAGGGATTAGATTTGGTTTACCAATACACACAGTAGAAATTATTTAATAACCATCATTATAAAGATGCTCACTAATGAAATCACTCAAGTGGTAAACTGTTATTGTATGATACTACAAAGAATAGTATGTCATAAATAGAAAGCTTCCCTTCATAATTACTACAGTGACCTGGGTAGCTAATCCATAAATTCAACTCAACCTTGATCCATCTCACTTTGGGTGTTAACTCCCTTCTTTGTCCAAACAACAACTAAGACACTGTCCTTGCAAAATTCAGTGATTAAGATTAAAACTGCTATTCCCTGGATACAGAACTTACTAAATTTAAGCTGAAGAAAAACTAAACTAGAGATGTTCAGACAGAATAAAGATTGCTCTTTACAGACCTTATACCTCATAAAGCTTTTCTATCTTTTTCCTATCTGAATTCTGATCCTTCACTTTAATTTGAAACACTTCCTCCTGAGATGCAAAATCTGAAAAATACACTATCTTGATAAACACTATACAGCTCAGATTTATTTAATAGTCCACCATTATTCACTAGCAGACAGAAGACCATTTCATGCATGATAAGGCCTGATACTAGGGTACACAGCAGTACTGCTGGCTCTGCTCCTCAAGATTTTTTCCTGGATGTAACATTATGGCTTAGGCTGAGACTGGAGCTGAGAAGGGGCGTTGTCTTACCTGAACGTCTTTTCTCAGCATGATGATGTAGAATCCACCGGTGGGTAATTATAGCCTTCCTGCTCAGCTAGATTAAGTCAGAACTTTAGCCACGCCTCCTTCAGGGAGTGCCTTCCAGTTTTGACGAGGCGAAGCTTCCATGACAAAGTCTGACTCAATGGCTCCAGAACAAAAAACAAACAAAGACACCTGCCTAGACTGGTTAGAGGAGGGTGTGGATTCTACATCATCATGCTGAGAAAAGGCGTTCAGGTAAGACAACGCCCCTTCTCCAGCATGATTGGATGTAGAATCCACCGGTGGGACATACCAAAGCCCTACATGTCCCTATGGGTGGGAGTCTAGGCTAGTGTCTCCCGAGAAGAAACAACTTGCTGCAGCACTCTCCTGCCAAACGAGGCATCTGCTGCAGCAAACCTGTCAATTTTATAATGCTTGACAATGGAAGAGGGGGAAGACCAGGTCGCCGTCCTACAAGTCTCCTCCACGGAGGCCTGAGTGAGCCAGGCTGCAGAAGTGGCGGCACTTCGTGTGGAGTGGGCCGTAATATTTGAGGGAACCGGGAGTGATAATGAGACATAAGCTTTAGCGATACAGGCCCTGATCCACCTGCCAATGGTCGACAAAGACACCTTCTGACCCATGGACGATGGCTGAAAGGAGACAAATAACGCCTCTGATTTACGGAAAGCCAAAGTCCTTTTGACGTAATTGAGCAGGGTTCTACGAACGGCCAATGTATGCCATTGTCTCTCCAGACAATGGGAAGGACGTGGACAAAAGTTGGGGAGGACGAGGTCCTGCGATCTGTAGAACCAAGAGTTAACCTTTGGCACAAAGGAGGGATCCAAACGTAGGATGACCTTATCCTCGGAAAAAGTACATAAATCCTTGCGAATTGAAAGAGCTGCCAACTCCGAAATTCTTCTAGCTGAAGTAATAGCCACGAGAAAGGCTACCTTCAGTGAAAGGTAGCGAAGCGAACAAGACCCCAGGGGTTCGAATGGTGGTGAAGTCAAAGCCTGCAGGACCTTGGGCAGGTCCCAGGACGGGAAACGATGGACTTACCGTAACAGCCCTCTTCAAAAAGGCACTTACGGCTGGATGTTGTGACAAAGGGGCAAGGTTATCACAGGAAAGAACCGTTTGCAAGGCCGCCACCTGTCTTCGGATGGTATTGAGCACCAGACCTTTATTCATGCCCTCTCCAGGATGTTAGGGATAGTGACAAAAAGAGGTGCTAGGTTGTGCTTGCTGCACCAGGTGGAGAAGTTCCTCCACGTGGCATCATATATCCAATTAGTGGAAGGACGTCTTGAAGCCTGGATGACCGAAATAACCCCTTCCGAAAAGGATTGTCTAATTAAACCCTCCCGCTCAAGTGCCATGCGGCTAGCTGGAGCCACTGAGGGTCTGGATGTTGAAGGTTCCCTTGACTGAGAGACACTCGGTATGGGGGGATTTTCCACACTGGTGAGAGCGACAGGTCTACAAGGTCTGCAAACCACGGGTGCCATGGCCAGTACAGAGCAATTAATATCACTTCCGCTCCTTCCAGTAATAGTTTGCAGATTGTTGCTTGCAGCAACGGAAGTGGAGAGAAGGCATAAAGCAGTCCCTGCGGCCATTTGTACCTGAGAGCATCCGTTCCCTCCGCTCCCCTTGTTGGAAACTGGAAAAGAACCGGGGAAGCTGAGTGTTCGCCAGAGACGCAAATAGATCCAGGAGAGGGTGGCCGAACCTGTCTGAGATTTCCTTGAACAGAACCGGATCCAGCCTCCACTCTGAGTGATCCACTGTGACTCTGCTGAGCTTGGCAATTCCGCTTGCCGATTCGCTTGGCGATTCGCTTCCCCCGAGATATGTTCTGCTTTGATGGAACCTAGGAATGACTCCGCCCACAGGCCCAGATCCCGGGCCTCCTGCATGAGTGCCGCCGATCTGGTCCCTACCTGTTTGTTCACGTGGGCCTTGGCTGCCACATTGTCCGTTAGCACCAGGATGTGGCGACCCGCCAGAAGAGAAGCGAAGGAGGGCCGGATACATGGCCCTGAGCTCGAGCCAATTTATATTGTGTTTTAAGTCTTGTTTTGACCACCTGCCCTGTGCAAGATGTGTTTGAAAGTGAGCCCCCCAGCCGAACTGGCTGGCATCCGTGGTCACTGTGATTCTGGTTGGTCCTCTGAAGAGTGTCCCTTTGGACATTGCTGATGAGGCCCACCACAGGAGAGATGAGAGGGTGTGCTGAGGGACCCTGACCTTTCTTGAGGACGTGCTGAGATTCTGCCTTTGGAAAGGAAGGAGGAACCATTGGAGACTTCTGGAGTGAAGTCTGGCCCAGGGAACGATCCCCATGCACGAAACCATCTTTCCCAGGAGCTGGGACAGCTGCACGAGAGGGGCCAATCTTTGTCTCCGAATGGCTTGTGCGAGCTTTCGGATGCTTACCCGGCGCTCCCAGTAAAGATAAACCGTGCATGAGTCTGAGTCTATGATCACTCCTAGATGGAGTAATCTTTTTGTGGGAACGATGTGACTTTTTTTGTAGTTCATGGAAAAGCCGTGACCCTGAAGGGTGCATAGCGTGACCTGTAAATCTGCTTGGGCGGACTGGAGGGAGCTATACTGGATTAAAATGTCATCCAGATAACATTGGATGCGCACCAGCAACGTGCGAAAGTAGGCCGCCAAGACGGCCAACACCTTTGTGAATACCCGAGGGGCCGAGGATAGGCCGAATGGAAGGGCCCTGTATTGGAAGTGCCGGTGTGCATAGCAGAAGCGGAGAAATTTTCGATGTTCCTGAAGAATTGGGATGTGTAAGTATGCCTCTGTTAAATCGATGGATGAGAGCAAGTCCCCTTTCCTGATGCTGGCCAATATGGATTTGAGGGACTGCATCTTGAACCTTTTGTAGACTACAAAATGATTTAGACTTTTTAGGTCGAGAATGGCTCTCCAACCCCCCGATGCCTTGGGCACGACAAACAGGATGGAGTAAAACCCCTGGTTTTCCTGTTCTTGTGGTACCTGTTCTATTGCCTCGATTTCTATTATGTGGTCTATGGCCAATTTTAGCAGCCTTGCTTTGGCTGGGTTGCATGAGACTGGACATTTTATAAAGTGACTTGGAGGAGGGGAGTAAAATTCTATAACTAGTCCTTTTCTTATGGTGTCCAAGTGTCGGTAGCTGTTGCCTGCCATGCGTCGCTGAACCGCGCCAGGCGACCTCCAATGGGAGCACTGTCTCTGGCGTCACTTGGACCGCCTGTCCCCCCGTACCCCTAAAAGGTCGCTTTGATTGGAATTGGCCCCTGGCTGTGTTTGGGCGGTCCTGGTTGCGATCTTGCCTGGAGGAGAAGGGTCGCAAGCCCCTGGACCAATCCCAGGACTGCCCGCCACGAAAGGGCTGCCTCCATTCCCAGGAGCCGCTCGGGCGAAACCCTTGCCTGCGGAACTCCTGCTGCGGCTGTCTGTCAGACTTCTTTTCCTTATAGTTTACTTCACCAGTCACAATTTCCATAAATCTTCAATGTGTTTACCAGATGTTTCTTGCTAGCAAATTTCATATTCAGATAAAATCACGAGCCTAATAGAAAGTATTGCCTATCCAATATCCAAATAGTTCCTAGGTCTATAAAAACCCAGAAATAGTGCTGCAACTTCCAAGTTTTCTACATTTGGGGAAACTTGATCTAGTGCTCTTAGAATTCTTGCAGATAATTTTTTTTCACCACTTAGGGATGAAGAGGATCTATACTTTTCAGGTTTTTGATCATTTCCAAATGAATGAAATAAATTCCAGTCACAAACAAGCAGTCACATACAGGAATATGTTGGTATTTGCTATTATGAACATCCCATCCAAAATTAGAAGTAAAGAAAACACTGAAGGCTTTTTATGCTTCACTTTAGAAACAAAGCCAAAGATTTGACAGAAGGTATAGTATATAAATATATAATTATACCCACAAATTGGAACTAATGAAAACAGCAGAAATAAAACTGATTACTAGTCACCTATCCAAAGTAGCATTATCTCCCTTCAAAATTGGACAGCAGGTCAAAAATACTGTCCAATCTTCCGTTTTTAAAATCCATGTCTCAGTTTCATCCAGGTATCTGTAAAACAATGTGTATCACAGCTGAATTGATCCAAGAAAATAAGCAACTCCATTCATTCAACATGATTGCAAGCTCAATGACAGAGTGCACACTTCACATAACAGGTGTCAAGATCAATCACTGTCATCTAGATAACAATAACTTGGAAGGGTTTCCATGATTGGAAGGATATGACTTCCAAAATAATAAAGAAATGGAGGGAGAATTGATTTAGAGGGGAAAAGCATGTAAAAAGAGTGAAAGAGATAAAAAATATGGGCTCAGCATGTTTTAAAAAAAGACTGTGAAAAGATGGAATCATTGGGGTCAATATAGGCAATCAAACGAAGAAAAGAACATTCTGCATCAGAATATGGAATAAGAAATGTGGAACAATGTTTGAATTTCAGACAAAGATTGAAATAATAATTCTAACCCATCCCTCAAGTTAAACTCAGTTTCTAACAATCCCACGGGCATGTGGTTTTCTTCCAGGATAAGTCTGTCACATTCTAAGTCAAGAAATGTAATTGTAGAATCCCTCCATGCTTTAACTAAATCCTACCTTGCTTATTTTTTCAAGATTAGCCAAGGTCTGTTTCACCAAAAAATACTTTAGCTTGAATCAAGATAATGGTTTTTATCCCACATTAATGCTGGGAATCCTTGACCTTTGATCATTCAGCCTGGAGGCTAAAGATGCAGCATGGCCTTCTCCAACAATTCGAAGAGACACTTATGTGGCAGGCTGAGGCAAAGAGGCAGTCCCGGAACCAGCAAAATCTGGGGGCTGGACAAGGGACAGATTGTTATCTGCCCTCAGTGTAGAAGGGATTGCCATTCTCGAATTGGCCTTTTTAGCCACACCAGATGCTGCCTTAGGACCTCTTTCCACAGCACGACACCATAGTCTCTCAAGACTGAAGGATGCCAATGAATGTTAATTAGTAGGCCTAGATGAAGCAGAGCCACTGTACAGTGTTCCCTGAACTTCAGTCATGCTAAGACAGTGGATTTTACTTCAGCCAGCACTTTCTCAAACATGCCATTGAAAATATTTTCAGCCTACATACACGTATGTGCAGAACATTGTTACAGAACCTCAAAGTGACTGGTTCAGTGGGGTCAGAATGCAAAGCATGCAATGAATGCTGGGCACTATTTAACAGGGCAGCCTCAACATGGCATTTCAGTCAAGGCTTTGATAAAAGCACATGTTCACAAGGCCTCACATACTTAGCAATTAACTTGCTGAATGGCAGGATATTTGTGCTATATAATCAGTAAATGTTTTGTCAAAAAGCTACTGTATCATTTCCCTCTTAAGTCACTATCCATATCTCTACTATCCGATCATATTGGTAGTGTATATCCCATTTTCCAAGCTAATTATGTCTACAAAAGTGCCCTACGTGCACTTGTTGGGTAATACTGTATTTTTGAATGATAGCTTGGAGTATACTGGGAAGGAAATAGGTGAGGGAGTTTCCAGGAATGACGTAACAAATCCAAACTGAAACCTTAACAGGCAAAGACACCAGATGTGCTGCTGGAAGAGAAGCCAGTTTTTCTGGCTTCTAAGCCAGCGGCCCCCAACCTTTTGGGCACCAGGGACCAGTTCTGTGGAGAGAGATGCCTCCCTAGTCCACTGGAACTTTGACAGCATCACTTGGTCAGTCTGGATGTATAGTTGGATGTCATCATCATCATCTGATGACACATTACCTCATATCAATGGATGATTCCCCCTTTAGTAGCTCCGATTGATTTCTTCACCATTGATTGGGATCAATCCGAGAGAAAGGAGCTCCACTGCTTCCCACTTCTACACCCTTTAGCTGGTCCAGAAAGCTACCATGAATGATGGCACTGAGAGTCATTGAAAGTGGAATAAAGCAAGGCAGATGAATTACCACATCTTGAGCCTGGCAAAGGTATCCATGGGTACAATCAATGTTGCCTCAGTGTTATAACCAAGTTTGAATAAATCTGAAAATGCTTACCAAATAATCCGCTGCTTCTATGGCCCAATGAAGCTGAAAACTCAACAACCTTCCCTAAAATGGGAAGCAGGAATTTGGATGAAAATCCTATTGGGTCCAGTGATGGCCTCTTGAGGGGATGGCAAATAACTGCCTCTTTTAAAGCATCACCTCCTCTCACAAAAAAGCCCTAAACATGATATGGCCTAACCACTTGACCTCCTGAGAGGTCAACCAGGAGGGGCATTGATCTTATACAGTACAAAGGTGGTAAAACCACAACTCTGTCCACTAAACAGAGGGGCTCCATTTCATCAGGATTAACAGATTCAAGCACTTTCAGGTAACTGGGCAAGACTACATCTCAAGTACCCCCACAATGGAACAGATCTAAGTGAATTTATCTGAAATCTAAAATAATTCTCACTGGCCCTGTAAGTATTTCCTGAGACCCTCCTTACCCAGGAGGAATTGTGTCACTTTAAATAAGACTTCTAGATAGCTCTATGAAGATGCAATAAGGGTGGAAGAATAATTAGGATTTCTTTTTTTTTTCAGCACAAGATAATATTTAAGCAAGGCTCTTACCTTTGCCTGATTTAATCTTCATTTCTCTTGAGCAGCTAAGTATATCTTATGCTCCTTCATTACATAGAGTTTTTCTAAAAGCAGAAAGCTCCCCAGGAACCAGAACACATGGAGCCCATATAGGCACAATCCAATTCAAGGCTGTTGTTGCCCTCTCATTCCAAGTAGCAACTAAGGCCTCAATCAAACCATCTACCAGAGTATTAGGAATACCCTAAGCTGCCTCAGGAACCCAATGGGGTCCACAACTTACCTGTGGTAGACTGATCAATGTTCTGTTAATATAGCTTTATAGTAAAGTACAATTAATTTATGTGGTCATTTTTCCTGTCTGGTCTACCTGGCAAGGTTGATATCAGTCTTGCAGTTCCTGAAGTATAATTCTCTTGTCATCTCCTTTGCAACTGCAGAAGGTTCCCTTCTGAGCCTCTAGCCCCACCCAAAATCCAGTGACAGGCTACATCATCTCTTATCTGCCATTCCTAGGCAGTATCTCTTTACCCATTTCCCAAGTTTTTCTCCCACATACACTGCAGCTGTTCCTCATGAGTAAGGCAGCTCATCAGTTAAGTGCCTGGGAGTCAAAAGATTCCACCAAATTTTCACCCACAATGTAATGTTAAAGATGCAAAGTTTTGCCAAGCCTAATTTCTTAATTACTTTTGGAAATTGTCTATTAATTGCCTTTCAACTAGTAAGATCTTTCCAATTGACAATTGATATAGGATGCACTGCATGGGTTTCCTTTAATCCAGACATGTCAAACACAAGGTCCGGGGGCCAGATGTGGCCTGCAAAGTGGTTTCATGTGGCCCGTGAAGTCATCCTGGAAACAATGAGGAAACGGCCCCTGCTGTCTTGGCCCTGGCCCAGGCCGGCCGGGAGCCAATGTACAATTTTGTAGTGGCCATCTATGCTGAAATGCATTCAGTCTTAGCTCCACAAGGCCATCTGGAAACAGCGAGGAACCTTGCTGCATCAGCCCCACCCTCTGGGTGCATGCTGGGGAGGTGTCACCCTTTATGAGGAATGAAGAAATGCACCATCGCCTGGAAATGGCCAGCAAATAGCCCGCGCCTACTTCACATATCCGGCTTGATGGGCTCTGCCCTGGTCCCACCCCTTTCTGCCAGAGACCCTCAGATCTGTCCCACTCCTGCCCAGACCCCCACAGGCAGCATTGACATGAATGATGTAAAGCTGGCCACGCCCACCCAGTAGACCACACCCACTCCATCCTCACCCACCCAGTAGGCTGCAACCATCCGGACTCCCGAGGGCAACTGCAATGCTGATGCGGCCCTCAATAAAATTGAGTTTGACACCCCTGCTTTAATCCTTAACAAAAGAAATTTTAAATGTATGTCTAAGGATATTAAAGAAATATTTGGGGCGGGGGAATAAGTGGCAAAAGGGTGATTACAATGTTGATTATAGAAAGTTATAAAAGAACTAGGGATCCAGGTGGATTTGAAATAAGATTTTTAAAATGATCATGGGAATCCTTCCCTTAAGAAAATGTGTTGTTTGAATTCTGAAAAAAAACATGATAGGATCAAACATTGGACATTGGAGGAGTTAGAAGACCAAAGATTACAATCAACACTTAAATCTGACTTATACCAAAAGGAGCAAAATACTTTAACACTGGACATTTTTGTGAATATTTTTGAGCAATGGATCTAGAAGTTAATCTTAAAAGTATTTGCCATTTGCCATTATAGATAGATAGCTTTATATTAAATATTACATTAGGTATACAAATATATTAATAATTGAAAGGGATGTAGAAGGGGGAAACCAAAAAGAGTGACTTGGATAGGTTTCTTACATTGGATTTACAAAAGAGATGTGTAAAAATTCTGAATTGTAAGAAGGGACAAACAAAAAATGAAAAGAAAACAACATTATTTGAAGGAATTAAAGATCAGGATTGTTAAAAGGAAAGATTATAAAATGTGTTTATTTGATCATTTCCATTTCAAGAAAATAGATTCAGTATGTTGTTGTTTCTTACAAAACCTAATGAATTTTTGCTGACCAGGACTGACAAAGTTGTAAGGATTTTTTTAAAGATGTGAGTTATGTGATAAGGAGATTTTATTGTTGTTGTTGCATTTTAAGAGCAAGTTTGTTGTTGTTAGTTACGAAGTCATGTCCGACCCATCGTGACCCCATGGACAATGTTCCTCCAGGCCTTCCTGTCCTCTACCATCTTCTGGAGAAAGTTACAAGTGGTTAAAATTATTTTTAGTTGTTGTGGTGAAGGGGGAAGTTATTTATTTTATTTTTTCTTTTCTTAGATTTTTTAGTTTTTCTTTCTTTTATAGTTTTTTAATCTATATTTTCTGCACTTTTTCTTTTTTTGTGATTTGTATTAGTTATCTGTTTACCTCTGTTTACTAAAATTATATTAAAAAGAGAAAGAATTAGAGATTCATCTCTATGCCAAGCAAACATTTTACTTATCAAGCTCAATGTCTTTGTTACCTTTCTTCCATCTAACAGCATATAACAGTGGTGGCGAACCTATGGCATGGGTGTCAGAGGCAGCACTTGGAGCTCTCTCTGTGGGCACACGTGCCGTTGCCCCAACCTTGCCCCCCCCGAAATCCCCTCCTCACCAGCAGCTCCTCTGGAGGAGAGTCGCCCCCGAGCATGGTCCATGCGGAGCAGCGCAGCCAAGGACATGGCAGCCAGACAGCATAGACAAGACTCTGCCCTCATCCCCCATTGCACACAGTTGATGCTGCGGGGCGTGGGCAGAGGGTGTGGCTGCCATGGCGCTGCTGGGCGATCTGTGGTGGGCCCTGGAGACGGCGAGTGGCCCTGCAGGCAGGCAGGGTAGGGGTTGGAGTGGGGGCGGGGCCAGTTTTGGGGCACTCGGTCACTAAAAGGTTCGCCATCACTGGCATATAACCTTTGTTATCAGTGCCTAGAACACCACTGCTTCTGTATTAAAATGTTGATTATAAATGCAATTATTCTTAAGTGTGTAAGTGTGTCACTCTAGTTTAATTTATACTATATATGCAATTTTTTGATTGAACCAGAACTCTAATTTTAGTGCTGTCTGATAAAATTGTACAGACACACTGTCATTGAAATGTTATAATACTTTGTTTCTTATTCATAGCATCTTACAAATCTGCGCTTCAATTTCAGGAACAAAGGCCCTTCTCACTTAGGCAAGAACTTGATTAATAGGAAGAGAGAGGGGGTTTTTTCTTTTAAGTGTCCTCACAATGAGCTGCCATCTGGAATTCATCAGATCTCATCTTTGTCTATTTTAAAAAAAAAATCTAAAGACCATTTCTTTCAGTCTTTCATCTGAATGGTTTTTATTTTTCCATTTGGGAGTTCATCTGTAACTGTATCTCATTTAATACAATGAATGGGAAATGTTTTAATAAATGTCTCTTGGTTTCAGGGATTTGCTTTATGTTATAAATAACATTATATTCCATAGTAGTTAAATGTACTGAGTTTCTGGTCTTAATATCAGCTTAAAATACTTTAAACAAATACAACTGAGTAACTTTATTGTTGTTGAATCCAGAACTCTATTGAACTTTCCCCACCTTCCTATTTCTATGTGCTATTCATATGTACAAGCTTAGACAAGTGTATAAGTATATATACTTATATATACAAGTATATAAGTGGTACTGTTGACCTGTATACGGAAGCCAACATGTATAAATTCATCTTATATCTATATGTTGATATACTGAAGTAGATGTTTTACTAGTCTTGCTAAAATATGTGCAACCGTTTTCATCCGGACACTTGAAGTGTCCTAATTAACAGAGCTATTTACCCAACAAGGAAAGGAGTCCTGCAGAAGTTGCAGGTCTCCTAAACCAGGGGTTCTCAACCTTGGCAACTTTAAGACTTGTGGACTTCAACTCCCAGAATTCCTCAGCCAGCAAAGGAATTCTGGGAGTTGAAGTCCACAAGTCTTAAAGTTGCCAAGGTTGAGAACCCCTGTCCTAAACAGATCTCCCATTCTTGAAATCTATTTTCCCACTATGAGTTTATTAAGGACTACAGACAAATTAATAATTTATAAAGATTTTCTTCCCTCTTGTATAAATCCAAACAATTGGGACCCAAGGCTCTTTTAAGAAGTAATCTTAGAAAAAAAAACATCACAGAATCAATACTGAGTTATCAGTCCTGAAATAAGAAAAATAAGGAAAGTTCGGTTGTGGAAAATTAGATGTTCAGAAGATCAGAAAGCGTGCCTCAACACTGAAGGAAATTTGCCACTGCAACCCAAGAAAATAAAACGCATTAACAATCTTCCCATGTTTAAGATCAAAGACCCAAGTGTGCAAATTAAATGAGAAACATGCTAATTGCAAACACAATTGTTGATTACTTGCATTATATATCACTATCTCTTAGGAAATGCAATAGCTACAGTTAATGAGTATTCTCCTTTCAGTTAGCCTTCTATGGACATAACTGCATTTGTCTTCTTTAGTTTATATTTATTTGCAAAGTTTGATTCTTCCTAAAACTTGCATTTTCATCTCACTAATTCTAACTTTTGGATACTATAGTTATAGGATACTTCTTCAGACTTTTTTTTAAAATATTTTTCTCTCCCTTAAAACTGATAGCAATATTGATGAAACTGAAGGCTTTAAAAAAGACTAATGGGGGGAATATAAATCGTGTTAAAGAAAACATTCAGAAAATTTATCATTGCTTGATGAAATTGCATTGTCCCCAGAATTACCTACATATATTACAATATAGAGTTTAGGAGAGGGGAAAAAATGAAACGATCTTTCATAAATCACATCTATCCAAAAAGTCCTTTGTCTTTTTTTGTTACTATAACAATGTCTATCTTTAATTCGCAAGAAGTTATAATTTATATATAAACAGTGTATCGATTTTCTTCTAAGTAATAATTCAGAGACAAATCACTTTGAACACATTGTTTTTCTGTATTGGATTTAATGGCACAAACTAGTACCACTAAATCCCTTCCATTTCCAAACAGATGCTTAGTACAGATGTCTGTAACTTTTCCAACAGAATGCTGGCTTAACAGCAGCTGAGGGACAGATGAGTTGACACTGTTTCTGCTGACTACCGAATAGTGGATGGAAAGATTGTTTCAGAAACTGGCTGAACAAAAAATCAAATGCAATCTATTGCCCTCAGTTCTAATACTCTGTACCCTATTTGTTTGACATTTATGCAAAAGAGTCTATTAATGCATTCAAGTAGATCCTCCCAATACAGCATTAGTGCCAAAAGGAATATTTTAACATAACATGCAGTGAATCTGGAATCATTTCAACAGGAAATTAAAATATATACATTTCAAGTACTGGTTTATAACTACAGTAAAGCTGCTTTGGGAAAAGTTATTTGATTAAAATGGTTTCTGCTGGAGCCTCCTAAGGATTTCTAGTGCTTAAATCAAGAAGCAGATATAATAGGAAAATTGAAAGAAAATTTATTTTTTTGCAATATTTGCATGCCACTTCGTCTCAAAGACTCTGAGCAGTTATCACAAACATCATAAGGGAAATGATAAACTCACCAGGACAAATCTTACCACATTCTAAGGGAATCATGACAATCATGATAACTCATATATCTGCCAGGGCATCTCAATATTCAAAACACACCATCCTCCTGGACTAAGGAAGGGGGTTACATCTCACCCAGCTTTGTCTTCAAGTGACCAATCTATAGTAATTTTATTTCATTGACCATGTATGCCCATTGCTATTCGACCTGGATACACAACATTAGAGCAATTAATCAGTGGAACAACCAGCGTCCAGAAGCTGTGAATGCTCCAAGACTGGAAGTTTTTAAGAAGAGACTGGACAGCCATTTGTCTGAAATGGTATAGGGTTGTTGTTGTTGTTGTTGTTATTATTATTATTACTCCAGTAATAATTGCTAGGATACTGTTAGTGTACAAACCACCCTATTGCCCAACAATCTTTCCTCCTGAGCTTATCTGGATGTTGGCTACTGAACAAAATGTTTTCTGGTCCTTTTATTTCCTTCTTAGATTTTTTAATTGTCTCTTTTGAATGGGGTGTAAATATGTTTATCTCAATGTGTTTATTGATAGAACAAACTTCATGCAAGGACCAGCTCAACCATAGTTTCAACTGGGAAAGTGAAAGCATCCTAGACCAAGCTAAGTCCCCAGATGCTAGGGAATTCCTGGAATCTTTGCATTCAAAGTCATCATCAACAGACACTCTTGAGATAATAACATTTATACACTGTCACATAATTAAGGAGGACAACAATAAATGAAACAGTAAATTGAAACAGTGAGACAAATTTAAATAAGATCATCTTAATGATGTAACTCTTCAAGTATGAGCAAAACTGGACTAATATAATCTGCATGGGTCACTGATAAGGTGACTCAGCAAGTTCAGTTCTTTCAAAATGCAGTGGCTTCTCAAAAGGGCCTTAAAAATATTCTGCTGATAAATATGCCTCTGGTTGGATCAGATTAAATGACAGATGTTTTTAATGGTTGTTACTGTTATTATAAACGCCTGAAGTCCTTTGGGCAAGTGAGCAATATAAATAACTGTGTAAATAAATAATCTACAACTAGAAACCCAAGCTGAGGAATATTATTATGTTCCTATTTATTCCTCCCTTACTTCTTTGCAGCCATTGCATGCAGAAATCCCTTTTCAAAATACCTTTATTTTCCCGCATAAAACTAAGGCACAGTTGCTCTCTTCAGCACAGAAGAATTGTTCAACACAAAGAAGCTTTAGAAGAAGCATTCATAAATTTATCATATTCACTGTAAATCATTACAAAGCAAGATAGTAAACAAAATGAAACAATAATAATTTTAGAAATCAACAATAACAAGAGGAACCTATTACTGCAGGAATTGAGAGACCATATAAAGCAGGGGTCTCCAATCCCCGGTCCGTGGACCGGTACCAGGCCACAGCATGCCGGCAACCGGGCTCAACAAACAAGCAAAACCCCATCAGTGGGATGCAGGCAGCACACAAAACCACACACCCTCCCGTCCGCAGAAAAACCTCTTTCCGTGCAACCGGTTCCTGGTGCCCAAAAGGTTGGGGACCGGGAGTCACACCTCACAGTCACCCATGCCCTTGTCACCTCGTGATTCGACTACTGTAATGCTCTCTACATGGGGCAACCTTTGAAGAATGTCCGGAGACTGCAGGTGGTTCAGAATGCGGCCGCGCGAGCTGTCTTGGGTCTCCCAAGACATGCTCATATCACTCCAGCCCTTCGTGAGCTGCACTGGCTACCAATTGGTCTCCGAACACAATTCAAAGTGTTGGTTATGACCTATAAAGCCCTATATGGCAATGGGCCAGGATACTTGCGGGACCGTCTTCTGCCCCATGAATCCCAGTGACCGGTTAGGGCACATAGGGTTGGCCTCCTACGGGTCCCATCTGTTAGACAGTGCCGTTTGGCGGGACCTAGGGTTAGGGCCTTCTCTGTTGCTGCCCCAGCCCTCTGGAACCAACTTCCCTCAGAGGTTCGTACTGCTCCCTCCCTCCTAGCTTTCTGAAAACTCTTTAAAACACATCTATGCAGACAGGCTTGGGGCGTGTGAGCGGCGCTCTGCCCCTGTGCCTTTGATTGGGATTGTATGTTGTATGAGTGGGTATAGTTTACAGTTTTATACTGTATTACTATTTTAAATGATTTATATATTTTTGTACTTGTATTTCTGCTGTAAGCCGCCCTGAGTCTGGGGAGAAGGGCGGCATATAAGTAAAAAAATAAATAAATAAAATAAACTTCTGATATAAAGGATCATGTTAAAAAACGGATACCATCTTTGATCAGGTTCTCATTTTTTAACCTATAGGAGGAGGCTTTCTTAAGAGAAAAGGGAACTATCAACTCATTTAGAGAAGCACCAGGTTTTTTTTGAAGTCCATAAAATTTGATCAACTCTGATAAATTTCAGCAATTAATAATCCATGTTCAGTAAGTGACAATCCACCTAGGTCTGAACACATCTTCAGGCTGGCATAAACTTAACAGCACACATGAAAAAGATGTTATCGACACATCATTTTTATGGTTTGCAATATAATTCAAAAATCACAAATATGAATATTTCATTCACAAAATATAAATTGTTACAGCAGATCTTCAAGATCTCCATTATCTGAATTTCCAGATATATATTTAACTAGACAACCAGTGATCCATTGGGTCATTATTTCAGAAGTACTTCCTTACTAGATTCCTCAATGTTTTCAATAATGGAAGAGCTTACAATGTAAGTTCTTAAAAATTCAGGGAGATATTCAGAGATGTATCTGCCTTGAAAGTTGAACTTTACAGCACAGTCAAAGCTCAGGAGTTGACCATACAAAATGTTTTATGATATTTGTATCATAAGTGCTTTATAATAATTTTATGTCGTAAAGTGTTTTATAAAAATTGCTAAATTTCAATTCCACAGAAGTCATGGGTTTCGGATTCTGGATCCATTCTGTAAGTTAGCTTGCTTGAAGTATCTTCACTGAAAAAGTTTTATTCTTTGATGCAGATTCACCAACTTACAGACACAAGATTACAGACACAAGAGTTTTAGTGTATATAGATAAGCCCCTCACCATCTGAAATGTTTCAGTAGAAAACATTAAAAGTATCTAATGGTGAAGTACTAAAATAAACCTGAACCTGTTTTTTTCTCCTTTGTTTTCATGTATTCATCATTAACTTTTAAAAAGCATCTTAAATACCAAATTTAAAGTGCAATTTTTTCAGCATCGCCATCTTCTTGGCATATCAATGTTTGCCCAAGTTTTGAAAATGATTGAGAAGTCCTTAACACCTGCCTTTTTTCAAGCTTCTGCTCAAGAATGAATAAGTGACACTATTTTAAGGGTAGCATTAGCTTTAATTGATAGATTCCATTAATCTAATAGCAGCACTTCTTTTTCAGCTCACTTGGAAACCTGAAGGAAGTTTGGCAGTTTCAGTGAATAACACAGATGTGTTGTGATGATCCATGGTCTGAAACACTTCTTCCAAATAATTTTCAAAGCATGCACATCCCTGCAGCACATCACACTGTGACTTAGTTAAGGAGTCCACTGAAATTGAACAGCCATTACATTTAAAGAAATAATAATATGGAAACAATCTTATCATTGGTCATGCCCATCCCTGCTATAACAGCCTTAGCCACAGAAAAATAACGATTAAAAACAAGAAAGCCTTTTGGATTCTTCGATCTCCTAAGGATGGAATAGCAAAACAAATCCTTCATCTTCATCAAGGATCTACTTATTTACCCTGGACTTAAGAGTTTTGTAATTCAAATCTGACCTCAAACATAACATCTATGTATACTAAAAAATAAAACACATAGCTAAAAGTAATTCATTAAAAGAACCATTTTTATTTCTAACTTCCAAAAAAAACCCCATAGTGTACTGAAAAAGAAAAATGCTTCAATGCTTCAAAACTATTCAAATTGAACATTAATAATAGAATGCTTCAGATAAGCAGCTGGTAGTCAATACAGATCTTCCAAGACAAGCACCTAGTGATCTTCGTATCTACTCACTTTAAAAAGTAAAATTGATTTAAAAAAATCAATTAACATTAAACACTTTCAACAAATTGTAGTAAATTTTCCAGTATAATATAATATTTTATTTTTACTGAAGCCGAAGGCCAAATTTCATTTCTCCTTTAAATCTAATCCTCATTTATTAATCCTGGATAAGCATTCCATACATCCTATTTCCAAGTATTTTGTGCCTCCTTTCATTCAAGTGGCAAAATCAAACAAGAATCTCAGCTTAATCACCTTTTCTCATTGTAGCTGAACTGAAAACTGTTATCAACAGCTTTTAGGCAGGCTAGTATAGACTATATTAATGGACATACTTGATTTAGTTACAGTATCTTGCTCATATTCAATGGAAAATGTATAATTAACACTAGTTCCCTGTCTTGTTCTTTTGCAGATGCAAAAAAATAAGCCAAGTGACTGAAGAGGGATATTCCCAGATGCATATCATTCATGCATGAGCTGTTTTATTTGGTTAAAATTAATAGGAACTCTGATAATGCATCCAATCTAGTAAATCTGTTTATCTCAGTTATTTCACTGCTTCTCATCCTTTTGACTAAAATCACGTGTGAGTGTTTTCAAGGATTTTATTCATTCTCTCCATGGTAAAACTATAATTTTCCAAAATCTCTCTAAGACAAAATTGGTTGGGCATTGATATTCATATATGTCAGTGTTTCTCAACCTTGATGGCTGGGAAATTCTGGGAGTTGAAGTCTAAACATCTTAAAAGTTGCCAAGAATGAGAAACCCTGATGTATATGATTTATATAGCTGCTCATCTCGTGATAATGATTGGGAGTAGCATACAAGGATCAAAACCAACACAAACAATCAACAGTGCAAATACTGTAACAAGTGTCTGAGGTCACAGGAATCATTCCTATTACAGAAAAGAACAATACAAACCAATCAATCAAGCAGGAGAGCTTGCTCAGTTTCCCAGCCCAAACTCCCAGAAAAGCAGCCAAGTCTTTAAGGACCTATAAAAGGCTAAGAGGGTTGTGCCCATTGGATCTCCAAATGCATGTTTTAATCTGTAAACAGTATTACTCAGCAGCTTCACTCTAATCAGTATTATTATGGATATTTGCAAAATCAAATCCAAAACATGTAAACAAAACCTCTAGATCCAATTAAATTTCTATCACATTTCTGAACATACCAGAAGTTTTCTGAAGTTCTAGAAGTGATTTATATAATTCTGCATTTGTAATATATCTAAGATACATAGGCTAAGTATATAGATTATTTGAATTAATTTAAAAATATCATTAAACTACACAACAGTCATATATGTAAGAAGAACGTTTTCCTATATTTTTTTCCATTTGGTAAAGAAATGATGAAAGATAAGATATTAAAAGGTAACACTGAAACTAGTCAACTAGTCAGAGAAGACTTACTGGTAGTATTCTTTCTAAATGAGAGAGGCCCCAAGTACCCCTGCTTCCCAATGCTTGTTTTTCATAGTGATGCAAAAAATAAAAGCACTTGGGCAAGCATCATTCTGCCCAATTATTCCATTCTGTTCCAACCATTTAAGAGAATTACAGTTGACTTCAGAGAATGAGAATGGTTATTTCTTTTTCAGATTCCAAACTGAAGTAGCACTTGCATACAGAGGTGCAATAATCCCTGAGTTTTTATTCATATCAATTTCCAGGATTTGTGATCTCTTTAATTAGAGATTTTACTTAAAGACTCAAGATACTCAAGCATCCTGTCATACAGCATCACAGACTGGTTTGGAAGCATCACTGCTTCAGACAGGAAGGCAGTACAGAGAGTGGTGAGAATGGCGGAAAAGATCATTGGCAGTTCCCTCCCTCCCGTCCAGGACATAGCACAGAAACGTTGCTTGAGCAGGGTCCGTAAGATTATCTGGGACACTACACATCCTCTTCACAACCTGTTTTCCTTGTTACCTTCTGGGAGGAGGCTTCATGGTATCTGTAGCAGAACATCCAGATTCAGCTATAGTTTCATTCCATACAGCATTAACCTTGTGAACTCTCAAGCTTCCTCCTTCCGTTATATATTCAAGATGGACAGTATTTAATATTTATTTGCTACATATATGTAGGGGTGTGGGTCTATACATATGTTGTTCATAGTATGTTTAGGTGTTTGTCATGTATGTGTTTCACTTGAGAGCGGGTAACTAAATTTCATTTTTGATGTGTGCCGTTGTGCCCACAGTAAAAAAATGACAATAAAGGTTATCTTATCATCTTATCTTATCTTATCTTATCTTATCTTATCTTATCTTATCCTATCTTATCCTATCTTATCCTATCTTATCCTATCCTATCTTATCTTATCTAGAAAAGTTTCAATCTATAAGCAAAACCTTCTTTGAAATTATGAGTAAACTTAAAAACTTCTGAACAGTTTACATTTTTGAGAGAGTTTCTATCTCATGTTAGGTTGCAAAGACAGAACAAGAAGGTTGTTGTTCTGTGTCACCTGTCTTGCCATCCTTAACTGCTAGGAATCCCAAAACTCCTGTAATGCCATACCATCTACAAATAGTCCTCAACTCACAACCATTAATTTAATGACCATTCAAAGTTACGTTAGCACTGAAAGAAGTGACTTGTGACCAGTTTTCATACTTATGACCACTGGAGAATCCCCATGATCACGTGATCAAACTTTGGGTACTTGACAACCAGCATGTATTTATGATGGTTGCAATATCCCGGCTCTTGGGATTGTCATTTGCAATCTTCTTAGGGAACCTCTACAAGCAAAGTTAATAGGGGAAGCCAGATTCGCTTAATGACCACATGATTGACATAACAACTTCAGTGATTTGCTTAACGATCAAGGCAAAAAAGATCATAAAATGGGGCAGGACTCACTTAACTATCTTGCACAACAATGGAAATGTTAGGCTTAATTGCACTCGTAAGTCAAGGACTACATGCATGAGGTTCTTCTACTCTCAGTCCCACTGGTGATTTTGAGTCACAGGGACATAGTCATGAACGAACAGGGCCTTCCCAGAAACAGCAACCCAATTATCAGGGGTCTTCAAACTTGGCCCTTTTATGTCTTGTGGACTTCAACTCCCAGAATTCCTCAGCCAGTGTGCCTGGCTGAGGAATTCTGGGAGTTGAAGTCCATAAGTCATAAAAGGGCCAAGTTTGAAGACCCCTGCAATTATGAACTCCTCCTAAGAAATGCCAAGAGAACCGGTATGATGTAATAGTTAAGGTGCTGGACTAGATAGATACCAGGAGTTTGTGAGTTCTAGTCCTCCATTAGGCATAAAAAGTAGGTAGTTGGCTTTCAGTCAATCACTTTCTCTCAGCCTAGCCCACTTCACAGGATTATTGTTTTGGGAAAACAGGATTATTGTATGTTGTACAAAATAGAGGTGGGATATAATTCTAAGAAAAATAATAATAAAAAAAAACATCCTGCCAGGGAAAAAAATAGAGGCATATTTTTCACTCAGGCATTTATGAAATTTAAAACTATTCCAGGAATAGATCCTTTCAGAATGCCTTTGCTTTTCATATTTTTATTTCAAATGAATTTGTCCTTAATTTTTGAATTTACTGAATCTAAGCAGTAATGGTTTTATTTCTATAGTTTCATTTAACTCCTGTTTTATTATTTTTTTTTTGGTAAACTGTTTTGAACTTCTCTTAGGTGAAAACAAATCTGAAAATTAAGCTAATTAAATAAGTAAATTAACATTAGGCTGTCTGAATTGATAAACACCCTTAAGTGGCAATTTACATAATATTTCTTGTTTGAATAATAGATAAATGTTATCCATTTATGAACCTCCGCATTTTGCACTCATATATTGTCATTAGCAATGCATTCTAAGACTGTATCATAACAGAGAGCAGAAACAACTGTTAATAATTAAGAACAATTATTGTTTGGTATGCAGTGATATGAGTATTAGTAACATTCTGGCTGAATAAGTAGCTTCTACAAATTCCTTCTTTACATTTGCAAACAGGTATGCTATTACAACATTCAAATATTAATGTTGAAATGCGTACTTTCCATTATGAGGTTCTTTGTCAGCAAAACTGAAAGGAAAAAAAAAGACAAAAACCAAGAGGCATTTTTGCTTTAAATTGTGCACATATGAAAGAGATTAAGGGGTACTGTTATGGGTTTAGTCTCCTTAGCTACATTTGTACCATTACTTGTGTAGTTCTTTATTCTCCTTAATAACACACAAACACATGCACGCACACCAACCATCTGATGGGTAGCTAGATTTCAGTTCACTGGAACTGAATGAAATTTCAACAGGCCATGAATGAAAACAGACATTATATCAAAATATTCTCCTTGTGGCACATTCTGCAAGGACAGTCGTTACTGAAGAGGTAGTGAGCATATTAAGAGCTGCCATCCAAGCTATGTTTATTCAACACAGCTTCTAATCAGCTGCTAGTAGAGAACTCAAAAAAAAAGCACTGCTTCTTTTCTTCTCATCGGTAAACAAGGAAAAGAAAACCAAGGATTCCAGCACTAAGAGCAAAGGGAAAGGGAAAAAGGAATAAAGCAGCCCAGGATGATGAAGAATTCAGGGTTAGCACCATAGAAGATATCTCAAGGGATATCTAGAGTCTCACTGCTTTAACTTTTTAGGGTCACAAATGTTTTTTGACAAAACATCATGGTTAGAAACATGTGTTGCAACTTGGAGGATTGTATTTCTAATCTCAGCTGAGTCACAAGGCAAGAGACTAGGCTAAACAAGAAATACACAAACTGTAATCCCAAGGACATAAAGAAATCCACTACAGCTCAGTGCAACATCTCCAAATGCTTGTCATATTAAGAACAGCCTTCCTCCTGCATCACACTATATATCTTTGGGGTTCCATCTGTCTTCTTTCAGAGGGGAGAAAGTGTCTCAGATAGTTTCTGTTGAGTTTTGTTTGTGATAATCACTCATAAAGATGCTCTGCTTTAGATTAAGAATGTTTTCTTTTCAGGCTTCAGGTAAACACCTACTGATTACATTAGCCTTCTTGAATATCAATATGTATACACAGGTGGGTGGAAATGTATTTAATATTTTTGATTTTTTTAAAAAAAAATTATCAATACTAAATTATCCTACAAACTTGTATCATAAGCAAGATGGAAGAGACCTGGCATAAAAAAAATTAAATATGGGAGAAAGCCAAACTGATAGTTTTGTTTACCTCATAATTCTTCTTTAAACACAACCATATACTCTGAAAATTATCCAGCAAAGAATTGTGCATTGATTGAAATAGTGAAACTTTGCTTGCCTTGACCCTATTAATAATTTCAATACCTGTCTGTAGTAATATTATGAAAGAAAACAGAACAATGATTCATCCAGTCTACCAGTCAATAATTTTATATTTGTAACCTAGAAGCATAAAAATACATTTTGACCTGCTAATATAAATAACTACCACAAATGAAATAGAATAAATGTGAATGAACAAGTTGCCAAAAAATAAAAATAACATTTGACCGTTCCAGTTCATATGTGTTTTTCTCTGTTCCATGCTACCTTACCCCGCTTGCACCTAAACCTTGCACAAACATGTCCTGGCCACATTTTTTTTTTTTAACCTTCAGGCTAAGCCCAGCCCATGAATGAAAATGATTTAAATCATCTTCAGTTGCAATGCAATTTCCTTATTTCAACCCTGTCCAAGGGCAGCCTTGCAGTATATAAAATTTGACACCTAGGAAGAGAATCAGGTAATTAGCAGTGATTGCCAGCAGAGACTGAATATGGATCACTCAAAAGACTAGTTTGTTTTCTCCTAGTTCAAAAATGGGTGGCTAGCACTATAATTTGGCAGTAGGGAAAAACCCTAATGAATCTTTTTCAAGTTATCTAATGGCAAGAAACTTTTGAATTGATATACATATCTCATTTAGCCAGAGTTTATTTAAGCAGTTACTCTTGGTTGGCTTCCTATAATATGTTCAGTTACAAACTATAGTTTATGAACCGTAATAACTGGGTCATAAAGGCAGTGGTGGGATTCAGCCAGTTCCCACCACTTCAGCAGAACTGGTAGCTAATTTGTTGTTGCCCAGGCCCAGAATGGATTTCTGGAAGCGGCATCCATGCAGAGAACCGGTTTTTCACATATTTGAATCCCACCACTGCATAAAGGTAAAGGTTTCCCCTGTCCAGTCATGTCAGACTCTAGGGGTCAATGCTCATGCCCGGTTCTTAACCGAGGGAGCCAACATTGTCTGAAGACACTTCCATGGTCATGTGGCCAGCATGACTACACACCTAATAGTTGTACAGGAACACTGGTACCTATTTATCTACTTGTATTTGCATGCTTTCGAACTGCTATGTTTGCAGGAGCTGAGACAAGTATGGGACTCATATGATGTATTAAAACCAATTTGGCTTAGATTGATGCCTAGTCTATCTTCCTGAGCCATATTTTAAGATATGTATGTATGTATGCGTGTATGTATGTATAGAGCATAGAGTATAGAGTACATATTAAGTGGGTAGATTAAAATGTGGTCCAGATTCAACCAGCTTCTAGTATTCCTGAAGAAATCTGGTTGCTAATTGTGAGAAATTTGCTTGCAGACATTTCATCATCCAACTAGGTAACATCATCAGTGCTAATGAGTATAGGGCTTGTTTCCTTTTTATATACAGCAGCTTGCCCTGCCAATATTAGTAGCTATTTCCTTGCTAGTTCCTTGATTAGGATATTGTTTTCTGCTTGTCTGCCTGGTGTTAACCTCTGCTTATCTGGAGACTGCTGGAAAGAATATATTTTGGTCTTTTTGTTTCCTTAAGTTTTTATTGCTTCTTTTGAATAGCATGTAAATGTGATTTATCTCTATGTGTTTATTGATGACTTATTCAATAGAAGAGAATGTATGTAGCTACTGGTTGAACTGTGGACTCCTTTGAGCTCTCTAAATGCTCAGCCAATAGCTCTCTTGGTGCTCAGTTTTGTTATATATCGGGGGGGGGGAATCCTTCCTTGAATTATCCACCATATACAGAAATTATAATTTACCCAAGAGCTGGAAATTCATTTATATATTTAAGCTTTTCAAGTATTGAATACCAGTTAAGAAACAACATCGGTGGAGGGAAATAGATTTAGTGAAATGTATATTCCAAACACAAGACTTTAGAAGGGCACCTGTAAAGTTGTAACTTCAACCAAAGCCCATCAAATTAAAGGATCATTTTAAAATAAAGCATGACTACAAGCTTCACCACTTTCCTTATTTCCTACTTATACCTAAATATTGCTTTAGCCGAAAAAGACCAGTGTGGCTTTCTAATGACTTGGTTTTAAATTGACTGTTTGATCAGTACAATTTAATTTCAAAGGTATATTTCTTTAAACATGATTATACCTTTTGTGTCTAACAGAATTGGGAATTGGTTCAATAATGAGCAGAGTAACAAGGATAATATATTACTAGACCCTCACTAATCAACCTACTTTCACTAAAAATAATTAAATAGAAAACAATTTATTTCCTGAGAACGAAAGAGTAAGATTGAATGAGAAACTCTCACTACAGAGGCTAAATTGAACAACCATAGAAGCTACTGATAATTTGCACCAACATACCATCTGTTTGCCAGTAACAATGTTTGATACAGCAGACACTGCAGCTTCATATTTGTTATGATCAACTATGGTTTTGGTTTTACCACTGCAAGTAGAAAGCATGATCAAAGCTGTTAAATAAGGTTACCCTTGTTTTTTTTTAATTTAGTTATTAGGAAAGTTGTTTTCTTAATGAACAATAATTGAATGCTTCTTCAATAGCTACTAGCTGCTGCCTGCAACATAATTCATCTACTCAAGTCAGAATCAGAAAGTCATACTTGTTTCTGGAATTTGTCCAGTATAAAACATAACCCACAATCTCACCCTCACCTTGAAAGAATACCAGCACATGGATACTTGCCTGCCCTTATTCAGAGTAACCAGTATAAAACATTATAGTTCTTCCTATTCTGCCTTAAAAGCTTTTATTTGAACCTTTCATCTAAAAGTTTATTGGGGAAAAATGACAAGGATATAGTAAAACATGACAAACGTTTGAGCAAATGCATACTAAATACCACCATGTATCAAAATGCAAATAACAGAAATATGGTACTACCTGCTAATTTAACAAATCTATTAATTAACAGCATTGCAAGCACTTAATTGTATGGTGCCTGGTAATTCTATAGCCAAAAGAAGTTGGCCTCCATGATAAGATATTAACAAGTAAGCCACTGTAATTCTTGTCTTTACAGATGTTTTAAGTTTCACAAAGAAGTGGCTACCTCCTCCTCTCTGGAACAACTTGACACACTCCATGGACTTTTTGCTTTCACAATAGACAAGATAGTGTTCACAGATTTACAGGCACTTTGGCAACTGAGTTAATATTTACAATAAAAATGACAACTACTATTATAGAAAAAAATAAAGCCAAATGCTTTTATAATACAGCAAACCAGATATCATTATCCAGTATTAGCCCTTAGACAGAGAAAAATAGTTAATGCCAAAGCATTCAAGAGCAACACTGAACTCCTCTACCCTGACATCTCTCTCATATCAAAAATGAAATTTAAATAGAATTGCATTATGTATAATTCACTACTAGATCATAAATAATTGGTATTAAAGAATGCATGTCAATGCTAATTGAATAAATATGATAAAACTCTATTCTTCAAAACTATTTTTTTACCCCTCCCTCATCTGTTCTGAATGCACTTTTGGAAAATAAAGTTCAAGCTGTTACTGCAGCCATTTTAAATTAAAATCTGATGCTGCTGCCCTATCTCCACATATGTTATGTTTTAAGGAATTAAGTCACATGTACGCTTTTGTCCACAAAACTGGATGACTTTGCAAAACTAACTTGTGTTCATTAATCTTTGCAGTGATGTCAGGTTTGTCCTCAGAGAGTGAAATGCTTTTAGTTGAATCAGCATCCCATCATTTTTTGTGGGACCACAAAAGCTCATATCATTTATCTTTCTTTTGATCCCCAAATCAACTTTGTATTTTGAGAACACAGGAACTTTTGTACTTTAAATTCCGGTTCAGATTTTTTATTTTATTTTATGTTTGTATTAATACAGTAACTCTTACAACTTTCACTCACAGGAACTGAAGTTTCCAAGTAAGTTTAAGAGGTTCTGTATCCATTAGATAATAATACTGAAAACATTTAGCAGTTTATATCTATATATGCATATCTATGTATGCAACATAATATTTCTTGGGATTTTTAAAAAAATGCTAACAAAGTGATTAAAATAGTTATGTTTAACTGGACAATTAGGAATTAAGTTTCCTTGGGTTGCTGTAAGGTCCTACTATTTGTTTGGTTGCTGTAAACTGCCAGACGTTTTGGGATAGGATGGCATACAAATTTATGTAATAATAAATATGGATCGTTCCCACCACCTTCAAAAGAGAAAAATGAATTCCAGCAGTCCATTATCTAGGAGTTGCAACTCGAATTGTAGGTATTAGTAGGATACAGAATCTCTTGATGTTTCCGCTGAAGAAATTAGGTATAAGATTGCAGCTTAAAAGTGAACACCAGTTGTTCCAACTTTTTTTTTGTTTAAAAAAATACATGTATAATCCAAAATAGTACCTAAAAAAAAGAGCTTTCTGTCTTGAAACCGCTCCCTTTCTGAAAACTTCTCCCCTGCACAGTACATGGATACAGAATAGAGAATAACGTGTTACTCAAGTAATGCTTTTCGCTCACTCAGTTGTACTGTATTTCTACTAGCCCTAGCACCAAAACATCCACCTGATTGACACTTGCTGACACTGGTTTTGGACTGCAGCCTGCAACCACAGGAACCCACTGATTACTACCTCAGATAACTACCAGCCAGCTCTTTAGTCTAAACGTCAAAAGCAAAGCAGCAGAAACCGCTGCCGCCGGGTCTACAACCGAAAAACAGATTCAGCTCTCCAATTAATGCCAGACGAAGAAGCGCCGCGCCGAAGCTGACGAAGTTGAGGGATCGGACAAAAGCGACTTTACACCAAAGACCTTCATGAGTAAATTTCTCTTAGCCCAAGAAGGCTCGCTCGCGAAGGCAGAAACCACACCACTGCAGTCGAGAAACGGCTCCTAGACGAACCTGGCCCAGCGGTCCGCTACTTTACGAGACTCTGGTAAGAGTCACACAAAAGAACCGGAGAGGCGGAGAGACTGGCAGATTAAGGCAAAGCCACCCTAAGGGGATTTGAGGCAGGCACCTCGCTTTCTCTGCCCGAGCGCGCTTTCCTTTTTCCCGGAAAGCAAAAAAAAAAAAAAAAAAAAAAAAAAAGGGACGGCGCCAACTTTCTCCCTTTTTCTCAACGGAGGGACAAGATGCCGCTATATCATCAGAAGAGGGGCTATCGCGCCAACAAGCCGCAGGAGAAGCGAGGCAAAAGGAAGTGCGGGACTGACTCCGCGGAGACCGAAGTGAATTGGGAGCGAGTTACACTCTCCCGGGGGGGGCGGGGGGAGAGACGACCCCCCCCAAAAAACTTCAACTCGTCGCGCCCGCGCTGAGGGAAAAGTTTCGAGCCCTCTAAAGGGCAACTGCGCCTACGAGAAAGAACCTGAAACCCCCGCGACAGGGGGGGAGTGTTTTCTCTCCCCCCCTCCCTCCTCTTCCTCCTCTTCCACAGCATCCTTAGGGAAAGCCGCCCGGCGTTCAACAGGCTTCCCTCGGGCCACGAGCGCACGCGCGCTCTTTGCCGCCACAAAATAAAGCCGAGCCATTCCCTTTCCTCGGCCATGCTCTTCCATTTCCCCCTCCCGCCCGGCTCCTTCCTTCCTGCCTCCCGTCCTCGAAGAAGACAAAGTAAAAGAGAACAAACCCAGCCAGAGTTGCCTCGACGCCCGCTCTCTCCTCCTCCTTTTTCCTCCCCTCCTCTTCCTCCTCCTCCTCCTCCTCCTCCTCCGCTCCTGCTTCTTCTTCTCCTCCTCCTCCTCCTCCTCCCGCTGTCAGTCGCCGAAAGGAATCCTGAAGCCAACGCCAAGTCATCAAGTTCTCCCTTCGTCCAACTCCACCGAATCCCAGCCAGGGAATTTTCCCGGACTCTCCCGCGTGCAACGCTGGACCGAAGAAGCGGGCGCGAGGGCCGTTTGGAGAGCGAATGCGGCGAAAGAGAGGACGGCTCCGGAGCGGCCAAAGCTGCAGCCCCCGCACAAGCCGCCCTTGCCTCGAGCCGACCCCCGCGACTCGAGACAGCGGACAGACACACGCCCGCGCGCGCGCGCGCGCCCGCGCGGCGTTGAGAGACAAACGCGGCCTCTGGGCTCAGCCACTGAGGGAAAGTTTCCTGACGTCACGGCCCTGGGCTGGCCGGCTTCCCCGCCTCGCTTGTCCCCCCCCCACACACACTACCTACCTACCCTTTCATCTCCTGGAAACTGCAGGGTGGTGTGGCTCCCTCAGCCTCAGGCCGGCCGTGGGGCTGGGAGGGATGGGTTGTTTCCCCCAAGCAACTCTTGTAGCGGCTCTTTCCTTCCCCTTCTATTATCAGGCGGTAGAACTTTTAATGTTCCTGGATTCTCTTCCCGGGCCCTTTCGAACCGGAGAGGGGTCCGGTGGAGGGAAAGTTTGAAGTGATTACAAGTCCCTTGGTTAAGCAATAACCAAACAAAACCCTGCCTTGAGTTTGGTTTGTATCGGTCTTTTCTTTTATTATTTGTGAACGACTCAGACTCAGGTTGCAGTTGGCCAATTAATGGCCTGTCTGAATTAAAGAAACCAATAATACATTTTGTTGAAGCGTCATTGATTTCAGTGCGAAGCAGAGATGCAGTAGCTACCGGCACTCGTCTCACTTTCCCGAATCCAGCTTGAGGATTGATGAGTTTATCCTTGGCTGAACTGAATGAAGAGTTGAGTGAAGGGGTAGAAACTCAGGTTGGGTGTGTTGTTGACCCTACCTTTTCTGCAGTGAATTCCGAGCAAAAAGGAAAAAGCAACTGGCTAACCCCCCAACCCCTTAGCTAACCTACCAACCCATCCTCCAAGTTGTCTTGGGGTAACTGTAATTATGAAAATAACTTTATCAGTTCTCTTTACAAAGTATATTTCCATTTAACTTTTAATTTCCAATCTGAAGGTATTTATCTTATAGTTCTGCAGAAAATCCAAGCAAATCACAGTTTGATTTGCCATTCTGCACACAGTAGTGGCCAAAATTGTGGAAACCTTTTGGGAAAAGTGTACAGTAGAAATGCCACCTTTGGTTAAGTTTCCACCACTTTTTCTTCCAATTTCTTTATAACTGTAGCCGTGTTCACTTAATAATATTATTTTACATCGCTTTCTGGGCAACCAGTCAATTCTTTGCATATTACTTTAATTTTATTATGTTTACAAGCTCACTAAATGAAAGAACACAAAAAACCCCAAACCCCACACTGATAAATCTCCTCCTCTCAGCTCCAATACATGACATCAATAATTGAATCCTACTGTGATCTGATGGGCTCATTGCCAAAACAAGATGACACCTGATTGGCTCTCTAAACACTCATGCTCATTGGCTACAATCAGATGGAAAGCTACCTAGTAATATCAACCTAAGCAAGTTATGCTTCCTTTTTCTGGTTATTTGGTTATAACTTTTCATAGAATACAGTACAGATAATTGAACAAACTTTGTTGCATTACATTGTTGATTAAAGTATCTTTCCATTGATATGTAATTTTATGGTACTACTCCAAAAAAAAGTGGTGTTATTAGCCATCAAACCTCAAAAATATACGTACTTTTCCCCAAAAGGTTTCCACAATTTTGGCCATATACTGTAGGTCACCCTATTTTAAAACTGTAGAGCGACCCTTGAGTTGAGCTTGTCTTCTGATAACTGCATTTTGAGATGCTGCAAATTAGAAGAAGGGGTACTAATGCCTACTAAATAAGCCTTATTTATCCTTGGGCTAGATCAGACTTGCCCATTGAAATCAGGAATCTGTGCTATGCTAACTAGGCTGTATAGCAGGGTTTCTCAACCTTGGCAACTTTAAGACTTGTGGACTTCAACTACCAGAATTCCTCAGCCAGCTTTGCTGGCTGAGGAATTCTGGGAGTTGAAGTCCACAAGTCTTAAAGTTGCCAAGGTTGAGAACCCCTGCTGTATAGCATCAGAGATGTGTTAGAAAACTAGGGCCGGGCACTATAACTCTGCCACTGTTATTAAATTTAAAATGTGTCAATTATCTATCAGCTTATTGTGTTCAAATTACAAGAGCCTTTGCCATGTTGTCCTTCTCTTTTTTAGAAAGTAAGGAGAAGCATGATTTGACTGATAGACCGATAAGCAGAGATGATGGATTCATTAAACTCTTTCTTTGCCTTTTATTCCATAAATCAAATACTGAGAAAGAAGGCAGTCTGTGGAACAATTTGGATGGCAATGTAAATTGCAATGTTTTCAAAGTTAACAGCTAAAGCCTTTCTGAAATCCTATATAGATAACATAGTGTGCTGTCAAACAAATTACTATATTTACCCAAAAGACTATGGATTTTCCCCAAATAATTGATTTATGGAATGGGAGAGTCAATTTAATAGCCTGAGAATATAGTAGTGAAAACAAAAGGTGTGGAAGTACTGGAAACAGAAACTGCTTTCAGAAATTAAGGGTTACCTTCCTGTGTACTTTTGCGGGAATGCAATGCTCAGCAAAACATATATAATAATAAAGTGACCTATCATCATTAGCATCACGAAATACAAAGACCTGCAAATAGAAGTGGAATGACTGACATCAGAAAGCAAAGAAAATATCAATCGTATTTGGTGCTTTGGGTGCAATCCCAAAACATCTGGAGTACTACTTGAACACTGCTTGGCATTGACAAAATCACCATCAGTCAATTGTAAAAGGCAGTTTTACTTGGAATAGCTTACATTCCGAAGTGATATGTTTAACACTGTCAAACAGCAACATCTGCCTATCCCAGGTCCTTAGGGAGCACTGAACAGGTGGATAAAAATGCACCTTACACTAAGATAAAGTGGCTATGATATGCTCAACAGTAATCAGCATAAATAGTGTAACCTCAAAATTACAGAAATAGTAGCATAAGATTGGATACTATATTGCCCTAACTATTTATTGAGTAGGAATTTAACATAAACATTTTACTAAATTCAGTCCAAATTATCTGAAACGGTAGCTATGTAAACAATACATTTTGTTCTCTTTAGAACTGAACATCTTAATCAATGTATTTATATGCCTGTACTAGCTTATTCAAGGCAGCACAGTGGCTCAAGGTTTAAGACACTGGGCTTGTTACCTGGAAAGCCAGCAGCCCAAGTTCGAAACCTGAGCTCCAAACTACGGGGTGAGTTCTTGTCATTTCCCCAGCTCCTGCCAACCTAGTAGTTCAAAAGTATACAAATGCAAATATATAAATAGGTACCACTTTGCTGGGAAGGTAACAGCACTCCATGACTTCATGCTGACCACATGATTGCAGAAATGTCTTTGGACAGCACTGGCTCAATGGCCTTGAAATGGAGATGAGCACCACCCCCTATAATCCACAACGATTAGCAGAATAAAATCCACAGGGACTCCTTTACCTCTTTTTTTTTTAACAATGCTTATTCTCATTTTTCCCCTCAATAAACATAAGCTTGATAATATGCATATGTTTGAATTCTCAAGCTAAAAATTCATTATGAATTATTCATCTTTTCCCTTTTTCCCATCGGACATATTCTGGGATAAGATCTCAGCTACTTCCATTTCTCATTTCCTAAGATTGACATTATAGAAAGAGAGTTGTTTTACTCTATGGTAGCCCAAACTCAGGAGCTTGCAGCACCTTCTCTGACTAACAAATTTTATTAAGAAGCATAAGGCTTTGTTGGGTGTAGATCTCTTGATTAAATACCTGGGATGATTAATTGATGAAGGATCTGAAGAGAGGATGAGTCAAGTAAAGGGAGAAAGTAGTTATGCAAGTTATATGTGAGACAGATTACTTCATCAGTTAGCAATTATAATATATTAAAAATCCATTGTGTTTGTTGAGATCTCTGAAATAGCCCGAAACCTTTTGATGTAAATGAATTTAGCAATCTCACCCACTTTCTAATGCTGGCATATATTCTTTGTTCTAAAATGGCAATTTACAGATTTTACCAAACCTGCAGCAGATTCTTGTAGGCAAATAATTATGTTAACCAAGTAATTATGTTAACATAGAATAATTATGTTAACACGGAATCAGATCCCACAACAAACCCAGATGTCTACTCTTTCCCCACATTTGCAGGCCTCAACTATTTCACACACAACATTAGAGGTGCCTTCACAAGCCATGGTGGTATAATAGTTAGAATGTAGTATTGCAGTCTAATTCAGCTCACTGCCAGGAGTTGAGTTCTCACCAGCTCAAGGTTGACTCATCCTTCCAAGGTCGGTAACATGAGGACCCAGATTGTTGGGGGCAATATGCTGACTTTGTAAACCACTTAGAGAGGGCTGTAAAGCACTGTGAAGCGGTATATAAGTCTAAGTGCTACTGCTATTTTCCAAAATAGTATATGCCATCATCTGACAGCAATGCCACTTTTGATTCTATATAAGACAAACTTAGCATAAAAAAAATTAATGGGCATAAGATTCAAAATAAGGACAAAGTACTGTCACAACATTTCAATCAATCTGCAAAGACTCTTTATGGTAAATCTCAGAGTGACTGTTTTGGCAAAACAGGGCTTTTACTCCATCATTGAGCAAGAGGTTACTGAACTCACAAACATTAAAAGGTTTTGGGCTATGTCAGAAAATCATAACAAATAGATTCTGACATAGTACAGTTACAATTTGGATCAGAGACAAGTAGTATCTGACCCAAAGACCCTCAACGAACTTCTGTGGCTGATTGTATTTGAAACTGGTTTCTCCAATTCTGCTCAAACACTCTAGCTATTCATACCCCATCTGAAAATAAATAGATAAGATGGTGCAGACATTATTGAAACCAATTCGCTATTTTAAATACCAGCTGAATGAGAGGTATCGCTGTGTAAAGAATGAACCATGAAAGAATGAGATATGCTGGATATAAGATTCCTCTTCTATATTTTTTTGGGGGGGGGGATGCAATTTACCAGGGAGCTGCACTTTCATCCATTCACATATATAAACAAACTCTCTGATCACAATTCCACAAGAAATAATATTTTTTTTAAAAAAAATGACTTTTGATTTGACTAGGAAGCAGGCAACAGTAGACACTTCCTAAAATCTTACCAATAAAAAGGCAAGGACCAATCCAGGCAGTCACCATGGTTGGGTTCACTTAGAGTCCATTAAGTTCTGGAGACACAGCATTTTATTGAGAGAAAAATAAAAACTAAATAGTAGCCATTGGTTAAAAGAAGATCCAAAAAAGCAGGAGTACTGCATATATACTTTGGAAAGGATTGCAAAAAATTGAACAGAAATATGTTGATTATACTTGTTCTCTTTTTTCTACAAAAGTGAATTTGGGATGATTAATAATAGCATATGATTCAGCTCTCTAGAGAGGGATATGCCGAAAGAACAGCTAATTTTCTCTTCCCCACCACCTACCTTAATTATATTATGATAACAAAAGGATATGTTGTTAAAAGTTTTAGGGAAAACTGAGGCCTTCTTCCTAGTTAATAGACAAAATCTTAAAGTTACTTATAGAAATTAGATAGAAGAATATTTAATAAATTGATTCCCCCTCAAGAAAAATGGAATGAGTTATCAGGAAATTGTCTGAGAGCTTTTGGCAGGAACTAGGTGAAATATCTCTGTAATGAATAAGGAAGATGATTTTGATGGGAATATTCAAGAAATGTTATCCAAACAAGAGACTAAATACGTGGGGTTTTTTTTTTTTAAAAAATTAAAATAAAATCCAGAGAATGAGCTAAGTGGCTCTGAAGATTCAGACAGACTCCTCCCTAATTCACTGAAGTATAGGAAAGTAAAGCACAATCAAATTTATATGATTCTGTTATTACTAACAGTTTCAATACAAATAATTTTAGTCTTCTATGAAGTTGATTTCTGGTTTGGTCTATCTAGTGGAGCTGACCCCTCCCCCCCTCAATTTTAGTTTCAAGCCCTCCTGATGAGCTGGGCCAGTCTTTTTCCGAGTAGTTTTCCCTGTTTTCGTAAGGTACAGCCCATCCCTCGCCAAGAGTCCTTCGTGAAGGAAATGTGGTTCATGATCCAGGAAATCAAAGTTGACAAATGGAAACCTCACAGATTCCCATCCTAGCTTGTCACTGTGTAAGGGCTAGATTCTGATCTGTAAAACTGACTTTTTCCTCCATCCTTACCTCAAAGAATCCAAGGAAATATAGTCCTGCCATAAGTAGTTCATATTTGCAAGGATCTTATAATATATTTAGTCTAAAAAGAAGAGCTGATCCAAGATCACTCTATGAAATAGCTTAGCTTAATAAGAAAGTGAAACTAAAACTTGGACTAGAAAACCTATGAGTTACCAGCTCCACCCAATTTAAGTTGCAACCTCAATCTGTCATAGGGGCAGCCTTTTAAGCAACACTGCTGATGTTGGAGTGATTATTTATAGAGGAACAATGTTTGAGGAGAGGGGTTTTGTGTTTGTTTTAAACAATTCTTGTCACAAAGTATGTATCCTTTGTATAGCTACTCTTTCAGGATTGCTAAGAACCTTTTGCTTACAAAACCATAGGTTTGGTAGAGCAGAGACTGTTTCCATCTAGAAAGGACAAGAAACTATTTTTTGACACATCTCTTTTATTCCTTGTGGCATCCTCTGATGGCAAAGTAATGTTCATAAACTGGGGAACAATAATTCACTTCTCTTTCCTCCCTTCACCTTTCACAGGTGAGTGCTACAGTAATAGCCACTGTTCTTTTTATTAATTCAGAAAGCAAATCCAGAGAACAGCCTTTTAGGGGAAAGAGCAGCACATTAATCTGAAACCAAATGAATTTTATTTTTTAAAAAGGTTGACAGGTACTCCTTTGAATTAGCACTTATTTTATGAATTCTTTAAATTCTGTCCGCCCTCTATGAGCTTTGGGGTTTTCACATTTTATTTTCACATCCTATGAGGGCTAGTCAAAGAGATTTTTCTCAGACTAGTGATTGATGATCCTTGTAAATGGGAGATGTGCAAAACTTGTATCTCATTCATTACCTCACCCCTGTTATATTTACAGTTCACAGAACTTGCACAGAGCTGCAAATTCATAAAAGATTATGATAGTTTATGCATAATGTATAATATACTTCTACCAGCTTTAACTGTTATATGTGCTGTCACTTGGTTTTGTTACTCAAAAAATCACATTTGTCCTGAAGGCAAAGAAACACAAGTTGATATGGTCTAAGCATAAGCACAAAGAAAGAAACAATAAGTGTAGGTTTTTGGTTTATGTCAGTATGTATAGTGGCTAAAATGTTGAAATACGACCTAGGGAATCCAGGTTCTTCCCCACCCCACCCCACATGCTTCACCCCAGCTGTGAAACCATATAGAGCAGTGTTTCTCAACCTTGGCCATTTTAAGATATGTGGACTTCAACTCCCAGTATTCCCTAGCCAGCCATGCTGATTGGGGAATTTTGGGAGTTGAAGTCCACACATCTTAAAATGGCCAAGGTTGAGAAACACTGATATAGAGTGTTAGTCTTTTCCTCTCTCAACCCTCTGATCCCACTCGTTTACTTTGGAGTAAAATTGGAAGAGAAAGTAGAATGAGAATCAGGGTGAAGAGATGCTTCCTAGGGATAAGCCCACAGCTGCATATTGGAGGAGAAAAGCTCAGAAGGGACATTCCCTAATTTTTTTGGCAAGCTCCCACTGGAATACATGTACATTGGCTCATCTGCCATCTTTCTTACTGCCATGGGTGGAAACAAATTCTGCCCCAGATGTTGCATTAGTTGTATGTTCCTGCAAATTGGCCCTGTGGGCATCCTCTTAGTGCTGATGTTGCAACAATGCTGTTGCCAAATGCTTGGCAGATAGCAGTGGTCTTTGAGGACTAGACTTTTACTGTTTATTTCTCACCCCACCATTTTTAAACATCCTTAGGCTTGTATTTAAAAATGGTTTCTTCAACAAAACTTTTATGGTACTGAAAACCTGTCAATCCAAAGGTTCCTAATATCTGAAAAGCAGTTAACAAGCTATTTCTGAAAGTAATTAGAAAGGAAGTATTCAAACATAGTGTCCTTTCAAAGGCGCCGACTGCAATTTGAACAAGATGGCTATTCCTTCATCTCCCAGAGCTATAATCCCACTAGAGATCACTGTCTTGCCGTCTTCTCACAAGGAGTAGCTGCCTGGACCACTGATGGCCAATTTCAAGTTCTCTTCTTTTCTGGGCAGCTGGCTCTTCATTCTTCCCCATGGTCATCAGTAGAGTAGTAATTTTCGATCATGACAGCAAACAAGCTTAGGTATTTTTGCTCTTTATTTCCATGCTGATACTATCTATCATTCAAAACATATACTGTTCTGTATCTATATATTTAATTGATACCATGATTTTTGTTTTCTTCTGATTTATTTTTAGCTTACAACGTTTATTCGAGTGACATAGTTAAGTAACATTTGTAAACCTTGCTCTTTCAATAGAATGTTGTCATCCATGTAATTTAAGTTGTTTATTATACTATTAATATTTAAACTTTCTTGACACTCTTGTAAGCATTCTTTGAAATCAGCTTCAGAATACATGTTAAATAGCAAGGTTATAATGCCCAGCATTGCCATACTTTGTGGAATATTTGAAAAGGTTTTGTTTTACTTCATTTTTGCCTTCAGTATAAATTTATAACAATGCATATTATTGTTTTTATTATCCAGATTTATAGTTCTCAGAATAGTTAAACATTTACTGTGGTTCACTTAATGAACTGCCCTTTCATAGTCAACAAAATATGCACAAACATCCATATTCACAACTCTGCACTTTTCTACTATATAATATGTATGAAATATATACAATTTAGCTCATTAGCGGAACAGCTTTGCATTTCTGATAAATCATATGCAATATTTTAAGAAATATCTATAGCATTCACTATATTTTTGCAATATTTAGCTAGCCAGATAGAATTCATATAAATTATACCAACCAATTTAATTAAGAAATCTATGCCAGTTTTGTTCATTTGTTTTAGTATTTTTGCAGAGATCCTATTAGGTTGCACCATCTGTAACTTCTGATGTTTTAACTGCTTATGTAACTTCTTTATATATATAGTGATGTACCAAAATTTATATTATTATGACATCATACTCTAATATTATTAAGAATTCATTTCATATATAGTTCCTAGGTGTATAGTTTTTCTTTTATATTATTTCTCTCTCTTATTTATACTATATTGACATTTCAGGATCTACCTGCACCATTTGTTTCTTACACTTTTTGCATATTTAGCTTCCAGTATTTGAATTTAAATACACTTATCGTTTATGGCAATGGGCCAGGATACTTGCGGGACCGTCTTCTGCCTCATGAATCCCAGCGACCGGTTAGGGCACATAGGGTTGGCCTCCTACGGGTCCCGTCTGTCAGACAATGTCATCTGGCGGGGCCTAGGGCAGCGGTTCTCAACCTTTTTCAGGCCGAGACCCCACCTGCACCGCCCGTGCACGGCGCGACGCCCCGAACCGCGCACATGCGGCGCGACGCCCCGAACCGCGCACGTGCGGTGCGACGCCCCGAACCGCGCATACGTGGCGTGACGGGCCGATCCGTGTATGCGTGGCGCGATGGGCCGATCCGCGCATGTGCAGCGCACGCACGACGGGCCGAACCGTGCATGCACGGCGCGACGGGCCGAATCGTGCATTCGTGGCGTGACGGGCCGAACCACGCATGCACGGCGCGATGGGCCAAATCGCGCATGTGCGGCACGACGGGCCGAACCACGCATGCATGGCACGACAGGCTGATCTGCGCATGCGTGGTGCGATGGCCCAAACCGCGCATGCGGGGCGCAACGGCCCGAACCGCGCATGCGCGGCACGACAGGCCAAATCGCGCATGCATGGCGCGACGGGCCGAACCACGCATGCGCGGCGCAACGGCCCGAACCGCGCATGAACGGCGTGACGGGCCGATCTGCACATGCGTGGCACGACAGGCCAAACCATGCATGCACGTGTGATGGGCCGATCCGCGCATGCGCAGTGTGACGGGCTGAACCACGCATGCACGGTGCAATGGGCCGATCCACGCATGTGCAGCGCACGCACGACGGGCCGAACCGTGCATGCACGGCGCGACGGGCCGAATAGTGCATTCGTGGCGCGACGGGCCGAACCACGCATGCACGGCGCGATTGGTCAAATCGCGCATGTGCGGCACGACGGGCCGAACCACGCATGCATGGCACGACAGGCTGATCTGCGCATGCGCGGTGCGATGGCCCAAACCGCGCATGCGTGGCGCAACGGCCCGAACCGCGCATGCGCGGCACGACAGGCCAAATCGCGCATGCATGGCGCGATGGGCCGAACCACGCATGCGCGGCGCGACGGCCCGAACCGCGCATGAACGGCGTGACGGGCCGATCTGCGCATGCGTGGCACGACAGGCCAAACCATGCATACACGTGTGATGGGCCGATCCGCGCATGCGCAGTGTGACGGGCTGAACCACGCATGCACGGTGCAATGGGCCGATCCGCGCATGCGCGGCACGACGGCCCAAACCGCGCATGCGTGGCGCGACGGCCCGAACCACGCATGCACGGCGTGGCGGGCTGATCCGCGCATGCATGGCGCGACGGGCCAAACCACGCATGCACGTTGCGATGGGCCGATCCGCGCATGCGCGGTGTGACCAGCTGAACCACGCATGCACGGTGCGACGGGCTGATCCGCACATGTGCGGCGCGAGGGCCCGAACCGCGCATGCGTCGCGCGATGGGCCAAACCACGCATGCACGGTGCAACGGGCCGATCCGCGTGGCGCGACGGGCCGAACCACGCATGCATGGTGCGACGGGCCGATCCACGCATGCGCGGCGCAACGGCCCGAACCATGTATGCACGGCGCGCGTGACGGCCCAAACCGTGCATGTTCAGCGTGACGGTCCGAACCGCGCATGCGCAGCGTGACGGGCCAAATCGCGCATGTGCGGCGCATGCGACGGCCCGAACCGCATATGCACGGTGCGCGCAACGGCCCAAACCGTGCATGTGCGGCGTGACGGTCCGCACCGCACATGCGCCGCGTGACGGGCCAAATCGCGCATGTGCGGCACGTGCGACGGCCTGAACCACGCATGCGCGGCGCGACAGGTCGAACCACGCATGCACAGCATGACGGGCCGATCTGCGCATGCATGGCGCGTGCGCGACGGGCCGAACTGCGCATGCGTGGCGCGACGGGCCGAACCACGCATGCACGGTTTATCCAGATTTATAGTTCTCAGAATAGTTAAACATTTACTGTGGTTCACTTAATGAACTGCCCTTTCATAGTCAACAAAATATGCACAAACATCCATATTCACAACTCTGCACTTTTCTACTATATAATATGTATGAAATATATACAATTTAGCTCATTAGCGGAACAGCTTTGCATTTCTGATAAATCATATGCAATATTTTAAGAAATATCTATAGCATTCACTACATTTTTGCAATATTTAGCTAGCCAGATAGAATTCATATAAATTATACCAACCAATTTAATTAAGAAATCTATGCCAGTTTTGTTCATTTGTTTTAGTATTTTTGCAGAGATCCTATTAGGTTGCACCATCTGTAACTTCTGATGTTTTAACTGCTTATGTAACTTCTTTATATATATAGTGATGTACCAAAATTTATATTATTATGACATCATACTCTAATATTATTAAGAATTCATTTCATATATAGTTCCTAGGTGTATAGTTTTTCTTTTACATTATTTCTCTCTCTTATTTATACTATATTGGCATTTCAGGATCTACCTGCACCATTTGTTTCTTACACTTTTTGCATATTTAGCTTCCAGTATTTGAATTTAAATACACTTATCGTTTATGGCAATGGGCCAGGATACTTGCGGGACCGTCTTCTGCCTCATGAATCCCAGCGACCGGTTAGGGCACATAGGGTTGGCCTCCTACGGGTCCCGTCTGTCAGACAATGTCATCTGGCGGGGCCTAGGGCAGCGGTTCTCAACCTTTTTCAGGCCGAGACCCCACCTGCACCGCCCGTGCATGGCGCGACGCCCCGAACCGCGCACGCGCGGCGCGACGCCCCGAACAGCGCACGTGCGGTGCGACGCCCCGAACCGCGCATACGTGGCGTGATGGGCCGATCCGTGTATGCGTGGCGCGATGGGCCGATACGCGCATGTGCAGCGCACGCACGACGGGCCGAACCGTGCATGCACGGCGCGACGGGCCGAATCGTGCATTCGTGGCGCGACGGGCCGAACCACGCATGCACGGCGCGATGGGCCAAATCGCGCATGTGCGGCACGACGGGCCGAACCACGCATGCATGGCACGACAGGCTGATCTGCGCATGCGCGGTGCGATGGCCCAAACCGCGCATGCATGGCGCAACGGCCCGAACCGCGCATGCGCGGCACGAAAGGCCAAATCGCGCATGCATGGCGCGACGGGCCGAACCACGCATGCGCGGCGCAACGGCCCGAACCGCGCATGAACGGCGTGACGGGCCGATCTGCGCATGCGTGGCACGACAGGCCAAACCATGCATGCACGTGTGATGGGCCGATCCGCGCATGCGCAGTGTGACCAGCTGAACCACGCATGCACGGTGCGACGGGCTGATCCGCACATGTGCGGCGCGAGGGCCCGAACCGCGCATGCGTCGCGCGATGGGCCAAACCACGCATGCACGGTGCAACGGGCCGATCCGCGTGGCGCGGCGCAACGGCCCGAACCATGTATGCACGGCGCGCGTGACGGCCCAAACCGTGCATGTTCAGCGTGACGGTCCGAACCGCGCATGCGCAGCGTGACGGGCCAAATCGCGCATGTGCGGCGCGTGCGACGGCCCGAACCGCATATGCACGGTGCGCGCAACGGCCCAAACCGTGCATGTGCGGCGTGACGGTCCGCACCGCACATGCGCCGCGTGACGGGCCAAATCGCGCATGTGCGGCACGTGCGACGGCCTGAACCACGCATGCGCGGCGCGACGGGTCGAACCACGCATGCACAGCGTGACGGGCCGATCTGCGCATGCGTTGCGCGTGCGCGACGGGCCGAACTGCGCATGCGTGGCGCGACGGGCCGAACCACGCATGCACGGCATGACGGGCCAATCCGCGCATGCGTGGCACACGCGCGACGGGCCGAACCGCGCATGCACGGCGCGACGGGCCAAATCGTGGATGTGTGGCGCGCGTGACGGGCCGGACCGCGCATGCGCAGCGCGCACGCAACAACCGAGGGGAAATGGGAAAAAAATGGGGGGCAAAAAATGGGGGGGGAAATGGCGGACTGCCATGTTTGGTGACCCCCATGAAACGGTCGGTCGACCCCAAATGGGGTCATGACCCACAGGTTGAGAACCGCTGGTATAGAAAGTAGCACCGAGAAGGATTGTATTCTATTTGTGTGCATTTTAAGAAGAAAATATAAAATGCATACTGTTCAACATACTGCATATATGCATCTTTCCCAACTTTATAAAAATAGCTAAAGTATTAAAATACAAATTAACATTGTTTATGTGGTGATGGCAAATGGTCCTGCCTTTTGCTCCCTATTTGGCTAAAGACTTTCCATTATAAAAATCTTATTTTCATGTTAAGCAGAAAAGTTACCTCAAGGTAGGAAGGGGACAAACAGCACATTTAATTAAATGAACCCAGATGGGTCATAAAAATGAATTGTACTTCTGCTTATGAAGAAAGAGGAATCCTGAACGAAATGGTTGCAGCCTTAAAACCCACCAAGCCAAAGATATCTTTACCTATCATACATGATGGCTTGATAGACCCCTTGAATTTTTTTTCACTGCTGATAGGCAGCAAAAGTGAGAGATTTATTATTTGTCAATTAGCAACAAATGATTAGTGAAGTGCATATGCCTTCACGATTAGCCTTGGAGAGTCTAATTACACATAGTATCTATCATATATCAATATAGACAGCAAGAATAGGATAGGATACTGCCATTACTAGGTAGCCCTTTCAGGAGCAATATTTCAATGACACATGACATTGAGAAATTAAACAGGATGGTTTTTAGAAACTTTTAAAATCTGTTTACTCAACTGTGTATTGGAATGTAACCATTTGGCTTAGCGTGGTACCCTGCCTAAGAACAAATGGATACAGAACTGAGAGATTCTAGAAAACAGAAGGTTGGGGTAGGCTGACAGGGTTGAATCTGTAGGAAAGGCAATTCAGTATTTGAAAGAGTAATGGGATTAAATTGCTTTTATATTATCAGGATTCCAAATGCATTTTTCCTCCTCACAATCCTTGTTTCCCACATTAAACTTCACCATCATTTTTTTTTTTGCCAGAGGAAGCACACTGCAAGACGTCATGAGCAATTGTAATAATTTTACAGTGTAAAAAAAAAACTTAGAGGCTGCAATCTTATGCACACTTACCTTGAAATAAATTCATGAAAACCAGTGGGACTTATTTCTAAGAAAATATGTATTGTGTATAGATTGCACGGTTAGAAGTTGAAGGGTCATGCTACATGAATGTTTTATCTATTTTCCATCCATTTGTGGGACACAAAATACATTCTCCAACTCATCTTCCAGCTGCTTTTCCCATCTTAATATTTCGATCTCTTTTATGAGGATTATTTTCAGGGTTGGCAGCTGTACAGTGATACAAGTAAAATAGGTTTCACTCTCGAGTATTATAGTCTTTGGAGAGGGAATAATTTTATCTTCTGCCTGTGTTGATGCATTTGGGGGCAGGGGATGCTTGGGGGCCCTCCTTATGGGTACCGCATCTTCTCCTGGATTGTAACAATAAATATATGTTCCCCAGGAAAATACATACAGTAGTTGAGTTAAGTAGGATGAAGAGGATGCCACAAAATGGTCACCTTTCCCTATTGAATTCAAACATGTATTTTGCTGGTACCATACATTTAGGAGTGTTGCAAGGCTGCATTTTCTCTTAAGAAGCACCAATAAGTTCAGGGAGCACATATATATACTCTGAGGCACCTTTTTCATTTCAAATCCTAAAAATGGCACACTGCTACTAAATACAGATGAAAGTTCTAATTTCTAATAGAAATTTTGCTGGAAAGCCAAGCTAAAGGGACAGAATTTGTAAGTAGGAAATTCATAGGATTATATATATAGGGAGTACCAAATGTCAGCCCGCATAGAAAATTTATTATATAAATGATATTAAATGTTTAAATTAGTTGTCATTTTATTCTATCTCATTTGAAGCATGGCCTTTGAATATTCATAAGAACAGTCACATTTTTTCAGAAAAATAAACAAATAGTTAAACATATTGCTATTATTATTGAATTTTGGTATACTCTATATGGCTAAAGATGAGAGACCACCAACAATTATTTTTAAAAATAATTTTAAACAATGGGTTTTCCCCCCCTCAAATCTATCCATTGACAGATGTTTAATGGAATATTGCAGGCAAAGCTAATATGGAACTTATTCCATTTTGTTTGATGCAATAAAAATATGCAAGATTTTCTAGAGTTTTTCAGAGATTCATTTTTTTAAGTATAAGTCATAAACTGAGGAAATAATAATGGGTGAATTTTGGAAATGTGTTGTCCTATTAATTCATATAACCTGGAATCATCAAAAAAAATAACATAAATGTTGTGTGGGAGAAAATGAATAGAACCTTCTAGGCAAATGCAGCTTTGACTAATAAAACAAGGGAATCAGTTTTAGTTATGAAATTGAACATTCCTAGAAATGAAAAACAACTCATAACCAAAGGGATGGATCAATCAGAAAACAAATCATCAATCATTGTGGGACAGAATCAAAGGGAAATAGGGATCTAACCTTATAGCATTGCAGAAACTGCTGGCCACATTTTTTAAACTCATAAATAGTGCATTCACTTGTCTGTCAAATAATCATAAACATTATTCAACAATATGGAAGACTTTATTTACCCTGCCACAATTTGAGATATCCCTTTTATTCCCAGGATTCTTAGCAATGGCTATCTTGACTGGAGAATTGTGGGAACTGAAATCCACACATCTGCCAGACAGGAAAAGGCCAGTTTTATAGAAAAGCTGATAGTGTTAATAATGTAGGATAGGGGAAGTTTCTATTCAGTTCTATTCTTATTTATATTATATCTTTGTCTGAAGAATTAAAGGCAACACCCCATGGTTCTCTCCCTGCCTCATTAATATGTGCATTTAGGAACTTTAATTACTCCTAATTAGGTACCCTGTTGAAAACGTTTTTCTTTTATATGTTATTATAGATTTTTAAATTTTCCTTTCTAAATCATAAATCTGCCCATTTAATGGAATTAATCACAATATACAGTGTACTCCACAATCAGTTTTACTACTTGAACAATTAACCATTAGCTGAAAACTTGTTTGCACAAATGTATCACCACTGATCAACAGTTTTATTAGCTGGAACTTTCACTTTATCTTGTTTCACTTCAGATCCAACAAATTCCAGTGAGGCAGATGATACCTTTGAGTTATCTAGAATAAGAGAGTGAAATGCCATGGTGCAAGAATGAATATTATTGCTTTAGACCAGGGGTGGGGAACGATGGCCCTTTTATGACTTGTGAACTTCAACTCCCAGAATTCCTGAGTCATGCTGGCTCAGGGATTCTGGGAGTTGGTCCACAGGTCATAAAAGGGCATAGTTCCCCACCTCTGCTTTACACTATGTGAAGGGAGAAGAAGAATGAATGTTTCCAATACTGAATGAAAAGAAATCACTGTTCCTATTAGAGTTGGGCATGCTCTGAAAATGATTTGGATGAAATATTTCAGACCAAGTACAGGCCAAGGTATGAGCACAGCATCTTTTTGATGTTCACTACAGCAGCTCCACCCTCTCGACCCCCCTCCACACACACACACACACAAACACACTTCTAAAAGACTTCTTTACGTTGTTCTTTATGATATGACACTCAAATTTGCTGCATCTTCCAGAGTCTGTTTTAATGAATAGCAAAGTGATTTCTGCTTATATAAGGCCCAAACCAAATCTTCTGCATTAGTTTCAAAAAATGCCCAACAAGAACAATAACACATCAAGGAAAAAGACAATGGTCAAGACTTTCTCTTCTTTCTATTCTTCCACTTCCAGCTAGTTTTTAACATAGGGTAACTTTCAAAATGTGGCTTTTCCTCTCACAATTTGCTTTACTGAGTATAGATTAGTAAGTGTCAAGAGGAATATTTATGTGTAACTCATTGCAAAGTGTAGGTAATGTGCTATTACAAGTTCTCTGGATTGGAGCCAGGCTAAAGTATTGGATTTTTCACTCATATATAATTTAAGCATCTTCCTGATGTCAAGGATAAGAATTTCCATGCCACAGCTCTGGCTTTCCAGAGGAAAATAATAGGTAGCAAAAATAAGGATGCTTTTCTCCAGACCATCTAAGTTTAAAGCCATTTTAGAGGATTCATGTCTGTGACATTCATTGACAAACCTTCCTCAGATGGAATAACAAATGAATTTCCAGGGAAACAGGCAGTTATTTGCAAAAAAAAAAAAAAGAATTACATTTCTTGGGTGCACATGTACCAAAGAGGTAAAGAGTTACTTTAACCACTTAATTTCCAGGTCTTTTCCCCTTACATCTTATATAGCTTATAAATCAACCAAGAATATCTAGAGTTTAAATGGAGTATACTGCACATAGATATCTGTTTACAGATAGTCCTTGTTATAAAACCATTCTTTTAATCATTGTTCAAATTTACAATCAGCATTGGGGGAAAAATGAGTTAATGACTGTTCCTTACACTTACAAACATTGCAGCATCCCCTCAGTCACAGGATCAAAATTTGGGCTCTTGGCCACAAGGGCAGATGTACAATGGTTGCAGGCATCTGCTTTCCAGACAGCCTTCAACAAGCAAAGCCAATGAAGGAAGATGGATCTGCTTAATGACCGCATGATTCACTTAATTATTTGCTTAGCAACAGTGATAAAGGTTGTAAAATCAGCTGTGACCCACTTAACAACTGCTTTATTAGCAATGAAAATGCTGATGGTGTGACCTAATAAGATCTGAATCTTCTTCTTAGTCCACTAGCCACCTCCAGCATGGAACATCCTCATTAGAGCCCCAAGGCAATTGCTAGAAGGAGTGGATCTCACCTTGAGAGGCACAATGTTCCAGAGGGCAGGAGCCACAGCCGAAAAGGCTCTTCTCCTAATAAATAAATAAATAAATAAATAAATAAATAAATAAATAAATAAATAAATAAATAAATAAATAAATAAATAAATAAATAAATAAATAAATAAATAAATAAATAAATAAATAAATAAATAAATGCACACACACACACACACACACACACATGAATAAATAAAAATTAATAGGCTACTATAGATTTCCTGAAATGGAGGATGGATTTATGGGCAGGAGCTCAATGCACCAGGGTGTTCATATTTTATTTTATTATTTTATTTCAAGCAAATTATATATAGACTCACTGAAGGCCATTGGGAATGTTAATAGGAAGGACTTACTGTAGTCAATTATGACCATGTTAAATGCATAGCAGGTCAGTCCCTTCAGCAAAATGAATTCAGAAATCACAACAACATGTGTTCCTTTTTGATATGGCAAGAGAGCGATAGGGTTAAAACAGAGGTATTACAATATATCTAGGATTTTCTTATCTGTACAGCAAGAAGTTAGAACTTTTGGCTTCTCTTTCCTACCATCTTGCAGTAGTCCAGATTTCTGCAGGAAACAATTGATGGCCATAATTGACTATCTGCCAAACTGGCCAGGCTGCTATATTTTAGTATATTGAAGAAAAGTTTCAGTCCTTTAAAACAGCGGTCCACAACCTTTCTGGCTCTGCGAACCGGCAGCAGTGGCAGCCATGGCAATGGGGGATAGGGGATGGTTTCGCGTGCACGCCCACTGTTTGCACAAATGGAGTATCGTGCACTCGCCTGTTGCTTGCGTGGCCCATTTCCCAACGGGCTGCGGACAAGGATGGATCAGAAGTTGGGGACCTTTGCTTTAAAAGAAACAAGGAGGAACTTAGACCAAGCTTGGGAAAAGAAGACAATATTAGTTTTCCAGAAGGTTAGGTTAGCATTTGGAATAGAGAATTTGAAATAAATAAATTTCCAGGAAAACAAAGTAGTCAAGGGAAATTGAGGCATAGAAGGAAATGTCTGAGGTAGTATTACTATGGTTGAATTAGGAATTGCATTTAATTTAGTTTGTTTTTCTGTGTTAAAACTTTTACGTTTATTGGTTTATTGTTAAGTTTTTATAAAATCCACGTTTTCCTGTTTGGACATATTCGTTTTATTTACACTTACCATGTGGTTTGCTTTACATTTTTTATGTTTACATTGTCTCTTTTAAGAGCCAGACACATCTGTTTATTTGTAGCAGACCAGCCCAATCTGGTGATCTGCTTGAAGCATTTTGTTTTCTTTTGCTTTTTTTTTTTTACCAAGCAGTGTAAATATTTAATGTCATATCTCAGTTTTGAATATAAAAGCCAGAAAATACAATTGACTGGAAACCGATCCCACCACACAGAAAGAACAAAAAGATACTAAAACACCCCACAGGGGCTCAATTATTGTTCTAACCCAAGGTCCAGGAGAACAATCAGAGTTTTAACAATTTGTGAAAAATTAGTAAATTTAAATTCCAATTCTTTCTTCCTTTCCGTTTTTGGATAAAGTTTGATTTCATTTATTTCCTGTGAAATTGGTTTATTTCCCACAGGGGAAGGAAGGGTTGAGACCTCTAAATGCATACATCTATGGTACATAAACACTCTTCAAGTGAACTTCATGTTGTGCAATTTTAGCTCTGTAATAATCTGAAAGGCGACACAGGTTTTGAGAACCCTATATACCTCTCATATAGCATGGCAACAAAGTAGATGCCAGATGAGTGCCCTTTCACTCTGCTACAAATATCACCATAATTAAAATTTGACTTATAATTTATTAAATTCTAATAAAGGCGGCACAGTACAAAACAAGCATGGTAAGAGCTATTTCAGGAAGGTATTGAAAAATGACGTCAAATGTTGTAATTATTTTTAGGGAAATACATTTCTAATCTACTGGTCAAGCTAAATGACTACCGCTATATACTTCAGCTCTGTTTTTTTCCCCTTTCTTTTTTTTGTTATAATAAAGTAAGTCTATTCATTAATTGAACATGTTAGAGAATTTTAATTTCTCTGTTGGTGAAAATAAATCAGAAGCTCTCACAGTTGACTGCATTTAGCTGATTCAAATAAATTTCTTTATATTCATGTTAAAATATTTACAATACCATACATTCTTCTTTACAGCAACATAGCTCAATGAAGACTTCTTACAGAGAGATACAGAGACAAACCTGAGACTGAAAATTCAGTTCCTAACTCAATACCCTTTTGCACAAACTCAGCAGCACTTTCTTCACATTGGCTGACTGAGTTACCACATGACTCTTCCTGCTCATGAATATTCCAACGGAACATGACTCTTTTTCAAAATGTGTGCAGAAGCCTGAAAAAATGATTTGGATGAAATATTTCAGACCAAGTACAGGAAAGGTGCCGTGTTCGTGCAAAGATCAAAGCACTTTTTCCAAATCATTTTAAAAAACCTCTAATAAGTTAGTGGGGAGGGGGAGTTATCTAAAACTACTCACCAGCTGATTATCTTATTAAATATTTTACAGACATAACTGGCATATACAGGAGCAATGAACATTAATGGAGGGGGGAAACAGTAGTCTTAATATATGTGTTGGAATGTATAGGTGATCCTTGACTTACAACAGTTCTTTTAGTGACCGTTCAAAGTTACAACAGCACTGAATAAAGTCACTTATGACCGTTTTTCACACTTACAATCATTGCACCATCTCCATGGTCATGTGATCAAAAGTCAGACGCTTGGCAACTGACTCACATTTATGATGGTTGCAGTATCCTGGGGTCATGTGATCAGGTTTTGCAACTTCTGACAAGGTCAATGGGGAAGCCGGATTCACTTAACAACCAGGTTACTAACTTAACAACTGCAGTGATTCACTTAACAACCAGGCAAGAAAGGTCATAAGATGGGGAAAAACTCACTTAAGATCTGTCTCATTTAGCAACATAAATTTTGGGTTCAATTGTGGCCGTAAGTTGAGGACTATCTGTAGACTGGATTTCTGGAAGGATTTCCAGCAGAGAGAGCACAGATTCCACAGGAACAAAGACAGCAAAGTTTTCTCTTGGAGGAAGAGAGTTAAGACAGCTCCTCTCTAGGAGTTTTCAGAATATATTTATTTATTTATTTATTTATTTGTGAACTCTCCCGTAGGACTCGGGGCGGTTTACAGCCAAATTTAAAACATAACAATAATAAATATTTAAAACAAAATTAAATAACCTAGGCTGTACTAAAAACCAATTTAAAATCCCACACTAAAACCCTAACTACATTAATTTAAAATTACATAAAATATCTTTAATGATGCAAGTAATTGCCTTAGTCTGGCAATATTTCTGTTTATTGGTGAGGGACAATTGAAGAGAGTGCTTAGATCAGGGGTGTCAAACTGCCAGCCCGTGGGCCGGATGCGTCATGCCAAAATTGCGCCCACCCAATGGCTGGCAATGGGAAAAAAGTTGCGATACATCACGATACATTGCAACACGTCACGTGACGTCACAAGTTTGACACCCGTGGCTTAGATTAACCTCAGTGTGTCTTTTTGCTTTTTGAAACCTGACAATATGCTTTTTAAAAAAGTCCATAGACTCATTGTATTTGGTATTTGGTAAGAAGACTTCATGTATATTGGATTGGATATTAATGATTCTTCATGCAAAAGGTATTCTAAATTAAGGATTGCAACTAATGATCCTCTGCTTATGCTGAATGGGTCATTAACTATAAAGACTATTCACCAAGGATTTGTGCAAATATGTAGCAGCTGGGCATTTTTGTTAAAATAAGGAAGTGACTCAAACAACCTGAAACTCCAAAACTAGTCAGACGACTTTAACGCCATACCAAATAATTTTTTGTGTGAATATAATCCCTCTTTAATGACTTACAGCTAAGTAGGAAATAAATTAACTGAACTGAAATATTATATTCCAAATAAACATTAGGAGAATGCTGTTACTTTTGATTCATGCAAGGACTGCTTTGTAGAACTCTGAATTCATGCAGAATTTGGGAAACCGCATTCTGTATTAATCAGCCATAATTAGTGGTACTGACAATTCATTTTAAAATTGGATTATTGTCACTTGAGCACTGTTTGTAAACAGAGCAAGTCCTCTGGAGAATATAGAATAAGAACCTTTTGGGAGCTGTTTTGCCAGGGGAGAAAGCTATTATTGTTGCAATATGTTTGCTAATGTTCAACTAGGAGAGATAATACGTGTTTTTGTGTTTTGTCATTTGAATTCATCTTTTTAAAAATGTTTTTGTCTAGTTTTGTTAGGTCCTTGTGAAATTTCTTTTTCCCCGTTTGTATTTTCATTTTCTGAATAAAAAATATGCAAAGAGACAAAGAATTTCCAAAACTTTTTTAGTCACTCAGCATATTTAGTTTTTAAGGACAAAATAAATTACTACTGCCATACTAATATAGTTTCAATACGTTTGAAAGTGTTAGAATGTGTCATGGCTATTTTAACAGAATGACCACTAGAGCAAAAGGGAAATTTACCCATTCAGAAAGAACTATAAATCTGCATGGCCATTCACAAAATACCCAAATACACAAATTCACAAAATACTAGAAAGCATTACTTTATTCAATCCAATGGGATTTTCATCACCTCCCATTACTTTTGTTTTTCCTCCCCTCCCCTTGAGCATGCTTCTGAAGCAACGTTTTTCTCCTAAAATTGAAAATGAAAATTAATGACAAAGGAAGGAGTTATTGTGTATTCCAATTTACAATTAGAAAAAAAAAGTAACAATCAATATGTCCAAAGTAAACATTGATGGTTATATGTAGCTTGTTCAGATCCCAGACATAGAAAATGACTTTTTCTGTTTATCATGGGAATTTGACAGCTGGGTTTCACTTGCAATGAGAGATTGGTATGAAAATGAATATTAATATTTAGCTTCCATTTACAGAAAAATGAAACCCACATCCAATCATTCTTTACTATTCTCTTTCTCTGTCTTTCCGCACCACTACTGTTGCAATGCATCTATAAGCATATTCATCAAACATGCTGTGTATACTAGCAAGTCTCATGCTGCCTGCTGAATTAAAAAAAAAGGATAAAATGAAGGAATATACAATTGCTCTAAGTGTATGTATTTTAAGAAGTATTCATGGATGAATAATAATGGGTATTTTATTATTATATTGTCATTGTTTTCCATATATTGTCAATGTTGGAGAAATTTTCCACAAGCTACTGTGGCTGTTTAATGCATGTAAATGACCCAGTAGGAATGGGTGATTGGAGTCTTTTTGCAAATATAAATTACATCCATTCACTTCATTTAAGAAGTAAAGCAAGGCCTGTGCTATTAAATGTTTATTCCTTTCTGGCAAAGATGAAGAGAAAAAAAACCCCCATAAAATAAATAATGAAGCGTGGATCCTACAGCTGAGCTGAATGTTGTCTAATTGTCAGAGAAGAGCAACAAAAGGGGACTGAAGACTAAAACATATGAAGAGTAGTTGCAGGAATGTGTATGTCTAGTTTAACGAAAAGAAGAACTAGGGGTGACATGATAGCAGTAGACTAGGTTGTCCTGATAGACCGGTCTCACCGGAAAACACTTGATAGCAGTCTTCCAATATCTCAGGGTTTGCCCCAAAGAAGAGGGGGTCAAGCTATTCTCCAAAGCAGCTGAAGGCAGGACAAGAAGCAAGGGATGGAAACTAACCAAAGAGAGAAGCAACCTGGAACTAAGGAGAAACTTCCTCACAGTTAGAACAATCAATCAGTGGAACAACCTGCCTCCAGAAGTTGTGAATGCTCCAACACTGGAAGTTTTTAAGAAGAGATTGGACAGCCACTTGTCTAAATGGTATAGGTTTTCTGCCTGAGCAGGGGGTTGGACTAGAAGATCTCCAAGGTCCCTTCCAACTCTGCTATTCTATTATCATCTTTAGTGTCTGTAAGAGGCTTGGAAAGGCAGACAATGTTTGAGGATAATCTGATGACCTATACTGTCTATAATTTGGGAATTCAGACAGTTGATTCTCTGCCAGAGAAATCTGTACGTGAGACATTATTTCTGACACACTGTTACTTTCCCTCCCTTCTGCAGGTGTCAGATTAGAGAACTCATGCTGTTCTTCTTTATTTAATTGTTCCAAGCAGCAATGCAGATACAATATAAGACGATTTATAATAAACTGTTGCAATTTGCCAAGTTGGCTAAGTAAATTATTTTCTCTATGCATGGAGGACTTTACAGTAGTAGTGGCCAAAATTGTGGAAACCTTTTGGGAAAGTGTTTTTTTTTTTGAGGTTTGATGGCTAATAACACCACTTCTTTAGAGTAGTACCAAAAAATTATATATCAATGGAAAGATAATTTAATCAAGAATGTAATGCAACAAAGTTTGTTCAATTATCTGTACTGTATTTTATGAAAAGTTATAGCCAAATAACCAGAAAAAGGAAGCACAACTTGCTTAGGTCGATATCAGGTAGTTTTTCTTCATCAAGGGTTTCCTTGCATTCCATCGGCCGAGAGCACAGGGCAGGGGTGGGGGAGTGGCGGTCATGATTAGGGAAGATTACAGGCCGAGGGAGGTCACTGTTCCTCAGATGGCAGGCTGTGAATCCCTCCTGGTGAAGTGGGACCTTGGGGGTCCGAGGGCGGTGTTGATTACGTACCTGGCTCCCTGCCACATGTCAACCGCCCTGCTCGAGCTCCTGGACGTTATCGCCGCAGTGGCGGTTGAGGTTCCCAGGCTAATAGTCATGGGTGACTTCAACCTGCCATCTGTGGGCAGGACGTCCGGGGGAGCTCTAGAGTTCATGGCTTCCATGGCAGCCATGGACCTGACCCAGGTAATTCAAGGCCCCACACATACAGGGGGGAACATGCTTGACCTGGTTTTTGTCTCTGGACAGTGGCTGAGTGGTCAGAATATAGGGGATATAGCTATTGAGCCCCTGTCATGGTCTGACCACTCTCTCCTTCGCTTGGACTTTCTGACCGCTGCACCCCACCATAGGGAGGTGGAACCAGTGAGATGGTACCGCCCCAGGCGGCTGATGGAACCCGAGCGGTTCCAGATGGAGCTTGGGCCAATTTCTGAGGTTCGGATACACGACTCGGTCGAAGAGTTGGCGGCAGCCTGGGATAGGGCTGCGGCCGGTGTTCTAGATCGGGTCGTGCCTTTGTGGCCTCTGATTCGACATAGGTCTCGATTGGCCCCTTGGTTTACTGAGGGGCTGAGAGAGATGAAACGCCGGAAAAGACGCCTAGAGAGCAGTTGGAGATCGAGCCGTGCCGAATCTGACCGAACACTAGTAAGAGACCATATTAGGTCCTACCTAGCGGCGATAAAAGCAGAGAAGTGTTCTTACCTCACTGCTCTTATCGCGTCATTAGATAACCGCCCAGCCTCCTTGTTTAGGGTGACCCGCTCCCTCCTTCATCAGGAGGTGAGAGGAGACCCCTTAGAGGGTAGAGCTGAGGATTTTGGAAAATATCTGCATGATAAAATCGCTCAGATACGGGAAGGCTTTGATTTCAACTGGGTATGTCCAGTGGGAGAGACGGAGTCTGGTCTTGAGACTGCTATCTGGGCTGAGTTTGACCCCGTGACTCCTGAGGACGTGGACAGGTTGCTCGGGGGACTTAGGGCGTCCACTTGTTCATTGGACCCGTGCCCCTCCTGGCTGGTGTTGGCATCCCGGGAGGTGGTACGAGGCTGGTTCCAGGCAATTATTAATGCTTCTTTAATTGAGGGTGTCTTCCCTGCCGCCTTGAAAGAGGCGGTAGTGAGGCCCCTCCTTAAGAAGCCTACCCTGGATCCAGCTGTTTTATTAAATTATCATCCTGTCTCCAACCTTCGCTTTCTTGCGAAGGTTGTCGAGAGTGTGGTTGCCCGACAGTTCCCGCGACACCTGGAGGAATCGTTATACCTGGATCCACACCAGTTGGGCTTCAGGCCTGGTTACAGCACGGAAACAGCATTGGTCGCGTTGATGGATGACCTCTGGCGGGCCCAGGACAGAGGTTGTTCCTCTGCTCTGGTGCTATTGGACCTCTCGGCGGCTTTTGATACCATCGATCATGGTATCATGCTGCAACGGTTGGAGGGGTTAGGTATAGGGGGCACTGTTTTGCGGTGGTTCTCTTCCTTCCTCTCCGGCCAGATGCAGTCTGTGTTGACAGGGGGCCAGAGGTCAACCCCGAGACCCCTCGTATGTGGGGTACCTCAGGGATCGGTCCTCTCGCCCCTACTGTTCAACATTTATGTAAAACCGCTGGGTGAGATCATCCGTGGTTTTTGTGTGGAGTACCATCTGTATGCTGATGATACTCAGCTGTACATTTCCACACCGAACCACCCCAACGATGCTCTTGCCATGCTGACCCAGTGCCTGGAGGCCGTGCGGGTCTGGATGGGGAAGAACGGACTCAAGCTCAACCCTTCCAAGACTGAGTGGCTGTGGCTACCGTCGTCCCGGTTTAGTCAATTGATTCCTTCGTTGTCCATTGGGGGCGAAACAGTGGCCCCCGCGGAAAGGGTTCGCAATTTGGGAGTACTCCTGGATTCACGGCTGTCTTTAGAGGACCATTTGACGGCCGTGGCCTGGAGGATGTTCTATCAGGTTCGCCTGGTACGCCAGTTGCGTCCCTTCCTAGACCGGGACTCGCTATGCACAGTTACTCATGCCTTCGTCACTTCCAGGTTGGACTACTGTAATGCTCTCTACATGGGGCTCCCCTTGAGGTGCACCCGGAGGCTTCAGCTGGCCCAGAATGCGGCTGCGCGGGTAGTGACCAGAGCGTCATGGCGCTCCCATGTAACATCGCTCCTGCGCGAGCTGCACTGGTTGCCGGTGGCCTTCCGGGTGCGTTTCAAGGTGTTAGTGACCATCTTTAAAACGCTCCATGGCATCGGACCCGGATATTTACAGGACCGCCTTCTGCCAGCAAATACCTCCCACCGTCCGGTACGCTCCCACAGAGTGGGTCTCCTCAGGGTGCCGTCGGCCAGACAATGTTGGCTGGCGACCCCCGGGGGAGGGCCTTCTTTGTGGGAGCTCCAATGCTTTGGAACGAGCTCCCCCCCGAACTCCGTACAATGACGGAATTGCGTTCCTTCCGTCGAGAATTAAAAACATATTTATTCCGACAAGCCGGCCTGGGATAGTAGCTCCGGTTCCAACAAGGCCATGGTTGTTTTTAGGGGATTGAGTTTTTAGATTATGTATTGGGTTTTTAAATGATTGGGCCAAATTATTTAATTTATTTTATATAATTTTACTTTTTGTACGTTGACATTTTTAATTGGGCTGTACACCGCCCCGAGTCCTTCGGGAGGGGGGCGGTATAAAAATCGTAAAATAAATAAATAAATAAATAAATAAATCTATTTGTAGTCAATGAGCATGAGTGTTTAGAGAGCCAATCAGGTGTCATCTTGTTTTGGCAATGAGCCAATCAGATCACAGTAGGATTCAGTTATTGATGCCATGTATTGAAGCTGAGAGGAGGACATTTGTCAGTGTATTATGTGATCGCTATCAAGTTGGTTGGGTTTTTTGTGTTCTTTCATTTAGTGAGCTTGTAAAATGTAATAGAATTAAAGTAATGGTGCAAAGAGTTGACTGGTTGCCCAGAAAGTGAAGTATTATTAAGTGAACAAGGCTACATTTATAAAGAAATTAGAAGAAAAATTGGTGGAAACTTAACCAAAGGTGGCATTTCTACTGTATACTTTTCCCAAAAGATTTCCACAATTTTGGCCATTACTGTGTACAAAGTCTGCTAATTTACAGACATTTTGCAACCACATAGAATATCTACCTTATACAGTATCTTACAGAAGGAAAAAGCAGCCTCTAGCTCCTTACCAGTCTATCACACTGTTAATAAAAACAACACTAGGAAAAGAGTGAGGTTTTAATCTCCAGGCAAAACCACAGCTAATGTTGCAGTCAATCAGAGGTCCAAAGATCTTCAAAAGTGCTGATTTTGCCTGTACAGTACTAAACACTAATGCCATGGTGGGCTGGAATAGGTTATGCTACTTTCACCTTTTGGTGTTTGTTTATTGAAACAAAACACACTCCCAAATAATATTCATAAATCCTATACACTCTCCAGAAATATGTATTTTGATTCCAAGAAATGTCATGAATGACCTTTTCTGACATCTAAAGAACATCTGAGTTGGGGAAAATACAGTTAATCAATGCTTCCCCCTCTCTGGTTAAAGGAAATCTGTTTTAAATGTCAAAACTGGTCTCTAAAAAAAAAAAAAAAAGAACACCTGTACAAGTGTTAAGAGATTAACGTTCAACTTTTAAACTCTCAGACAACAATGGAATCCCTTGAAAAATATTTCTGAGGGATGGCTATTTATTTCCAAGAGAAATTTCCAAACTAACCTGTTGCGATTAAACGGCCACAGAGTACAGCCCAGCACAAAGATTTACACAGCTGCTTTTAGAAAAAAACTAGAAATAGGGACTTTTTGCCCTGCTGCAAAATATGCAACAAAGAAGTGACCAGGTTTCAAAGTCAACAGGTTAGATTCCTGTTGAGGAAATTCATCTAAACATATGCAGAGCCAACAAAGCTTTTCTGTTCTTTGTAAAAACTTACCTTTTTATTATAAGTAAAAATTGCATCAGGGATTTCAGGGGAAACCTATTAGGTAAGCAAGGATTTAAAAAAAATCTTTGTCATTTAATTTATTGTAATTTAATTGATTTCTCTCACAGAAGATAATGTTATTTAGTTCTTGATTTTCTCTGTTTTTATAAATGTGTTAATTAGCACATTTAAATCAGTTCATTAATAATATTTATCTGATTCTCTCTGGATATGTTTCAGTGGGGCTACATGAAATCTAGTGGATGAAGGTTGCATTTAAAATATTTCTGAAGGACCCAAGGGTAGGGCCCTGATATAGTCAATACTGTGTCATACACATAGAAGTTGGAACTTGCCATGATTTTCCAGTTTCCTAATTGGGGTTGAGGATAGGGAGACAACATGGGGATTGGTTTTTTTTTGTTGTTGTTGTCTATTTTTACAATCACACTAAATATCTCTTGAGGCTTAAACTGCACTTTTCATCTTCAAAAATGGCATGAAATGATATCTCTCATTTTAATCTATTGTGATAAGGGGAATATTTGGGGAGTAGCAAAAGTGTAATTAGGAGGTTGCACGCAACCCAACTGTTTCAACTTGCACTTGATTGCCTTCCAAAAATTTCAGCAGACTTCCGGTCTCGGCGGCTCCCGGCTGTGGTAGGCCTTGCGCTCGCGATGAGTTTCTTGAAGCGCATCCTGGAACCGAGCAAGGGGATCCGGCTGCGGAAACCCGATACGGAGGCCGTGCTTGGCGGACGCGGTCTGGGCACGGGCAGCCTGTACATTGCGGAGAGTCGTCTGTCATGGATCACAGATTCGGGCCTTGGATTCTCATTGGACTATCCCATCATAAGCTTACATGCCATCTCCAGGGACCTGAATGCTTACCCGTGGGAACACTTGTATGTCATGGTGAATGCCAAGTTTGAAGCAGAAGAATCCAAAGACAGTCCCGTACCCGTACCGGAGGAGGGAGAGGAGGAGAGTGACGACGAGCTTGAACCCATCTCAGAATTCCGATTTGTACCCAGCGACAAATCAGCATTGGAGGCCATGTTCACTGCCATGTGTGAATGCCAAGCCCTGCATCCCGACCCGGAAGACGAAGACTCGGATGGTAATTACGATGGCGATGAATATGAGCTCGAGGCTCACGATGGAATGGAAGTCGATGCGGGCCCAGTAGTGACGGGACAGTTTGAGGATGCCGATGTTGATCATTAAGAAAGATTTTTCTGGACATCTTCCAAGGCTGACAAGCTTAAAAGAATGACCACGGTTCCCCTATAAGACCTAAACGTGAAAACTGTAAATGGCTTTGTAGCTGTGCTTGTAAAACATGATTTGACTTTTTTTTCATACACATACATGCAACACACACACATACAGGGGCAATTATATCTTGGCTCTGATTGGAGAATAAATTATGGCTTACAGGCGGAGGGCCTTTACACGATATACTAAAGCAGGGATGTCCCAACTTTGGCAACTGTTAAGACTTGTGGACGTCAACTCCCAGCTATGCTGGCTGGGGAATTCTGAAAATTGAAGTCCCAAAGTCTTAAAATTCTGAGAGCTGGAAGTCCACAAGTCTTAGAGTTGCCAAGATTGGACACCCCGACACTAGAGAAATAAAACTGTCACTTAGAACAGAATTCTAGATTCCTCCTGGATGGTTCCCATAGGTTTCATGCTTGTTTGGCTTCAGCCAGGTTCACACAACAAGAATTGTTATGCTAGTAGTATGTAGAGGGGTTAGCTAGCGCAACGACAGAGGCGCCAAGTCAAGGAAATTGTGGAAACCCCGTGAAGAATTGACTCTGTCTCTCTGAGGATCTTGTATTACGTTTCTGAGGGCCTGTTTTGGCCCCGAGCAGATGGTTCTGCGCTACAGATAAATCTTGTTATTTCTGCTATTAATACAAATGAAGTGGTTAAATAAAGATAATTTTTGTACCTTTAAAAAAAAATTTCAGCAAAACAGTTACACAGCATGCAGTCTTCTAACCAAATGATTTCGAAGACGCTGAACTATTCTTTGTGAGAAAATATGCCATATGCAAGTGTGGCATTCTTTAGACTGGATTAGAAAAATAAAGGCCTGACTTTTTGCTAATTACCAGCAAGGATCCCTTTAAAATAAACTATGACAAGTTAGACTGCTGACAAAAAAAAAAAGTATATCCCACTGTCCAATTACATGAACCGGAGAACTGAAGGTTCTACAGGCAAAATTTTACAAGGTAAAATTTGGTGTTGGAATCTCGGTAACAATACCAGGCAGCCAGATCTGTTTTGTGGGATGCATGAAAACACCACTATTACTATGAAAAAACAAACAAACAAGGAAATTCCCTCCCCCCACCCCACCCCCAATTGATGTTGTAGCCAATTTGAGCAGTGGATTGGATGGATTTTTTTTTGCCAGTATTTCTGTCTAATGCTTGTCCATTTTTTAAAACAAACAGACAAAGCAGTATTCCCAAATGATATGCAGATATCCTAATGCCACTTTCCCTAGCAAAAATAATTTTCCATTCCCCATCAGTGAGAACATCTCCCCTGCAGAGTCTGCTTATAGCAGGGGTTCTCAACCTTGGCAACTTTAAGACTTGTGGACTTCAACTCCCAGAATTCCTCAGCCAGCAAAGCTGGCTGAGGAATTCTGGGAGTTGAAGTCCACAAGTCTTAAAGTTGCCAAGGTTGAGAACCCCTGGCTTATAGGGATTCCTACCAATGAAGAAATAAAGGACCATTGTCCCTGCTGCCCTGGGTAGGTCATTGCTGCCTTGAAAAATCAGTCTGAGAGAAGCACGGACCGAATCAACAGGACGGGGTCATCTCAAACTGCAAGATGAGCAGCAAATAAATTGAATGATAATTAAAAATAAAAATAAATAAAACAAAAATAATGCAGGGAATGCAGAAACTCCTCTTCCAACTCCTGAGATCTCTGCTATCTTCACATTCCAGAATTCACATTCAGATCTGCTAATCTATTTCTTGTTCACTTGGGGGTATGTGCTATGCACACCTGATGCACCTGCATATCTATTAGACCTGATAATTGGATTGTAACTATTTTCGTACAGGTGCCATTTACATCATTGCTGTAGGAGCTTGCTACCCCTCTGTGTGAGACCAGATGGGTGGAATGTAGCTGCCTTTCTGGGATAAAAGTGATCTTGTGATCTTGCCCAAGAGAGTGGTCCTATTGGAAGGGGTTTTGAAACTACCCAGAAGTATCCTAAGCTAAATCCACTGAACACCACCCACTGTACTGTTATAACATACCTTTTCAATGCCATCCAGTTATACTAATTTCGTAGATTTCTTTCTCTCATTAGAAGAGCTGTTTGAGAGACCATCTGAAGCCGAAAAGGGGAAATGAATTGGATGTCAGAGGCTGCAACAGGGAGGAAAAAGGAAAGATTTCCACTGGGCACACATAAATCTGCTTGAGGTTTTTCTGTTTGTTAGCAGTTCTGAACTGGAGAACTGGACATTGCCATCAGCTATTTTGCTTCTTGTCCCATAGAGACAATATCTTTTGCTCTTAGTTATTCATAGAAATATTTAAACCTTATTTTATTCCGGGGATGGGGGGAACATGCAGAATGAATTTGGGAAATGTCAGTATTATAGAAAGGTCACAAGTAATCCCCCTAAACTGAACACCATTTATTTGAAGAGAATTCCATAAACATTGGTAACAAATGGCAAAATGACTTACCTTCATTTTGAGTCTGCATATTTATGTGTACATACAGGTAGTCCTCAACTTACAATGGTTTCTTCAGCCATGATTCAAAATCACAACAGCCTATGGAGAAAAAAAAAACCCCGCTTACAATCTAAATTTCCACTTATGACATTGCAAACCATTGCTATCTACTCCTGTGGTCATATGATTGCAATTGTGATGCTTGGCAATTTGCTTGTATTTATCATCGGTTGCAGCATCCTATGGCCATGGGGTCATGATTTAGGATAGATTTTGCTAGCAAAACAACAATAAACAAACAAAAGAAGCAGAAAATGCCATCCGGGAAGCTGGATTCATTTAATAACTGTGTGATTGGCTTAATGATTGCGATGACTCAGCTGATGACCATTGTAAAACTGATTGTAAAATCAGATCCAGTCAGATGGTAGCTTGTCCTATGACCCCAACAACTTACAACAGAAACTCTGCTCCCAATTGTCATCAAATAAGAACTACCATTACACGGCACAGGGATACATGACTCACCAAGGTTCAAAGACTAATTGAGATGCTGCCCATCTGAAAGGCATACTCAAAACTCTATTTGCCTTTTTTCCCAAAAATTTCATAGTGTTTTATTCTTTTATAATAATAATAATAATGTTCTTATTATTTTAGTATAATTCTAAAATTATTTAAAATGTTAATCTGTATAAAAATTATGTATTTCTTCTGTTGTATTCCTTTACAAGTTGAGGAAACAGATTCACTTAGTTTTTCTTTTTTTTAAAAAAAAAAGGGGGGGGGAACTGAAGGTGACAACCTTCCTTCAAATGTTCAGTGGGTTTGTAGATCTTCTGGGACAGTTTAATAAAACCTTCCTACAGTAGTGCCAACTGTGCTGTTTTGATCATGATTCACCTAATCCAGTTAAGAGGTTTAAAGAATGGTATCAGCAAATAGAAATGACAGTGGATCCTTTAAAACCTTGAATTTCATTGAGTTCAAACGTGACAACATTGGCCAATATTGTCCTTAGCAGGAAATGCTGCCTGGTAACCTGGTCTATTCCTTTTAAAGCTTGCTTTCTGTAGCCATGGTGGGTAGTACCGGTAAGTGGCGTAGGGAAGATTGTGACATGAAATGTAGGAAGAGCAGTAACAAGGAGCCTCAATCAACAAATCAAGAGGGGAAAATAGATGTATTAAATGATTGTGACGTTAAGGAAATGGGGAAATACATGAGGGCAATTTGGAAATAAACTTCCGTTTGGTTATCAATGACAGACACTTGCAGATGAAGAACTTTTATTATACACATTAGAAAACATTACATTACTTTTTGACATAATCACCATCCAAATCGAGGCACTTGTCATAACGTCTTACAAGGTCTGAAATTCCTTAGTAGTAGTCACTCGGTGCCAAATCTGGACTATTGGGGGGATGTGATCAAAAATAACTGCTTCAAAAGTTCTTGGGTGCGTCTAGCAGTGTGCGGGTGAGCATTATTGTGAACCAACACCACACCGGAAGTGGTGCCATAGAAAATCCCACCAAATGTGAAGATGCCAAAGGAGTACTGCTAGTGAAGTTCATGGAGTGTGGTTCGACCATCAATTCAGAAATCTACTGTAAAACATTATGAAAATTCAGATGAGCCATCCATAACAAGCATCAGGGTACGCTGATTTCCAGTGTGGTGTTGGTTCATGAAAATGCTCAGTCACACACCGCTGGATGCAGCCAAGAATTTTTGAAGCAGTTCCATTGGGATGTTTTTGATCACCTTCCCCCAAAGCCCAGATTTGGCGCCAAGCAATTACTACTAAGGAATTTCAAACCTTGTAAGACGTTATGACAAGTACCTCAATTTGAATGGCGATTATGTCAAAAAGTAATGCAATGTTGTACTTTTCTAATGTGTATAATAAAAGTTCTGTATTTGTGAGTGTCTGTCATTGATAACCAAACGGAGGTTTATTTCCAAACTTCCTTCATATATAATATATGTATATATGTATATTAAAAAGTGTGCAACCAGTTTCTATGGGTATATATGAAACTAGCTGATAGTGTGTGTATGCTTTCAAGACAGATTTGACTCTCAGGCAACTGCTAGGACAGAATCCCTGCAGTTTTCTTGGCAAGATTTCAGAAGTGGTTTGCCCTTGCCTTCTTTATAACACTGAGTGGGGAGGACTGGCCAGAGATCCTCCAGCTGTTTTTGTGCTCAAGTCAAGATTAGAACTCATGGTTTACTGGTTTCTATCCTGGATGCTTTAATCCAGGGGTCTTCAAACTTGGCCCTTTTATGACTTGTGGAATTCCACTCCCAGAATTCCTCAGACAGCAAGCCTGGCTGAGAAATTCTGGGAGTTGAACACCACAAGTCATAAAAGGACCATGTTTGAAGACCTCTGCTTTAATCACTGCACTAAACTGGCTCTCAGGTGATAGTAATTGGTGACATTTGCACGTTATACTCAAAATGCTATAATGGAAGAACCCAGAGATAGTTTGTGAAAAAATATTGTTACATTTTGAGGGCTATATGCTTGAACGCTGAATTAGCTGCAATCATATTTAAAGCAGCCCTATTCAAGATGAAAAGAAAGACATACTTAGAGTAGCACACATTAGCACCACAGTCTATCTTTTTTGTCCAAAAGACCTCCAAATACTGTCAATGAACATTCAATCATCACCCAACCAAGTATGATGTGAAAATCTATGGCACGGCGTCATTCATTAAAGAGTGAGTCACTGTACTGTTTCTCATTACATTGGCAGAACAGTCGTGGAATCCTATATGACATAATGCAGAGACTCCAAAAATGGAGACAAAACCCAGATGCCTGGAACTATTGTCACAGTGACAATGCCAACAAGAAAAGTTATGGGTATTGGATACTGGCAGCCTTAAATGTCGGTTGACTCTTGAACAGGTGTCTCACCTGATTATTGTTTTTTCATACAATTTTAATAAAACGTCAAAACAGGGCGCAATGCTCTCCAACTACTTATATATGAATGGAGCCAACAAATTCATGATAATAAGAACGCCCTTAATTATATATGTCCCCAATTCTATTAGACAGCAACGGCCTCGTTGTTACAATTGGCATGTATTCCTTTAGGGAGAAAAAGAGAGAGAGAGATGTAAAATAGAAATTATAACAGAAGTAAATTATACGACTCACCTATTAGAAAAGGCTGAAGTAACGATCTCAAGAGCACCCTCTGTAGTTTCAAGGACCATTTTCAATATCACTTTCTCTGAGCCTGGAATACGAATTCCATGAACCACCTTTGGAAGCAACTTCCAGGAGTTGAGCTTTGCCATTAAAATCCGATTGGTGCTCTTAGGACAAAAAGGAGCAAACTGAAGGCTGTCTGGGAATGGACCAGTTGAAAGTTTGGATCTTTACTTCCTGCAGCATTTCCCAAAAGGGAAACGAACTTTAGAAGAAAGCTGGGAGAGAAATTTTTGAAAGGGGAAATAAAAGTAAAAACCAACCAACCACCTTAGCTATCCCATTCCTTCCTACCCCACCAGTCTAAGTCTGACAAGGAGTAGGGGCTATTTTTCCCTCTCTTGGCTTCATTGGATTGCTACATCTTTTAATGCATATACGAATATATGTATGAACACACATATACACACAAACACATAGACACATGAATACTGATAGAAAGTATCTTCAATGATCACTATAAATGAGTATTTTTTATTGCTGTCAAATAATGGAAGTCTGAAGGAGAGAGCTCAATAAAATAGTGTGCATTATTATTATTATTATCATTATTATTATTATTTCATTTAGGAAAGCTATTAATCACCTGTCAATAAAAAGTGCTCCAAACAGAAGTCTTCTTGATTTTATTGTATATTTGAATCAGCTTATAAAACAGGAAATCTAGAAGAAAAATGTAATCATTTATTTATGTGTTTATATTTAAAGCTGTATTTCTCTTCAGTATAAGGTCAGTTTTATATTAAAAGAAACAACCTAGGCTCAGCCATTCTGTTCAGTCTATTTTATATTACTTTACATTTGCATTTTTCCACATAATTATGCTTATAGTTATGCTTTCAGTATGGCTTTACTTTTTTTTTTTTTTTTAAATATCGCCCTTGAAGGATTATTTAAAAAAACCCATGAAACTGTTTTGTATTCTGCAGACACACTGCTTTGAAAAACTATCCAAGAGGAAAAGTTTAATTTCAACGCCAAAACAAGGTTTGCTTGCTCAGAAATGTACAGAAGATTTCACATGCATGGGCTATGGTGAGCTTAGCTATTCTTTATTTCTTCTGCTTTGCCTAACTCATACATATAAGAGGATTAAGTTATTTTGAAAAATCTAAGGAGGCTGGGGAATGCAGAAAAGGGAAAAAAATGAGCGAGATGGCTGCCACTTTGGTAAAGAACTCAAATCATTAGTAATCCATCTAAAAATACAATAACTGATTTGAACACCAGTTGGGAGCAAGTAGCTTTTCTCAATACCTCCCACTAAAGCAGATTTTTTCAGCCATGGTCCATGGCACTGCATATATGCAGTTTTTATTCCACTACTATCTTAGCAATAGTAGCATTATTAATACTGAGTAGATAACTCCCACCTGAAGTGATGTGTTTGTATTAGAAAGGTTGGGCATTAATGTAGGTAGGAGATGAAGAGGCTAAGCCCGAGGGAGGGGTCAAAAGTGTCCTGAGTCACGAGTCTCTGAGTGCCTGCAAGAGATCTAATAAGTCCTCCCTACCTTGGATGCTTCTCTTATCTCCCACTCATTTCCCTGAATGGCCAGTTAATCAGATTCTTGTAGAGAGCTTAAGCTTGCAATAACTTGTTTGAACTGCCTGAATCTCCTGATTTCCCCAGCGCTTGACGATAAGTTTATCAATAAAAATAATCAATAATCATTCCAACCCTTAAATAAAATTGGGTACATTGTTTCTTTTATTGTCTCTTATTGTGCAGCAAGCCTTCACAAAAAGGGGAACAGATTTTTTTTTTCATCCACTTTGGGCTATTGCAGTGCTATTGGTATGGGACCTTTGAAGATGAAAATATAGCAGCTGAAAAACATAGTTGATCGACCCTTTGCTGTTGCAAATATATTGAGATATGTATTTTTCCTTCAGCAGCAGGCATCCTTGGGATGTCATTGAGCACATTTGGAATGCATGTGTCGTGTGCAGTGTCAAATAGTAATGGCCACATTATTCTTTGTACATTGTCAGTAATGGGTAGGTTGGGCATAGCAGTTATAAAAGATGCATTTACCAAAAGGCTATGTAGTCAAAATGTTCTCCAACACTTGTCCTATCACTTCATTTTACATTTATCTATTTTTGGAGCAGGCAGACACATTCATAAAGTAAGCTGTGAACTTAAAGAACCTACCCATTTTATTTTCTAACCAAGCCTATGATTCTAAGTTATCCATGGACACTTTTGTAGCTGGCTCTGGTAGCTGTTCTCTCCTGTCCCCCCAAGTAAGTACTCTAATCCTGATTTGGTTCTTGAGATAGCCTAATGTAGTCTAAACTCTTCTATGTAGCTGGGCATTTTAGGCATTTTTTTCATATTTTTCATCTCCTAAATACTAGAAACATTTTTTGACAACTAAGCAGGATTCCACACACAAAAAAGGAGTCACATGGGGACCTGGGGCTTCAGATTACCTGCTTGGGTTCCATGTGCTTTAAGTCTACCAATATTATTTGAATATTCTTTGAGGTAAGATAGTTTTCAAAGGACTTCCTTGCTATTACATCATTAAGTGGAAATCGGAAATGCTGGTGTCTATGCTATTATTTTTCTCCCAGGGCAAAGTCATACTTGGCTTCATATTATAAAAAGGTATTTATGTTCACTGACTTTTAACTGAAAAGGTTTTGTTTTGTTGATATGGCACTTTTTAATATTGCTTCTTAATTTATTTCAGATTAGGCTTCATTTAACTGGCTAGCTTAAATGTCTTTAACCAGGGCTTTTTTTGGTCACAGAATGCCCAGAACGGAGTTCCGGCACCTTTTTTGGATGGAACCTTGTAGGGTAGGCAAGGCGGGTTGTATGACATGTGGGAGTTCCGGCACCTTTTTTTTTTTTTTTTTTTTTTTTACAAAAAAAGCATTGTCTTTAACTGTGATTATGAATATAAAATATAAATACTGAATTGTGTCTTTCATATTACAAGCTGCTTTTGGAAGACTATGGTCTGAAAAAGAAAGCCAGCTAAGAAATGCTGCTAAAATGCAACACTTTCTTAATAGATATTTAAGCAATATTTTTTATATTCTAATGACACATTCTTTCAAGCTGTGTCATGAGAACTATCTTCTGCAAAGCGGCTGGATTGTACTTTCTGCTCAAGGACAATTAGTTTACCTCTTGGGACCAACTGGTTACTCCATTAAACCTTGAAATATGAAAAACAGAAAAGAACTAAGTATACAAATAGTATATCAAACATTCTGGTTGCCAGCAAATGGAACTGATGGAAGCAATTGTGAGAGAGTGAAAAAGGAATATCCTACATGGTAGTTAGGAAACTTTTTCCTCATTAGTGATAACTATTGATCATATACAATAAACCTTCCTTTTCTTAATTTCTCAGCCCATACATATGCATCATGCCCTCACCTATAAGATTTTACAAAATGTTTGTACTCCTCTTAGTGTGGGAAGGAGGAATTTCTCCATAATATCTAAGGGGCTGCCACAAAGAAGAAGGGTTTAACCTATTCCCCAATGCATCTGAAGGCAGGGCAAGAAGCAATGGATGGAAACTAATCGAGGAGAAAATCAATCTAGAACTAAGGAGAAATTTCCTCACAGTTAGAACAATTAATCAGTGGAACAATTTGCCTCCAGAAATTGTGAGTGCTCCAAGAGTGGAGATTTTAAAGAAAAGATTAGATAACCATTTGTCTGAAATGATAAAGGGTTTCCTGCCTGAGCAGGGGAATGGACTCTAGAAGACCTCCAAGATTCCTTCCAACTCTTGTGTTATTGTGTTATTTTTATACAGTATATATCCTGAGAGATGTTTTTACTCATAGTCACCACTAGGTGGTGGCCAAAAACAAATTTTTATCTTGTTTGGGACTCCGATTAGATATAATTAGGAACAGATCTTTTCTATAGGGTTATCCCAAGGAGCAAATGGCACTTTTTCATATGCCCAGGTTTTGGGTGAGAAGAATATTGGGTGAATATTTTGGGGAGGTGAATGTGGGTGGATTCTTGGACCGATCAGGTTACTAAGGCAAGGATGGGAAATGGAGATTGTTTTCAGTTTCAGATAGGCAATTGCGTGGTAGATAGAAATGCAGAACCCAGTTCTAATCTGGGGACATAAGGCTAGAATCACATAAGGTATTTAATTTCTCTCTCTCTCTCTCTCTCTTTTTTACTGTATGCCGAGTGTGTGGAATCTTATTCTACTTGTCACTTTGAATAAGGTTGTCTCAATTTGAGTGAATTCTGAAGTTGACGTGTAGCCTTTTAGCACCAGCCGCAGCTTGGTTGAGGTAGTATAAAGCCCTTTATGGCATTGGACCAGGATACTTACAGGACCGTCTTCTGCCACATACTTCCCTTCGACCGGTGAGAGCGCACAGGGTCGGCCTCCTCCGGGTCCCGTCAGCAAAACAATGCCATCTGGCGGGTCCTAGGGGGAGGGCCTTCTCTGTTGCAGCGCCCACCCTCTGGAACCAACTGCCCCCTGAAGTCCGCGTTTCCCCCATTCTCCCGGCCTTTCAGAAGAATTTGAAAACTTATCTATGTCGGCAGGCCTGGGGATGATTGTGATTGTGTCTGTATGATGAATGTGTTTGGGGGGGTCTTTTAAATGCTTTGTCGACTCGGTTTTTGGTTTTTAAATGCTGTGATGTTGTTTTTTGTTCATGTTATTAGCCGTTCCGAGTCCTTTGGAGAGGAGCGGCATAAAAATCCAATAAAATAAATAAATAAATAAATAAATAGTGACTCCAAAAGTTTCCTTTGTTTTCCTTTCAATAGTTTAGCCAGAACTTTCCCCCTTCAATCCTCCTCTGAACCAAAGTACCTGAATCAAGACACTGGTTTGACCCTGGGCACTTTATTGCAGGGGTGTAAATATACATACGTACAGATATATAGATATTATACAGATATATGGATATCATACAGATATTATAGAGATTTTAAAATGGAAACTGAAATGTATATTTACGCTTTAATCTGTTTCCAATTTAAAAGGACAGGCAATTGTACATCAGTTTTCTGACATTATAATTAGAAGGATTGCTTGCCAGAGGCTGCACAAAAGGGTCAAAAAGACTACATAGGAGCCTGGGCGGGCAGGATTCCTGTCTATTTCCATGCATCATTATTTAATTTCATCTGGTGCTTATCCACAAAATGGTATTGCAAATAAGTCGGGTATTAAATGTTTGAACTGATCTCTTTTTGAACAGGCACTTTATCATCCGAAAGACTCTAGTGGGCACTGAGCAAACACGAGGGTGATTTCTCTTCATTGCCATAATCAACACAGGATAGGATTTTAACGGCCTTGAACAGTGAATTCAGACACAGCCTGAGATTTTCTCCATCTGCATTCAAGCTGCTGCCCTACTTATCAGAGGCGTCAAAATATATTCAAGCCCGATGCATTTCAGAAAGAAAAAAAGTTTTCTTGCTTTGCAGGCAACCTAGAACTGAAACAGCATATCAATACGTGTAAATGAATATTTTAGAAATGAAAATGCAATCATTTAATTTAAGAACATTTACATTTTAATCAAAGCCACACTTCATAAGAACAATCAATTTAAAATGTTCTTGTAGATGTAGCTCCTACCAGAATGATTTATGAAAATGAAAAGAGAAACACTTGCCTTTTATTTTACCTGAAGAGTTTTTTAAAAAACTATTTTAAAACATTTTTTCTACTTAAAGTATATGTTCCTAGGCACTATTACATATTTTCATTTTTAGATCACTTCTGGGGAAGACATTTTGTTTTCTGGAAGTTATAAGTCTTGGATATATTTTGGCATCTCTTGAAAGTTGATCTCTCCCGATCATTGGTTGTATGCAGTATTAATCCATTGTGGCTTATCTTTGTGTGCTTGAACATTTTCATCACTACTTTCTCACTGACATATTCAGAAGATGAACTGGATCCTGAAAATGGAAGTAATTCTATTGATCTGCCCCATCTCCAAATTGTACAATGATTGAGAGATCAGAACTAGGAGTCATGACTGGTCTTTCTATTGCTTTACTGAACTTTGAAATATGGAGATGATATAAGGGATCAACCTGATCACTTTGATAAGTGATCAAAGTGATCAAAAATAGACATAGTTGCAGAAGCTGCAATCCTGGGGGTCCTAACCTTACTGGGTCATGATGTGACCACAACATTTCTTCTTAACATCGAGATTACTACCTGTTCTTGTGCCAATTGAGCTGCATTTCCAACCCTGCTAGGTAAGAAAATCTTTGTCCTACCTTTGGCATGTATTTCAGAGAGAGATTCAGCCACACCATTCATGTGATGAATAATAATATTAATCTTCCACTCCTGATACGCTGTTTTTCACTGTTACTACTTAATCTTCTTAAGTAGTTTGGCATACAGATTAAGGGTATCCTCAAGCTAGGTAAGAAAAAATGAAATCAGCTGCAGTTCCAATGCAACAGATTTATTAAATAAGGAAGGAGAAAGCAATAAAAAAATCATCAGTTGTTTGTTTGTTTTTGGATGGAATGGACATAACTACATTTAATTCATATTTGAGGATACTTTCTGGGACAATTGCTGGTGTGACACAATGGGTAGCCCATATTTCTTGTCTGGGAAGTTTCATGGTACAGAGTTTCCTAGGAGTAGGATTAGCTTCCAAGAAACAAAATTCAATATCTTAGATGACCAATCAAGATTTCCCCTCCCCCCCAATCATTCTTACCTATGTCTATGTAGCACATGACATAGTCACAGGGGAAGTCTTCCCAAAAGGTTCTTCATCTAGATTTATCTGAGCACATTCATTAAAATAAAAAAAAAGCTTAGCAAAGGGAAGTGAGAGCTAGATTCATCATAGAGCAGTGTTTCTCAACCTTGACAATTTTAAGGCATGTGGACTTCAACTCCCAGAATTCCACAGCCAGCAATGCTGGCTGTGGAATTCTGGGAGTTGAAGTCCACATGCCTTAAAATTGTCAAGGTTGAGAAACACTGTCATAGAGGGAGAAGGTGGCTGTGCAGTTTCCTAAGTTTCCTAAGCTAAGTGAAATCTATGTTTTAGATTTGTTAAAATGTTAGCAAACTCTTTTCCTTCAATGCATAAAGTAAAATTTAAAAAAAAATCACATTCATTTCTAACTTGTAACCTTTATTTTAAATTATTGTGGCATTGAACAGTCTTCTGAAAAGCAGACTGCAGCTCTGATAAGGAGCTAAGATAAGGTAATTTTTGCGCTCATTGCTTATGTCTTCTCATTACTTATGTACTCCAAATAACTTCCTTGTAATTTATTTTAAATCTGCTCAGAGCATTTTTTTATTATTAGTAGTATGTTCCACCAAAATATAGATAAGAAAGAAAGAAACTTTTGAATGCCTGGATTTTGATGGCCAAATGGAACCATTTTCCTTAAGCCTATTTTAAAATGGACTTTTTCAACACCTTGACAATCGTCGTTTTAGGGATATCATAAAATGAAGTGAAATATATCATAAAATACGTATTTTATTGGATACCATTGACAACACTGCTACTATCTTCAAGATTTCAATTTCCATATATTATAAATGTATATAATGGCTTCTTTTAAACACTAAGAATCAAAATCTTCATCTTATTTGTCCTCATGAAAACCTAGCCAGGTTTCTGTGCCTATTTCTTTTAAATATCATAACTGAGAAAGTCAGACTATGTGAGTTTTCCCCCCAAAAAACAGCATCTATTTATCTACAAAAGAGTTAGAATTACTTCTCAATATTCAGTTCTACATGACTCTTAGCAAATAGCAAGGACATTTTGCTACAATTTACCTGAGAATAACTATAATATCATTACATACATATGTGCATTAAATAATTGATTTTTATTGTAAAGCATAAGTAATATAATAATATAAATATAAATAACAAGTAATTTATTTGTATTAAATATATAAAATCTAAATGTAGAATCAATTCATATGATGGCATAATGATTGATGCGCTAGGTTATTAAATCACAGATCGTTGCAGTCAAGCTATTCTAGTTCAGATAACACCATAGCTAAACAGAGAGCCTGGACATAGGCCCTAATAACCATGATGGTTATAATTTGTTATTCATCTTTAGCATTCTCCAGATTATAAATTAATTAAATAAATGGAGCCTCTAGAGCAGGGGTGTCAAACTGCCAGCCCGCGGGCCGGACGTGTCATCCGGAAGCCACGCCTACCCCATTGCCGGCATGAAAACTGTCCCGATACGTTGCGCGATGTCACGTGATGTCACGAGTTTGACATGTCTGCTCTAGAGATAAAGTTTTGAGAAGCATCACAAGTCAGATGCCTCCTCCTTCAGGACCAATGTCTTCCTTTATCTCCCCATTTTCTGTATGGGTCTATCTTGTGGTGCAACTCTACATTATTTTATTAGTTCTAGTCCTGATAATTACTGACTCCAGATCTGCTCTACATGTCATCCATGGATATAATCTATCATCCTGATGGAGGTTCATTATTCTCAGATTTCCCCATCCAACATTAAAAATAGCTGGGGCTGTTAAAAGTAAGAATTAAGCAACATCTAGAGGCCATAGATTCTCTCCCTTGCTCTACTGTGCTTCATAGAGTGAGCAAGAGTCCAAGTCTACAGAAAACATTTTCTGACATTATTGTTAGTGACTTTTGTTTGTTCCCTAGATTTTTATTGTATTATTAAGAACATATTGTCATATTTACTAGATTTTACCATATTTTGTGCCTGTCATTGTATGCCTGTCCTGAGAGACTAACTAGGTCAGTGATGGCGAACCTTTTAGAGACCGAGTACCCAAAAACTGGCCCCACCCCCACTCTACCCCCCTGCTCCGCCCCTGCTCTGACCATCCCCTGCCCTGTCTGCCCACAGGACCACTCACTGCCTCCAGGGCCCACCGCAGATCGCCCAGGTAGCCCAGCAGCGCTATGGCAGCCACATCCTCTGCCCGAGCCCTGCAGCATCAACTGCATGATGGGGTGTGAGGGCAGAGTGTTGTCTATGCTGCCTGGCTGCCATGTCCTTGGATATGTTGCTCCGTGTGGGCCATGCTCGGGGGCCACTCTCCTTCAGAGGGGCTGATGGAGAGGAGGGGGTCACGGGGGAGGCAAGGCTGGGGCAATGGCACGTGTGCCCACAGAGAGGGCTCCGAGAGCCACCTCTGGCACCCATGCCATAGGTTCGCCACCACTGAACTAGGTGGATAGCTGACAATCAAGTCCCAGATGAAATAATCAACGCTCAGTGCTGAAATAGGGTAAGAAACAATCTTTTTCTTTTTTTTAACTGCTTCCTCTAGTATACAGATCAGGCCAAGAACAAGAGAATTTCTTCAAACATAAATGCCCCAATATGATCAATATGCTTTTCATATTCCCCCCAAGCATGGTAATATGTGGTTGTAGGATGCACTTGGTCAACCAAGCACAAGTTGGTTCCTTGTCATTCAGCCTGTTATAAATCAATTGGTCACATTTAGTGGCTGTAAAGGGTTTAGCTAATCATGCAGTGCTGAATTTAAATACCAGTTTTGAGTTGGAGTATCAGTGCCAGATTTGCAAAGCCCCAAAATGAAGCTTTTTGTTGTTAATGTCTGCAACCAAATTGCTTGTCAAGCTCTTGGGCAGTTGATTCAAACCAATTTATCTCCAAAGACATTAGGGCAAAGCTTTCCATAGTTTATTTCTAAAGCCTTTTCTGTGAGCTGGTCAGGAGCTGGATCTTTCTTACTGATAAAGTATGAGTTTGCAAGTGTTTATTTATGAAATCATCTCCAGAATCCTTATAGATCTGTGAGCCAATCTTTATATAATTCTTCAATGCTGAGGTTCCGGTTTTGCGCAGTAGTTCAGCAGCCAAGGGATCACGGGGCTGCACACCTTACGGCAGTTTTCTGCCTGTTAGGGGACTTTAAATGGGCCTGAAGTTGCCCCGTAGAGGCAATAAGAAAGAAGGGAAGTCCCGCCGAGTGCAGAGAGATGGTGGTCGATCCAATTGGTCTGGGAAAAGCCCTCCATAAACCAGCAGGAGAAAGGCTAGCTTAACTTCAGAGTCTAGCCCAAGCTGCAAGCAGCCGAAGCCCAAAAGCACTATTCTAAGCTGATTGTAAATAACGTGCTTGGAACTGGATAAGAACAATGATTTTCTCTCTTCTACTTGATAATTGATTTCCTGGGGGAGGGGAAAAGCACCTAAGAAGCAAAAAGTGAGAAGGAGGAGGATCTTTGCCCCACCCTCCTACAGATGGAAGCAGCGAATTAAACCTTTTCATTTCAATACATTGAAATGAAATGAATATAAGACCTAAATCTGGATAAGGAATGTGTTAAGATTTCCCTTTTAAAGCACGAAAGTAGAAGAAAACAATTGTTTATTTTGAAAACTGAAAAATAAACTTGTGGTGGATGAAAATATTGCAGTTGCTTAAATACAAGAATTGGCAAAGCCCAGGAAAAGATAATTTTGTTGTTGGTGACCTTCAATGTCTTTAAAACAGAGAACAGCTGTGACAAAAAGAAAAAAAGAAAACATCTTGGGCTACCTACAAAGTGAGAATTATAAACTTTAGAAGAAGAAAAAATTGACCTTTCTGGATTATAAATACTTATTCAACTGTGACTTTAAAGCTGTCTGCACAGAAAGAAAAACCCTGATTTTTGGCTATCATGGAAAACCAGAGATCTGCAGAAAGAACATACCAAGAAAAAACAAATACTTTCCAGGAGGAGATGTGTGCTATGTTGCAACTAATTCAAATAACAATGATCTCAAACCACAAGGAAATTAAAAATAACTTTGAAAACATAAATGAATACATCTCCAATTTAACTTTACAACAAAAAAACTCTAATAAAATAAAAATAGAGAGTGAGCAGATAAAACAGACAACTGATGAACCAGAGGAGAGAGATTTAAAGATGGAACCTAACAACAGAAGGAAGTACAACTCAATCCAGGTGGAAAAAAGCTTACAGGAAATAATGGGCATTGAAAAGATAACTTATACTCTAAGATCACAAAATAAGTCTGAGGACAAGAAAAAAGATTTGACAAAATGGTTTACAGAACCTAAGAGACAAAAAATGATAAGAGAAAGAAAGAGAGAAAGAAAGGGGAAAAATCAATGAATATGAAGGGGCAAAACCTTCCTATAAAAACATCTCACTTGATTTGCCGTTTGTACTTACAACAACATCCATAAGACTATGGGAAGACTTTTTGATTCAGAGAAACATATTCATCAGGAAAGATGTTTGGAAAAAAAAAGACTAAAGGGAGAATCAAGAAATTAGATGATGGGATCTATCAGAGGGAATATTTGAAAATTAAACATCTGTTTGAATACAGTTAAAGAAATAGAAAGATATTGGATACAAATGAATTTTAGTTTAAGAGGGATGAACTCAAATAATATAGTATTTCTTCTTTCTTTTTTCCTTTGTGTTTTGTTTTTTGACATGAGAAATATAAAAATGTTGGGATGGTTCATATAAAGGAAATGTTTTATTTAGATACTTAAGTGAAATTGATTTTGAGAAAACTGTGAATGGATAAAAATGTTTTGATTAGATCCAGAAGATTAGATAATTGGATTTATTAAATGGAACACTTAAAAGATTAAACATATGTTTGAATATGGTTAAAAAGAAGAGAAAAATTGTGGATATAAATGTACATTAGTCTAAGAGGGATATGTATTTTAAGTAGTATACTATCTTTGATTTGATTTAAATTGCAATTTCAACATTCAAAACAATATGAAAAAACTTGAGTTTGTGATTCAGTTTTTCATGGCACGTCAATTGATCTTAGTTTGTGATTTTTTTTTTAAAAAAAAGTTTTCTTCATAGGCCATAATGAGGAAGCAGCAGATAGTTCCAGGAACTTTTTATTTCTATTTCTGCATATTTGTTTTTATCATTTTCTCATGTTCCCCTCTGCCTTTTATTTAGGATATTCTTAAGCTGTTCAGAGACACCAAACAGCTGCAATGGAAGATAAAAGATAAACATTTCCTGTACACAGTTAGATTTGGGAACCACCTTGACCAAGGAGATTTAAGTATGGGTGTTATCCTTTAAAATAAATACTGGATATGTATAGCCTGCTATCTTCCTTTCAAAATATGCCTGACATTCTTGTCTGAAATAAAGTAAAAAAAAATTAAGTTATGTCAACAAGTGAAATGCAGTGCAAATAGGTAGAGAACCCAAAATAGCACCAATCTTATGTTCCTAGACTCAGAAATTCACAGGGATGGTGACTGCAGTCATGAAATAAAGGAATAAAGTGAACAGGATTTCTTCAGATGTGCAAATTTGAAAACTTTGCATGTTCCCATAACTATACATATAGCAACTTGATTTCAGAGTGCATACACCTGGCATTACCAAATATCTTTAACTTTATGTGCCCAATGAATGCTCTCCAAAAAAAAGATAAGGATACAAGAAATCATTGTCCAGCTGAACTTTATTTGAATATTCACATCTTCCAAAGCACTGGAATGTCTTTTTAATCCAATTATTCTTTGAGTATGACTTTGATTTAAATAGTTCTTACTAGCCTTAGTCCTAACTTCTAATTTATCCTAGTACCTACCGGTACTTCCTAGTTTTTGACTCATGGCCCATCTGATAAGTCAGAATCTCTGAGTAAAATCCATAGTTGAAGTACATTTCAGAGATTTGCCAGAAAAGAGTCTGTAGCACAGATAGTAGTGTCCAGAAATAAATCTGAGGGGGGGGGGAGTTTTCAAAACTTGTGTTACAAACACGCATATCTCTTTTTAAAAATAATTTTATTGAGGAAATGAAGTTAAGTGCAGAAGTATGTTTTTAATGTCACTTGGTCAAAACCTTTAGAAGATTTAGTTGCTGATGCTGCCATGCAGAAAAGGAAAAGCTTATGCAACTTATTTATAGGAGAGGAAGCCCCAATCTAGACAGATCACGGTAAAACATGATTAGCTGCAGCTTGCAAAAGAGTGAGACATGGCTGTGTATTCTCTCTTTGCTTATTAAATTTATTTCCTGAACCTACAGTCAGGGAGCCAAGATTGGAAGAAGATGAGTGTGGTTTTGAAATTAGAGGAAGAAATATCATAAGATGTATTATGCTAATGACACTAATCTTATATCTGAACATGCAAATGAACTGCAACCTCTAGTAATGAAAGTCAACTAGCATAATAAAAAATGAGGTGTGACTAAGGCTAAATATAAAGAAATCTAAATGAATGACAAGAGATTCAGCAACTAGGTTTAGAATTGACAATGAAGTTATTGAAATGATGGATAGCTTCGGCCTTTTAGGATTGACTATAAAGTATAAAGGAACTAGCTGTTACTAAGATTTTATGTTCAATGCTGATTGTTTTAATAAAAGATTTTTTTCTATAAAAAAAAAGATAACAAAGCCGGAAAAAAAAGAAATAAGGCATAAATTAGCACTTGCTAATTTCCCCCCCAAGACTGAGAAAGTCTTGGGTGGGTGGGGGAACGTTCAGACAGTCATTATGCATCCATATACTTATAGCAATGATTTTCCCTGTAACATGCTGTGGAAGTAAAGTTGGACTTTAATAATAATAACAAGAACAACAATAATAGTAATATTAATAATATTAATAATAATAATAATAATAAAGTTGGAGGGGACCTTGGAGGTCATCAAGTCCAACCCCTGCCCAGGCAGGAAACCCTATATCATTTCAGACAAATGGCTGTCCAATCTCTTCTTAAAGACTTCCAGTGTTGGAGAATTCACAGCTTCTGGAGGCAGGTTGTTCCACACTTTGAAGAAGGAGGATGAAAAGTTAATGCTTCTGAGCTTTGGTGTTCAAGAAGACTCCTTAGAATACTATAAGTAGCCAAAAAAAAAACCCAACCCAAAGAAATAAAGAAAGAAAGGAAGGAAGGAAGAAAAAGAAAGAAAGAAAGAAAGAAAGAAAGAAAGAAAGAAAGAAAGAAAGAAAGAAAGAAAGAAAGAAAGAAAATGGAACCTTGACTAAATCAATTCAGCATTCTTACTCAAGGTATAATGATCAGGTTATCACAATTTAGACACATCAGTTCGTGAAAGTCTACAGGAATATATTATACTATACTATATTGAATATTATATACTAATATTAGTACTAATTACTACTTAATACTAATATAGTATAGTAATACTAGGGAAGGTAGAAGGAAAGAGAAGATGAGGAACAGTAGAAAAGGGTCTGATTGAGTCCAGATAATCCTGGAGGAGTCTATCTATAAAGTTGTTAGAAATGATCAAACAAAGCCTGCAAATAGTACATTCTGTACTACTTAATTACAGTTGTATTACAGTTGAATGAATACTATATTCTCCCCCAATATTAAAGCTGATATCCGGTATTTAAAACTTATAATAAGATGGGGTATTTATAAATTTCCAAATGTTTTCCATTTTTAAGATCCTGGACTATATTGATTGGGGCTAGTGGGGATTGTGGTTGTCTGAATAACTCCCTTGAGTTATACTTTATTTGTACAAATATAAGTCTAAGTCTAATAATAATAAATAAATATGCATAGACTCACAGTTGAACAATACGATGTGGACATATTAATGTGCAATAGACTGAATTAGAATCACTGGACATGGGAAGAAAAGCAGAATTTTTGGAATGTATCCTGAAGGCCAAAAAAAGAAATAAATGTCTAGAATAAGTAAATCTTGTCCTAGATTTTGCAGCTGAAAGGAAGAACAGAACTGGCAAGTGATCCTGAATGTATGGAGAGCTTTGAATTGCAAATAATATATTTAGGATTCAGAACTGGGTCTTTGTCTTTATTTTGCCTTTATCCCTGGCAAGTGGCTTGTTTTTTTTGTTTCTTCAGTTTGCTTTTCTGTTCAATGAAGGTTTTGTTACTACTAACATCCACTATAGTCTTTAATTTTTGATGCCACTCGTGATACTTACTCCAAATGCCGAATATCAGCCCTGCTGAAAATTGCATTTGGATATTAAAGTTCACTTTCAAGTTTTTAACAGAAGCAGCTCATCTGTCTTTCCATAGTAAGGTTAATTGGTTGCAAAATTGAAAGTGTTACTGAAAAATTATGATTTTCCTGAGCATAGTCATTGCCTTAAGATAAATGGACATAACACCTTGCACTCTGAGGAAGCAAATGGAACAGATGCAAGAATTTGAGAACATAATTCAGACATAACTACAGCAAAGTGGCCCATAAAATGCCACATAAAATAATTATGTACAAGGTCAATGAGTAGAGTTATAGTGTGCAACAGGTAAAAATTAGATTAAACGTTAAAAAGGAAAGTGAAGCTAAAGTGAAAGGGGATCACTCTGAAATTGTGGGCATATAATACTACTCTAATTAATAAATCAAAGTTTAGTTCTAGAGAGCCCAAACATTTAATGAACATGTCAATATAGTAATGGGCAGTTGAATAGTAAGTGCTGGAGTAGGTTTTCATGCCTCTGGCTCAAAATTACATCACTTTTTAATGTCATCGATATTGCAAACTTTCCCTTTAACAACCAGCAATGTCAATTGCAAAGAATAGCATAGAAAAAAAATAGTTATGAAAGAACTACGTTGTGAGCACCTTAAACATGTTTTTGGTAATATATTTGGAGGAAAAGGTAGGGGCATTTAAAATAAGAAAACTATTTTCCTTTCAGGAAAAGAATTCACTACTCTGTAAATAGGATCTGCCCTCAAATATAGAAAGGATTGTTTTTTTTTTCTTAACCACTTCCTTACCTAGTCAACCAACACATGAAGAGGCTTTAAAAATATCCAATGAAAATCAAAGTCAAACCCTATAAATATGAGCTTTTCTGCCAGAAGAGCAACACCACCACCACCAACAACATCAACTTCCTTTGAAGGAGGCCATTTTTCAGATTGTGATGACTATTTTCTCAAACAGACATTTAGTTTCAGATTTCCTAGGACACGATGTCTCCCTTGCTGGATTTGGGGATCTCCGCATGTACTGTACATATGTACATATTACAAAATGAACACCCAAATACCAACACAGATTAACCCATTCAGTTGGCTATGCCAATATTAATTTTAAAGGTACAATATATTTTCTGTTGTAATAGAGGAATTGGTGCTTAAAATGGAGTTGATTTCTAAGAGAGTTCTAAAAGGTTAGATGTTCATCTGAGTTCTGCAACCATACTCTACTGAACCCTGGTGCTTACAGTTTGCTCTTTGTTAAAAAGCAGACCGATGTTTTTGTTGTGTGGGTACAGTTTTTATTGATTAAACATGTGTACAATTGTGCACCTTTCTTAGTTACTTTCAGCTGCCTGTATATGATTCACTGAAAGTGTCAGTGAAAGCAGAAAACTTAACTCCTGTTTCTAGTATTCGTTTTTGTTTGAACAATACAAAAAAATCCTTTCCTTCTTATCTATATCCAGCTATTGATTTAGCTACAGATAGATGTACTAGGTAGACCAAATTAGTTATCGCTCTACATTTCCCACCATTGAAACTGATCCCAACAAAACATCTCCGTTAATTTTGCCACACAAGAATGGTAAATTGAGGTATTGAGCAAGTTGTGTAGAAATAAGCAGATTAACAGAATTTGTTTGATGGGTTTTTTTTTTAAATAATGAGAATAAAGGGAGAGTAAAATCATTTCTCCAGCTTAACTGTGGTCACAGATCTAAGGTGCAGAACATATAAAAGATGATGAAACCTGAATATAATACAGGGGAAGAAATCACAAGAAATACACCTGGAGTGGAGAATTGGACTGGAGTTTGACAATATTTATTTATTTATTTTTGTGATTTCTATATCAAATGTAGTGAAGATACAATACAATAATTGCTTTTACTTAATCTCTTATCATATTTAATGGAATCTTTGCATATATTTAGTCGAACAGTCTTGAATGAGTAGCTCTTGATTTTTTGTTTTCCTATAAGAAAATAGACATGGATGGTTTTCAGGTAAAGGGAGGAAATAATTTATTTACATGGGTGCTCAATTAGAACAGTAGCAAATTTGTGCAGCGTATATAATAAAAAAATCAAATTGCTAGATTTTTGTGGATATTGAATGCTGACATTAGGGTTTATCTTTTAAGCAAATAAAGTTTTATATGTCAATATGTTTCCTTTATTCTCATTTTTTAAATGTTTTCCCTAATGCTGACTTTTTAAAAAAAAGTCATTTTTTTTTGCAAAACTAAAAAGTTAGTATTTTTTTTTAAAAAAAATCTTATTCTGGAAAATATAACTCTCCTTTTGCTGTTTAATACCATTGTATCCTGCCATGTTGTTTAGATCTCTCTTTCTTTCTCTTGGTTTTCATAATTTGATTGCAAAATGTTGGATTGCATTTCTTTCCCCCTGTATTTCTCTCTGATTTATTTCACTGGGTTTTTTTCTTCTTCTGTGCCCTTCTTTAGCTATAAAACTTCTGTAGTGACATGTAGTCCCCCACGTATAACCACAAGTGAGTCCAAGATTTCTGTTGCTAAGTGAGACATTTGTTAAGTGAGTTTTGCCCAATTTTACAACCTTTGTTGCCACAGTTGTTAAGTGAATCACTACAGCTGTTAAGTTAGTAATGTGGTTGTTAAGTGAATGTGGCTTCCCCATTCACTTTGCTTGTCAGAAGGTCATAAAAGGGGATCACATGGCCAGGAGACACTACAACGGTCATAAATATGAATCAGTTGCCAAGTGTCTGAATTTTGATCACGTGACCATTGGGATGCTTCAATTGTTGTAAGCATGAAAAGCAGTCATGTCACTTTTTTCAGTACTGTTGTAACTTTGAATGGTCACTAAACCAACGGTTGTAAGTTAAGGATTGCCCATATACCTTTCTCCAAAAGGAAAACAGTTGAAGTTAGATTTCACTAATGCTGTGCTCACTGTGCAAAAAGCTACATAGAAGGTTAAGGGCATTCATCTTTTCAACAATCTGAATGAATCTGAATACAACTTTGTCTGTGAAGATTCCTCCAAGTAATACATCTTTCTATTGGCCATTAATAAGTTGGGGTGGTGCCTAGATTTATATCTGCACAATATTAATCCTGCATATTATGCAGGGTATCTATGGAGTATGGCATCCCACTTGATGTGTGCAATGCCCATAAAAAAACAGGTGCAGCTTCTATTTCACCCCGATGGCTGCCATCTTGACTATTTGTACTTTACTTTGTGGACACTCCTAAGCATATATTTACTATCAGTTCAGTAGTGCACAGATGTCTCTGTTAGATAACTCCTAGATATTGTTATTGTTATTATTACTCCTAGATAACTCCCTTAGATAACTCCATAACCTTTGAAGAATGTCCGGAGACTGCAGGTGGTTCAGAATGCGGCCACGCAAGCCGTCTTGGGTCTCCCAAGACATGCTCATATCACTCCAGCCCTCCGTGAGCTGCACTGGCTGCCAATTGTTCTCCGTACACAATTCAAAGTGTTGGTTATGACCTATAAAGCCCTATATGGCAATGGGCCAGGATACTTGCGGGACCGTCGTCTGCCTCATGAATCCCAGCGACCGGTTAGGGCACACAGGGTTGGCCTCCTACGGGTCCCGTCTGTTAGACAGTGCCATCTGGCGGGACCTAGGGCTAAGGCCTTCTCTGTTGCTGCCCCAGCCCTCTGGAACCAACTTCCCTCAGAGGTTCGTACTGCTCCGTCCCTCCTAGCTTTCCAAAATTTTTTAAAAACACATCTATGCAGACAGGCTTGGGGCGTGTGAGCTGCGCTCTGCCCCTGGCCTTTGATTGGGAGTGTATGTTGTATGAGTGAGTATAGTTTTATAGTTTTATATTGTAGTATTATTTTAAATGATTTATATATTTTGTACTTGTATTTCTGTTGTGAGCCACCCTGAGTCTGGGGAGAAGGGCGGCATATAAGTCAAAAGAAAGATAAAGAAAGATAAAGAAAGATAGCATAGGCACTGTAGCAAGTTAGAAAATGTGAGGACCTTCATGTTTAAAACTTAAATGAGAATGCCAACTGAAATTATGGAAAAATAATATCAACAGAAAAGCAATTAAATTGTATGCTCATTAGCAGCATACAATAGTCTACAAATGATTATACTTTGGTTACAGTACAGAAACCCAATTACCATTCCATATTTAAATTAGGAACAGATGAGAACTTTGTTCAGCCAGGTTACTTACGTAGACTGAATGCTGTTTCATGACTTGAACTTGTACATCAACCATCCTGTTTTAGAAATGTGCACTGCAGTTAGCATTGCTGAATAGGTGTGTGATATTATAACCACACAAAAATGCATTATATAGTAAAAGTGCACAAAAGTATATGAGAATTTTTGTGCAATCTCTAACAGCTAAAAAAAAGGAAAATGAAAAACAATGAAAATGTATCCATTTCCTACTCAAGGCACTGTATGTTATGTAGTCTTTTCATCATATTGCTTTCAACAAAGATACAATGTGTCATGACAGGTGTGTAACATTGTAATGCAAAAGATGTCACTGTGAACATTTTGTCATTTCCTCTATTCCAGCCATGGATATCCATTCTTTTCAATGGAAACTTTTAAGTATACAGTATATTTATCCCTTTCATCAAATTGATTACACTGTAATGATGTTTATCTTAAACTGCATTGTGCTTGCTATTACAGTCTTGAAAACAGGAAAATCTACATTTAAAAAATTCAGAATAAAATTGATTTGATTAAATTTTGTCATGTGGATTAAATATTGCTCAAATATCGTTGTTGGGAAAACATAATGTATTAGATTGATATAGATAGATGATAATAGATGACAAACAGACAGACAGACATCTGAATTCTCTTTTAGATGGGAAAAGTAACTATTGCTTCTCAGCCTTTTGGCTAAGATCAAGTGTAATATTTCTTTGAAAGAATTGTCCTGGGAATAAATTGGGAAGAAAGATACTATGTATCACCCCAAAGAAAGATTGTTATAAAGCTATGAAGGTTGTATAAATACAATTGCAACAAGGTGATACAAATGCGTAAGTGTATGTGTTCTCTAATTCTATATGTATAGGGCAAGTTATATGTAGTCCAATGGATGTTTATTGTACATATTTCAAATTTATACAGTAAAAAATTAAGAACCTGCAGTACTTTTTTGAATGATAATCTTTCTCTAACACAGACTTCCATTTTTTCAAAATGAAATTAAGATCTACAGTGCCTTCACACCTCTGTTTTGTTAATGCAGCTTTCTTACTATGAACTACCTTAAAAATTCACTATCAAGGGACCTTGTAAATATGTTGAAAACTAAAGACATATTTATATTCTCTTAACATAAACCTTAATAAACTTTAATATGGCTTGCTGAATGAACTTAATTGTAAAGTACCATGCAACCAGATTTGGGATAATAACTGGTGCAACAAAATGGAAACTTACTTGTTCTAACTAAGTGCCTAGCTTTAAGTAGATGAAAAGGAGATATCTAAGAAGTAATTGGCTTGTAATGGTGAACAATCAATTTGAAAAACAGTAGGCAACCATGCTGATCTGAATCTGTCAACCCTTTCCAATATTTTGGTATGCCAATGCCTCTAACGGTGAAATGCAAAGGTTTGAGAGTAAACCATTTAAACCCCCTAATTCTATTCTGTCACTATCAATCACTTCAACTGAGAAGAATGATTAAGAACAGGAGTTGCTTTCAGACTGTATGATGAGAAGAGTAAGCGGGCTCCCCCCCATTTTCAGGTTGTGGAAACATGAATAGAATGGTACTTAACATTATTCTCCTTGCATCTGGGATAATGATACTGCTAATGCTAATGCTCAAATAGCTAAGATGCAAAGGAAGATCTTAATCAGAAGCCAAAGAATATCAGATGGCTACAGGCTAATAGGAGGGCCTTAGGAAAAGTGCCTTAGAAGAATGAGTCATGGAATTGGCCAAAGGAGAGGCAAGCCTTGGTTTAATCCCAAATGGTGGTCATGACTTCATGCAAGATGTAAATGCTGTAAAACATGCAAGTGAGAAATAGTCAGCTTCTTACTAAAAAAAGGAAATGTCAAAAAAAAAAGAAGGATTGGTGAAAAAGATACCAAAATGGAAAAAACCAAGAGGACCAAACCATGTCATAATGCCTAGAGCAGGGTGTCAAACTGCCGGCCCGTGGGCCAGATGCGCCATGCAGAAGCTGCACCCACCCCATTGCCGGCAATGGCAAAACCGTCCCAATACGTTGCGCAACATCACGTGATGCTGCAAGTTTGACATGTCTGGCCTAGAGAGTACTTAAAATCAAAGTAATTCAAGTTCAACAAAAGTCTTTCCCACAATGTGAGAAAGAATTAACCATAACCAAAAAGACATCGGTAGGTCTCTTGAGGGATGGGGGCATGATGGCTCAGCAGTTAATGATGCTGAGTTGTCAGCTTGAAAGTTGACAGCCCAAGTACAAGACCCGAGCGCCGTATGACGGGGTGAGCTTCCTTTTCTGCCCCAGCTCCTGCCCACCTAGCAGTTTAAAAGCATGCAAATGCGAGTAGATAAATAGGTACCACTTTGGTGGGAAGTTAACAGTTTTCCATGCACCTTTGGCATATAGTCATGCTGGCCACATGGCCACAGAAAATGTCTTCAGACGAATACTGGCTCTCTTTACCAAGAAACGAAGATGACCATTGACCCCTAGGGTCAGACATGACTGGACAGGGGAAACTTTTACCTCTACTTTTACTTCTCTCAAATATCATTCAGGAAGCTGTAAAATATAAAGTGGGAGAACAAAACAGAGCACAAACTGGCAGAAAAAGTGCAAGATGATAGTAAGGAACGCACAACTGAGGAGCAAGTATCAAGGGCACACTCAAAATATAAATATCATCAAAGCAGAAAACCAGCCAGGAAAGTAGTTGGGCCATCAGACAATAAAGGAGTGAAAGGTATCCTAAGAATATTGTAATATGGAGACTGCAAAGAAACTGAATGACTTTTCTCTGTTTTTGCTATGGGACAGGGATTCTTTTCCCCCCCTGTATATTAGTTTTTGTCTCCAAAAGAATCAGAACAATTAAAGCAAATTGAAGCCACGAGAAATAAAGCAAACAACTGGCCCCCAAGCCCACTTCAAGTAAGTTCAGTGCCAGAGAATTGAAAGACAGCCACTTTTTAAAAAGGGACCCAGGGAGATTCCTGAAATTGGGGGCCCTTGACATCAGTCCTGGACTGCAGAAATCATTACTATAAGACATGGTACATAATGCTTACTAACCTGGATGCCTTCCAGCTCTATTCTGATTCTGATTTATTCATCCATCCATTCAGATTTTTCATCCCTCTGCAATCTCAAGGGACTCTCAGCAATGACTCCTGGGATAGTTCATGAAGGACAAGTTTAATAAGGAGCTAGAAGTGGCATGTCTCCAAACATTGTTTGAAAGGAACAGGGGCCAGAAAGAATTACCACTCCATCTCCTGCTTTTAAGTATCACCTGGCTGCCAGCTATGAAAAGCTGATCCAGTGGGGCCATTGGAAAAAAAAATCTTGCACAGCCATCTCCTCCTCCTAGTTCTTTAATATGGGGACTAAGTAGAAGTAGAACAGTACCCAACACCCAGTTGATACAAGCAAGTGGAAGAATGCTGAACGCTATTGCTTATTAGTTTAGGGTTGGGATTGTTGTGGAATAAAGACTCTACACCTCACAAACAGAGAATAACTCATATGGCAGAGCATTACATTATTGCACCTACGTATATGTTTTCTAAATAGCAATTAAAAAAACCCTGAGTGGTCATTGTAAAAATCTGATTTTTTTTCTAATACCCTCCCCCCCCCGCTTTGCACAGGTTGCTGAATTTATGGTTGTTGTTTCCTTGTACATGACTTGGTCATCTGCAAATAATGGAGGGATTTAATTTATTCCATTTTGTTTCTACAGGTTTACATAACCTTTTTCCATCCAAGAACTGTATTTTACCTCTGAGTAGCTTCTCCGGGGCTGCCCTCTAACAAATGGACAGCACAGTGACAAAAACCACATTGGAATTAACTTAGAAGCTATACTGTTCCACACAGAACAGACTGCTTCCCAGTTCAATCTAGTACAGATAGATAACTCAATAGAAATGATTATAAAACAGATAAATGTTTATTCAGAGGAATACTTGCTTTTTCTGTTGTTGCTTCTGTATATTACATCTCTCTGTTCATTTCCATAGGTAAATTGATAATGGATTTTCCCCTCTTCTTCTGCATAAGCATCACATGTTGGCATAAGCATAAGATCTCCAAGCCGTGTGGCTAGGGGCCATGAGGCTGGATGAACAAAGGCATTCCCCTCAGGCTTGTGTCCAGGAAGTCTCCCAATGCCCTTTAGAAACTCCTCCCACTGACCCATCAACAAAACCAGCATTTAACCCAATAACTGCCAGATATTCTAACATACTGATACATACTCTCTAGTTAGGGTTACATAGAGCTATATGAGTTTACATAGAGCTATACGGTTCAGAACACTCCCCACTTGGAAATTTATATTTCCACTGCTAACTAACTGAAAGAGCAAAAAACATAGCATTAAGGCATATAGTACTCAATGTTAACTAACTTGTGACTAAAAACTTGGTATGAAACATGCATAACTATAAAGTAAATATAAAACATGCACAATTATGCAAAAAAACAAGCAAGTGTTACATCAAACAATGCATAAAGACAATACATAATTTGAGGTTTGATCTTCTGGTTCAGTCTTCATCAGCAACAGGACCAAATCGGTGATCGGCCTGGTACAAGTGTCTTTGAGTCACGACTTGACTCACGTGGCTTCACGATTTGGACCTCAGCTTGGCATAGTAGTTCATCAACTGGGTGAGCCCGGTGCGCAAGTCCCATGGACCAATAGTTCTGGTATGTGTTCTTGTCTCCCAGCGAGACAAGGTCTTCTTCCTATAAAGGAAACTGGAACCAAATCTGGAACAGAAAAACTGGAACCCAAAATTTCTCGGGGACAGAGGGAACTGGATTCACAGGATACTCAGGAACTGAAGAACCTGGAAAAACAGGAACAGCTGGATCTGGAAACTCAGGAACAGCTGGAACTGAAGAATCAGGATCAGGAACATCAGTTGGAACTGAAGAATCAGGGACAACAGCTGGAACTGAAGAATCAGGAACAACAGCTGGAACTGAAGAATCAGGAACAACCACTGGAACTGAAGAATCAGGAACAACAGCTGGAACTGAAGAATCAGGAACAACCACTGGAACTGAAGAATCAGGAACAACAGCGGCTGCAGGAAACTCAGGATACTCAACAACCGACGGGTCTGGAACCACCGATGGAGTATTGAGGAAAGCTGCTACTGTTGTTATCAGGGTAATGGAGACTTCATGTGTGGGTGTGGGTGTCTTTAACAACATAGAGTCCATGATTTTGCAGGGTGCACCAATCATGTGCTCCCATGCTTCGCCTATGCACACTTTGCCCATGTGAGATGCATGGGGAAGGCAATTTTTGGCCTTCAGACATTTGTCAATTGCAGGATCATGACAAGTATCTTCAATAGTCAGTAAGTTCTTGCAGGCTCCTACAAGGATCAAAACTATTCCTAATCTCAGGTGCTTCCGCTTAAATAGGGGTTTGAAACGGATTGGTTGACATTTACTGGGTGTCTGAGGTTGAAGGTTGGCATGTTGATCTGAAGCTGGAAGTGCATAACGTTTTGGTCTCTGTGGCATCTGTCTGTTTGGACAGGCCAAGAATTCAAGACTTTCTAGCCAGATCAATTCTGTTAACTGTGTGGCAAGGTTGGGCCACTTCACTTGGTTAACAAAGTTCTTATTTGTTGGCACATGTTGCCATTGTTCAGGGCTTAAAGATGTTTCAATCCTTTTCACTCTGTTGCCTACATAGACGTAGAAATGTCTGCTTTGCTTGCAGATGTAGCTTGACATCATCTTGCTGTCTGCGTAGAAAGTGGTGGACTGTAGTTCAAGGCACAACGTCTTTGCTGTCAAGTTGGTGAGCTTTACAGCCAAAGTGGTACCACATAGTTCTAACCTTGGTATAGTGTGGCCTTCTTGTATTGTTAGTCTCAGTTTTCTGAAGAAGACACCGAGGCTGCAGCTCTCCCTGCTGTAGACTCTGATGTATCTTATGGTTGCAAACAAGACGACGTAAGTGTGGCTCTCCCTGCTGTAGACTGTGATGCATTTTGAGTCTGCATTCGCCTTCGTTGACACATCTAAGGAAGCGTACAATTCTTTCCTTTATAAGGTGGCGGATGAGCTAGAAACATATGTGCGCTGCACTTGCAAACTCTGGAGACATCTTGGGAGTACTCTCCATGACTCCCAGTCTTGTTTCTGTTCTGGCAGACGCGGCTTATCTTAGTGTGAGGTGTTCAGGGAGAACACGCGTAGCTGCAGACGTTGTTTGTCTTGTTTGTCCTCTATGGGCAAAGCTAAGTTGTTGTAATTCTTGCTTGTCTGGAACACTGTTGCTACCAAAACAGGTTTGGTTGTCACAAGCGTGCAGTGTACTAGGTGTGGTTTTAGGTGAGGTGCTGTTCCATTACTGGGAATAGAGATTTTTGAGATGCTCACCTGGGTTGGGGTTTGTGATTGATCAACACAAACCATCCCTCCTATGGCCCATCCGAATTCCATCTTATTGGCTACTGGGGTTCCTGGTGGACCTTTGATTCTTTCATCAGAGCCAATGGACTCTGGGGTGCCTCTTCCCACAATGACTAGGATTTCAGCTTCAGGATCTAGAGGAGGGATTAAATCGGCTATGTGTGCTAAGTGAGGTATTTTTCTTGCTGCCTCTGGTGTTGAAATTTCGCTGCAAACATCTGGTAAGGTCTCCCATTTTAACACTGAAGGTAACCGGAAATGTGAACTTCCATCTATTGCTTCTATGCATAGAACAGTGATTTTTCTCCCCACCATGCACATTGGTACTGTGCACGTATTTATTGCAAAATGCTTCAGTTCACTCGGGAGGTCAAAGAGGTCGAAAACCTCTTTGCTGTGTAGGTCTAGTATGGCGTACATCTTTATGGCCCTTTCAGGTTGCCTGTCGGGGTAGACTTTTGCAAGAAAGACGGGGGAGCATGAAGGAGGGCATGGAGAGTCGCTGCATATATCTGTGTAGTATGTCCCGTACTGTTTTGGCTGCTCTTCGGAGTCAGTTTGAGTCTCCATCATTGAAGTCACTTGTTGTGTCACCTCAAAGGGCTTCTTAGTTTCTAGATGCAAGGCTGCTGGGTGCTTGTTACTGTCACACAGGTGACATTTCACTCTAGCTGTGCAGTCTTTGGCCATGTGATCCATAGAATCACAGCATTTGAAGCATATCCTATGCTCTTTGAGTAGGGCTTTTCGGTCATCTAGGGCTTTTTTCCTAAATTCTCTGCAGTCGTTTAGAGAGTGTGAGGACTTGTGCATTGGACAAGTCAGGCCTCTTTTAGTTGGACGAGGGTTCGAATGAACACTTTTTGGTATTCGTTCGTCTGGAGATTTCTTCGGGTGAGGAGTGATGTCTGTTTTGTACATTGAAAAGGTGGTTCGGTCTTTTGTAGCTTGGACGGGTCCCTTGACTACATCAGGGTTTTGACTGCTTTGCTTGGTCATTGAAAAGTGTGCTTCTCTGATGGAGAGGTAGAGGGGGTTGTTGTAGAGATCAGTCTGGTCACTGATAAATTCAGCAAGAACCGCAAAGGGGGGGATTTTGTTTTGGTTGCTTTTCTTGTAAGCTCGAGAAAGCTCGATCCATTGTTCTTATATCAACCATGATAGTTTTTGGATGATAGGATTTTGTGTCCTAAACAGGTCAAGGCAAGCTAATCCCAGCAAGGTAGGGTCCTGTTATGCTGTCTGTAATTGAGTGATGAGCGACAAGAAAGTCTTCAGCTGTTGACGTTCGTTGATGCTTATGTCGGGGAAATTAAGAACATGGTCCAGGAGTGAGGACTCCGTCACTGTGGGTTCACCATAGTCCTTGTCAAGTGTGGCCAAAGTCTTTGCAAGGCCGATGTCAGGGTCACCCAAAAGGGATGCGAAGATGTTGTTCACAGTGATTACGGATTTTGGGCCTAGCCAGGCTGTCAGCAGGACGAGTTCCTCATCTGGTCCAGCCCTTTCTTCATTGATTGCATGCTTGAAGATGTGCTTCCACAATAAGTCGTCTTTTCCAGGTTTGTCAGAGAGGTTACATAGAGCTATACGGTGCAGAACAGAAGCCAATCAATTAAATCCATTTAATGTGATCACTCCTCATATGTCTATTCCCCCACCACCACCTGTAAAACTAAGTGATTCAGTGGCAGTTTTAGAAGGGCCCTGGAAGTTGCTCCCAAGAGTTTCAGAGGATGCCTATTGAATTAGAGTAATTTCTCCTTTTCCCCAAATTATATGAAATCTTGAGCACAGCTGTATTTCAGCTCCAGTATGCAGTCAGCATTGCTACTGTTTGTTCTGTGCAGCTTTTCTCCATCCTTAAAGTGCAGCCTCTCCCTCCCCTGCTTTGGAATTGCTAAAGCTGGCCAAATGGCTCCAGAGTGTGAGTGATAGATGCATAAAGGGGTTTGCTACATCCCAGAACTGTTTGCAGCAGCTAAGATAAATGGTAGAGTAAGCAGAGTTGGGTCCCCTGGGTGTGGCCTTCTTGACCCAGCCTCTGATTGAAATCATGCCTGCCGCTATCCAATATTACTCTTAAGGCTCTAAGTCACTGTCGGAAGCAGAGGCGCAAAAAAGGTTGGCGTGTTTTTTTTAAAAAAAAAACTGGTAAAAAGTGTATCATAAAAGCAGAGAAGTTACAGAGCACATCTGATGGTTATTTACACAGCAAGCCCAGGAGAGAAATTAGGGTTACCATTGCTGAAAGCAGAGACTGCCTCTGTACCTCTAACAACTCCAGGATGTGCAGAGGAGGCTCACAGTTATTAGTTTTATGTTCTGAAAAACTTCACCTTTCTCACCTCGGTAAAGCAACTTTTAATTCGAACAACTTTCTTGCTAAAAAGGACTTCAGTCTCCAGTCCTATTCCAGAAGGGAATGTTTCTTAGCCCGGGGACAAGTGAAAGAAGGGTACAATTTTGTAACAATGCACAGCTGCCCAAAGTGAAGCCATATTACGTTACTGTAGATTTGAGGGAGCAGAGGACTTTCTGGTGTTCCTTCTTTTCTATCTCTAGCTTTCTCCAGATAGCATTTGGTACTTTTTCTCTCACCCCTTGTTTAGGAATGTTGATATACAGTTTGTGTTGCTAAGCTTGAATTTTTTTCTTCTTCTTCTGCCGTTGGCTTTTTGGCTTTTGTTCCAAGTTGTTTTCATCTACCTCCTGCATGCTGCCTCTTTGGCTTTGTGTTAGGGCTCAAGGTTAAAGGGAAGAAAATCTCCCGCATTTGATCTGCTTTAATTAAATTGTCACAGCTAAATAAACAGAGCGTACTGGGATTAATAGGCATAAACTTTAGCTCACCTTGCTCTTGGTTAAGTGTTTCATTGAAACACTGAAGTCACACCTAAGTGTGACTATGTGACTATCTATGGGGATTTTCAGTCATCCAGGTCATAGTTATCCTGAAGGTACTTTTTCACAAGGCAACTGCACTTTCTTGTTTTTCTTTGAAGTTGTTTTGCTTCACATCCAAGAAGCAAAGAGCTGAAGAAGCTTCTTGGTTGAGAAATGAAATGTCTTCAAAGAAAAACAAGGAAGTCCAGTTGCCTTGTGAAAAAGTACCTTTGGGATACCTAAGTGAGATGTAAATTCTTGGGTCAGAGGGCACTGATTGCCCTGCACTAGGTGGCTGAAAGGTGCTTCATTGTGTAGGCCTTTGTGATATGTGGACAAATGGAGTTGGTCTAAATTATTAGCTTACCAAGGGAAAAAAAAATAAAGAGCAGCTGTTGTACTGCATACTCTATCTGTATTTACTCCCCTGTATGATTTCTTTTTTTTTTTTATTAATTATTTTTATTAAATTTTATAAAGTTTTGACAAATTTTAACACAGAAATATAATAACTCAACTGGTAACAAACAAATAACAAATTTAACAAACAATACAAATAGCTGCTCGGAACCCCCCCCCACCACATCCTCCCACATCCTAACCCCTAACCTTCAATCCACCTTCCTCACCATCCAATGCGGTGTCTAGAGTTTTCCCGAGCGCCCTAAGAAAAAGAGAAAAAATCTATTCCCTTAATATCCCCAACTACAGTTGAGAAACATAATCTATTACTTATTATCTCCCTCCCCCCTCCCCCCCAGGCTTCCCAGAGTGAATACAGAGTAAAAATGCAAGAAACCCCGCTAATCTACTATTTAGTAACTATTTATCTATATATCATATCTAATTCTTTCAATTGATATTTCTTTTGCATATAATCAATCCATTTTTTCCAGTCCATCAAAAATGTTTCATTTGAGTGGTTCTTCAGGTACGCTGATATCTTAGCCATCTCCACCAGATGGGTAACTTTTAATGTCCATTCTTCAATAGATGGTATTTCAGATGACTTCCAATATTGACCCACCAACAGTCTTGCAGCCGTAGTCAAGTTCAAGATCAACTTAGTCTCTATGGTGGAACAGTCCTTTGTTATACCCAACAAAAATAACTGTGGTAAAAACTCAATACGCTTTTTCAAAATATTTTGAAGAATCCACCATATTTTTATCCAAAAAGCCTTAATTTTTTTACATGTCCACCAAATGTGAAAATAAGTTGCGTCCATAGATTCGCATCTCCAACATTTGGGTTTCAGATTTGGGTACATAAGCGATAATTTTTTGGGGTCTAAATGCCATCTATAAAACATTTTATAAAAATTCTCTCTTAAATGCTGAGCTTGTGTAAATTTAACATTTTTCACCCATATTCTTTTCCAAGTTTCCATCATAATTGAATGTCCAAAATTCCCTTCCCACTTAATCATACAATCTTTAACTAGTTCCTTTCCAGAATCAATTTCAATTAAAGCATCATATATTCTTTTAATATGCATCGCTCTTTGGTCTCTAATTTGTATAATTAGTTTTTCATCCTTTAAAGAAAAACCCATCTTAACATCTTTTTGCCATCTGGCTTGAAGTTGTGCATGATGATACCAATTATGAGCTATACCTTCCTCCCTTAATCTATCTAGTGATTTCAGTTCTAGGCTATTCCCATCTTTAATCAAAAGTTTATCATAGGGCTCCACGTCTTGAATTTGTTGTACACCCACACTCTGTATTGCATGTCTGGGAACAGTCCACAAAGGAATTTTACCATTTAACTTATAATAATACTTTTTCCAGACACGCATCACAGAGTTTCTTAATATATGCTCTTTAAAGCCCCTATCCAATTTTTATCATAAACTAAATAGGCGTGGAACCCATACACTAACCCATATCCTTCTATATTCAGTATTCTTTCATTTGTTAAATTAATCCAATCACTTATTGCCACTAGAACTGCTGCATAATAATATAATTTGAAATTAGGCACTTTCATTCCACCTCTCTCTCTTATATCTTGAATGATTTTAAGTTTAACCCTTGGTTTCTTGCCATCCCAAATAAAGTTGTTTATACCTTTCTGCCATTCATCAAGATTCCCATCCTTTTTAAGTATTGGCAACATTTGAAATAGAAATAGAAATTTCGGTAATACATTCATTTTAATAGCGGCTATCCTACCCAAGATAGATAATTGTAGTTTTTTCCAATTCTCCATTTCTTTTTGCACTTTACTCCATAAAAACTCATAATTATTCTTATATAATTTACCATTTGAGGCTTCTATATAAATTCCTAAATATTTAAATATACAAGAGGGTGGTCGGGTTCCACCCTCCTGGAAAACGGCTAATGTTTGTTTGATTCCTAAAGAGGGCAAAGATAATGTTCAAGTAGAAAATTTTAGACCTATCTCATTGTTAAATACGGATTACAAGATTTTTGCAAAAATTTTGGCTAATACCGTAGATTAATGACAGTTTTGACACAGAGGATACACCCGGATCAGACTGGTTTTTTACAAGGGAGACAGATGAAAACCAATGTTAGACAACTTGTTAACATACTGGAATACTTGGATAAACATATTCAAGTGCCGGCTGTTTTAATGTTTTTAGATGCAGAAAAAGCTTTTGATAGACTGAATTGGACATTTTTGCAAAGGCTTGTGGTAAGGATGGGAATGGGGGACCAGTTTATTAATTCCATAACAGCTATATATCAGAAACAAACAGGACAGATTATAGTAAATGGTCAATTAACAGATTTGTTCAACATTGAAAAGGGTACTAGACAGGGTTGTCCCTTATCTCCTTTATTATTTGTCTTAACTTTAGAGGTCTTATTGAATAGGATTAGAGCATCAGAGGAATTAAAGGGGGTACAAATTAGAAAACATGATTATAGATTATGTGCCTTTGCAGATGATTTACTTGTGACATTGACTCAGCCAATGCAATCGGTTCAGAGTTTGATGGAAATTATTCGAAATTACGGAAAAGTATCAGGTTTTAAATTAAATTTATCCAAGACAAAGATGTTGGTTAAAAATTTTGATAATAAATCAAAACAAGATTTGGAAAGAATAACGGGATGTGAGATAGTTCCCCTGTATGATTTCATTGTCCATCCAAGAACTTTCACAATTGTGATGACCCTTTTAAGGGCAATCTTAGACACCAGCATTACATTCTCTGAATAGGCGACCTCAGGTTTATGCCCCAGTGTTTGTTTCAGAATCAACAGCAGCTTGATTTTCTTAGTTCTTTTATAATCTTAACTTTGTATCTGGTGGAAGGAAGGAAGGAAGGAAGGAAGGAAGGAAGGAAGGAAGGAAGGAAGGAAGGAAGGAAGGAAGGAAGGAAGGAAGGATACAGTAGATGGATCAATCTGTCAGCTTTGTGGTTTCCCTGCTCCTTAATATTTTCATCTCCAATTCTTCCTATCCTTTTTGTACAAATGTTGATTCATTCTGCCCAAAGCTTTTGGAAGCAGCTTTCAATCCTAATGTATTGAGTTGTGTTCCTCTGGCATAAGAAGAGTCATTTAGTTGAGATGGGGGATGTAGAAATGTGATGAATAAATAAAATAAACGAGGCAAAAGTTGGCATCTTTTGAGGTGATCTCCAGGCAGTTCCCAAGCTTTATTTTTGGCTTTCTGGTTCGTACTGTTATCACATGTTTATATCACTTAACTTACATTAATAATTTGTTTTGTTTTCTATGAAATGGGCCAAAGAAGCATAAGGCTTAATTAGAAAACTATATAATATTACAGTAAATAATGCAAACACAACAAAACAGTCTGGATACAGCCCTGAGCAGCCGAGTGTAAATAATTCAGTCCAAGAGAGAATCTGATGATGACTGACACATATACATTTTTGGTATTGTACTGAATTTGCTGTCTCCACTGGCATTCTCTCACCTGTCCCAGGCACAGAACTGACAAACAAAGCAGTCCTTACATACTGTGCACAGGCCATGCTAAGGGTGGATTCCCCTGGCCTTGTACCTCTTCCTTCCCATTGGGAAAATAGGAGCTAAACATATTCCTTAAAGGGGGGAGGGTGAGAGCCGACTAGTCCAGCAGTTTTAACCATGTGTTCAAACTTAGTCTGCTTTTGTATGAGTTCAAGGGGAACTCATTATCAACTGGATTTCTCCCACAATAATTCAGGTGAGATGGCTGCTGCCTGGAATAATATATTTGGAAAGAATAAGTAATGGGTGCCTTTATAAGCTTGCTGCTTTTGTCCAAATGATGGAAGCAGAGGTCTGCTATAATTCCATCTATTTAATGCATGGATGGGTCAACATGACACAGGTACGAAAGGGATGGGGTTTGTGTCATAGGGTAGACACTAGATAGTTTATTAATTTGTCTTATGACCGAATAAAAAATAGTAAAACAAAAGTCTAACTCTGGGGTAAAATAAATAAAAAACAGTAATATAATAAATAGGTGGTAAATACAAAGTATCAACATTCAGAGAAATACATCTTTAGAAGATAGCCTGAACTATTCCATATAATGGGTTTTTAGTTCAATTGCCTTAACTATAAAGTTAGCAGTTCTGCTCACAATGCACACATTAGAGCCCAGGGGGAAATAGGGAAATCTGTGATTCAGATGCTAGTGGGCTGCTCTTTCAAGTAGGAGTGCTAAGTATCTAAGTCTAAGGAGGCCATCCATGTAGTTGACAATCTAACAAAACACGAGCAATATCACCACATGTAAATGTCCTCTCATGATATGTCAGGTGGTAGAAGTGCCCATATTTAGCCATGGAATCCAAACTTTGGTCTAGAGCAGGGGTAAGCAACCTTGGCTCTTTTATGACTCGTGGACTTCAACTCCCAGAATTCCTGAGCCAGCCATGCTGAGGGGAAAGGGAGAGGTTTCCAAGCTGAACCATGCTGGCTCAGGAATTCTGGGAGTTGAAGTCCACGTGTCATAAAAGAGCCAAGGTTGCCTACCCCTGCTCTAGAGCAAGCCCTCCTTGAGATTTGTGTCAAACCAGGTATTTTTCAAATTGAAAAATAGTTTTGTTCTTAGGCAACCAACTTAAAGATTTTTTTTTTTTTGCCAATAAGTCCTTGTCAGTTTGAGCACTGATATGTAGGTCTCTCTCTTTAAAAAAATTTCCCTTGCCCAGGAAGCAGTTGAGAGAGTAAATAGTGGATGGAAACCCCATGCTGAGAAATAACTTTGATAAATGGGCTTAGCCATGTATTGGTCTGAACCATGCTTACCTGTTTTGATAAAAATATTTTGGGAAGTCTGCTAAAGTCCACGAAATGGATCATCTGCCAGTATGTAGAAACTTTAATTATTGATTGGCTATGTATAGAATGTATACCTGCTTCTGCTCTGACTTCAGAGGCTGATGGCTTGTTATCAGTTTCCAGTATGCTTTGTTAAAAAAAAAAAAAGGTCTGAATATATTGACGTTAGATAGCTTTTGTAAGGTTTCACATTCTGCACCATAGGTCAGCACTGGAACTGTTTTTGCCCTGAATACTTTCAATATAGGGTTAAAGGTATATGGTGATTAGAATTAAATAGTTTATATTTTAATATTTCCTGAGCTTCTTTTAAAAGTGTTAGGCAGTAAGTAAAAGAATTCACTTGTTCAATAAGCTCCCCATTTATCTACCAGTTATATTCCATACTTCCTTTGCTAAATATCACTTTAGATTTGGTTTTATTGATGTTTAAAAAATTAAGAACGCAGTAGGTATTTGACTTTCACAACAATCATCTCCGACCTATTTTGAGAATGTGCCATTAGAACCATATCATCAGCATATAAAAGGATAGTAATAAATTTATCATGGATATTTGGCATATGAGTGTCTGAAGCATATAGGAATCCTGAAATATAATTAACATAGAGGCTTAAAAAGCACTGGCGCTAGAATACTCCTCTGTCTAACACTATTATGGGTCAGTATACTCTGAGAGAACCATTTAGATTTGTATGGACTTTCAAATGGATGTTTGAGTAGAGGGCCTTAAACCAAAGGTAAGTAAGTAAGTAAGTGACTGGTTTCCACAAAATGTTTCTTCCACAAAATGTTTGTCTATAGAATCAAAAGCTGCACTGTGATCTATAAAGGTGGTAAACAGCTTTTTGCCATTAATTAGGTGCTTTATTATGAGATGATGTAAAATAAAACAGGTATCTGGTCATGATAGTATCTTGGTGGAACAACCCTGCTTTCATCTTCCTGTCTTTTTTTTTTTGTAATATATTTTATTGACTTTTTAAAAAAAAACATAAATCACTTAATAATTGGTGAACAGTATGTTGTCTGGGTTATATATGTAAAACAATCATTAACAATTGATTTCTATAATCCATAATCCACATAATGGTTTTAGTTGGTTTCCTCTTTTCCCGAAATATCCTCTATCCAATCATTGTGGTTGCTTTATCATAGATCCTGTTACAGTCCTTATTTTAGTTTGTTTCTCCCACCAAATTCTAGATATTCTTACTGGTTAAGATTTTCTCAAAAATTAATTACATTTAAAAATTTAACTTTATTTTTCCATATGAACCATCTCAGACTTTTACATTTCTTAAGAAATAGATAAAACAATGAAAAAAAAGAAAGGAGAGCAAGAGTAAAGAAACATAAAAAAATAACATACTACTTAAAATATATATCCCTCCTAAGCTATTATATATTTATTTTCTAAATTTCTTATTCTTTTTAACCATAATTAAAAATATATTTAATCTTTAAACATTCCATTTAATACATCTAGTCGTCTAGTCCTTTAATTCTTATTCGCAACATTTTTATCCATTATAATTTTGTTAAATTCAATTATGTTTAGGTATCTAAAACATTTCCTTTATCTAAGTAATTTCAACTTTTTTATATTACTCATATCAAGAAAGAGAACAAAAAAGGGAAAAAAGGCATACTATATTATTTAGGGAATTCATCCCTCTTAGAATGACATATACTGTGTATTCCAAAACTTTTCTATGTCTTTAACCTATTCAAACAAATGTTTCTTTTTTAAGTATTCTCTCTGGTAAGTCCCATCATCTATTTTCTTGGTTTCCACTTTAGTCTTTTTCCTTTGTCCAGTATCTTTCTTAATCAATATATTTTGCTGAATCAAAAAGTTTTTCTGTATGTTCGTAAATGTTGCTGTAGATATAAAAAGTAAATCAGGTAAAGTGTCTTTGTACAAGGCTTCTGCCTTTCCATGTTTGTTGAAAATCTTTTTTTTCTTTCTCTCCACTTCTCTTATTCCTTTCTCTCCGATATTCCTGACATCTCTACAGTCCATTTTATCCAATCTGTTTTCTTGTCCTCAGATTTATTTTGTAGTCTTAAGGGATAAGTTGTTTTTTCCAATTCTTCTTTTTTCCACTAGGATTAAATCATGTTTCCTTGTTTTGTTAAGTTCCATCTTTAAGTCTCTATTCTCAATCCTATATCCATTTATCTGTTTTATCTGCTCCTTCTCTGTTATTGTTTTCTGGGAATTTTTGTTGTTGTAGAGTTAACTTAGAAATAGATTGATTTATATTTTCAAAGTTATTTTGGATTTCTTTGTGGTTTAAAGTCATTGTTGTTTGAATTAGTTGCAATATACTATATATCTCCTCCTGTGAAGCGTTTATGTTTTCTTGATATGTTCTTTCTATGTGTCTCTGATCCTGATGGATCTCTTCCTTTCTTTTCTCTACAAATAGCTTTAGCTTTAGAATCCCAATTAAATAGATATTTGTAATCCAAATGGTTCAAAAAAGATTTTTTTCTGAAATTTATAATTCTCTCTTTGTCTACAGCCCAGATTATTGTCTTTTTTGTCACAGCTGTTCTTTGTTGTTAAAACTTTGAAAGTCACAAACACAGATTAGCTTTTCCCAGATTTTGCCAAGTCTTATATTAAAGTCATAGCTGTCATAGTCTTCATCCACCACTAGGTGTAAGCAACTATTTGTTTTTCAATTTCCAAAATGAACAATTATCTTTAAAATGAGACTCTTAACCATTCAAACAATTTTAGATTGATCCAGATTTAAGTTTTAAATTTCAGGTTTTATATTTATTTCACTTCCATATATTTTGATCCTCCATAAAAAATATTAATTTGCCGCTTCCATTAGTATAAGGGTGGGGTGAAAATTCCCCTCCTTCCCTTTCAGAGGTATTTTGCTTCTTGGGGCTCTTTTCCAGGAAATTAAATGTAGAATAGAAAAGAGAAGATGGAATTTCTCACCCAGTTTCAGACATGCTGGTTAGTGCTTTTGGACTTCAGTTGCTAGTAGCTTGGGCTGGTCGATGCAATATGGCCAGCTTTTCTCCTGCTGGGTTAGAAGGCTTTCCTCAAGTCAAACAGAACAGCCGCCACTGTTCCAGAATTGCTGGAGCACCCTTCTTTCTTCATCGTCTCTCTGGGGTGACTTAGACCCATTTAGGGTTCCCAGGCAGGGTGAAATTAGCCATGGGGGTGCGGAGAATCAACAAGACTGTGACTGGTCACTGCCACTCAAAAGCAGAAGTCCTCATCTATTGATGTTGTTGGGAGGAATAAAAAAAATTAACCAAAGGGCTCCTCTTCTCTTCTTTTGGATATTTTGTTGTTGGCAAAAAATGACTCATGATGTTCCTCATACAAGCCTAATTTAAGTTCAGATTATCACTAACAATGTTAGTGTCTAAATATTATTAATGTAAAGCTAGACTCCAAATCACACATGCTAGATTTCTTGTTGTTTGGCAAATTTTCCAATGCTGACAGTTGTCTAATAGCAGCTCATCTGGATACATCAAGTTGAGCGTCGTAATAAGAATGCATAACAGAACATACTATGTAATTAAAAAGCACAGACCAGAATCTGATGCTCCACTGAGATTAAAGCAGAACAAAGCATTCTTCTCTCTGTGAACAATGTGGCCTTGTTTTTCACCATCAAAAGGAATGTGACAGAAATGGTCTGGTTGCTTTAATTTTTTTCTTCCTCAAATTATCCAATCACATGCATTACTGGGGCTCTCCATCTTTTTTTGCTGTGCAACAAATGCCTTCCAGGTAGGAAGAAATGGACAAAATGAATTCAAGCCACCTCTCTGTTGACTTTTGCCAAAAAAAAAAAGAAAGAAAGAAAAGAAAAGAAAAGAAAAGAAAAGAAAAGAAAAGAAAAGAAAAGAAAAGAAAAGAAAAGAAAAGAAAAGCAAACAGGAGAGATTACTGTGAGAGTATTGTGGGGTTTTTTTTTGTCCTCTTCCCCCACTAAGATAAACAGGTTAAAAACATTACACAGACAAATGCATGATTTTCAACCTTATTTCAAAACCATTCTCTTGGGAGAAAAACAAACCGACACATACACACTTTTCAAGCTTTGATGAGTTAAGGATGCTGAGCCTGTACTGTTTGAATGACAAATGTGTAACATTAAGCGTCTCAAAGGAAATATATAGCGGCTTTTATCTGCTGGATTCAGATTCAATTTGTCAAAAGAGAGCCTCCCAAATCCCTGCCCCCTTGCTGGGCAGACAATCTGATTTCTGGATGAAAGAGGGCATGGCACACTGCAGCCCATATTCCCCACCTATCTTTATACCAGCTTCCCCTCTCCTTCTTGCACTTCTCAGCACATCAGAGATAGCAGGCATCATTTTCTGAACACCCAGAAGAAACCTTAAGAGAGACATGCTTGCTTAGCTCAGTGAAGATCCATCTCTAGTTTTGCTGCTCAAAAGGAAGCAATTGGCCTTCGAATTTCATAATGCAGTTCTGTTCAAGAAAGACAGCAGTTGAATTGGATCAGCTGATTTCATCTCTGGATGAATCCTTCTTTAGCCAACAAACTTAGAAGTGGACCTTGGGGGAACATTGGGGGTTTTCTCTATAAGGAGAGCTGATCCCAGCAAAGCTCAAATGACTGAAATGGATTTTTCTTTTCATAATTTAATGGTATTTGGGGAAGTATGTCTTAATGAGATGGCTTTGAAAATACCTTATGATCTTTTCAACAGTATTATGTATATCCCCCCAATCAAGTGTTGAGTTCTCCCTGTGTTTAAAGCAGAGATATACCAACCTTGGAAGCAGATGCAGGTAATCCTCGACTTACAACAATTCATTTAGTGGCCGTTCAAAGTTACAGTGGCCCTGAAAAAAGCGATTTATGACCGCCTTTAACATTAACAACAGTATCCCCATGGTAATGTGAACAAAATTCAGATGATTGGTGACTGGTTCATACCTAGGACTGTTGCACTGTCCCGGGGCCATGCGATCACCTTTTACAACCTTCTGACAAGCAAAGTCAATGGGGAAGCCAGATTCACTTAACAAATGTGCTACTAACTTAAGAACTGTAATGATTCTCTTAACAATTGTGGCAAGAAAAGTCATAAAGTGGGGCAAAACTCACTTAACAAATGTCCCAATTAGCAACAGAAATTTTGGGCTCAATTGTGGTCATAAACTGAGGACTATCTGAACTGATTGCTGAGTGCCCACAGTTACTCTCTTCCCTCTTTTTTGCCTCGTGATTCTGAAAGTGGAGATTGAGCATGTTAGGGAGGTATCAGGCTGAGGAATTCTACAAGACCCAAACAAAAATCTCTCCTCTCCAATTCCCTATACCAGCGGTTCTCAACCTTTTCCAGGGCTCGACCCCGGCCCCCATCGCGCATGCACGGCGCGACGGGGTGCATCGCGCATGCGCGGCGCGACGGCCTGCATCGCAAAGAGGAAAAAAATGGCCGACCCAAAAAAAATGGCCGACCCAAAAAAATGGTGGACCTGCATCGCGCATGCGTGGCGCGATGGCCTGCATGGCAAAGGGGAAAAAATGGACAAAGAAAAAAAATGGCCAAACAAAAAAAGGGCGGACTGCGGTGTTTGGCGACCCCCATGAAATGGTCATTTGACCCCAAATGGGGTCACGACCCACAGGTTGAGAACCGCTGCCCTATATGATAGTAACCATATACTGTATAACATACTCTCTCACACACATACCCCACGTATAGATACACATACACTCACAACCACTGCAGACAAATAGTACTGGCCCTTCAAGTTTAGCTCCTCTCTAGTTTGGTTCTTGGAGTCTCAACTGTCACTTCGTTTGAAGTCCGACCTACTTCAGAGGTTGCTGTGAGCTTAAAATTGTAGCTTTTAGAATTTTAATTGGAAAGCAAGCTGTCCAAAATGTATTCAGTTTTTACACTTCCAGAGACAATCTTAACATCCATTTGGAACTTACAGAGATTACATTCAAGCTACTCTACTTTAGGATCTTCTCATCCCCCCAAGTTTATTTTCTCAACAGTCACATCACATCAAGATGCTGCTGCTCACTTTGAAAGGTTTTGTCAAAACTCATGAAGAATGTACTTATCTAAAAGGAAAGACTCACAAATAATGGCATCAAGGATGAAACACCATCTGCTCAGGACTTCGTTGATTAGCACAAAATGTCACTAGTCTGGGAGTATATTTAATCTTCACTGCTTATGACATATCCTAAAACATTGGATGTCTCTGTTCCTTCAGTATTTGATATTCCTTCACCACTAGAGCTGAGGTTTTAAAGTGGCTGTGATCAAAGATGGAACGAGAGACTTTAATTTATGAAGAAGCTGAGATTTTGCTGAGTTAAGCCAGTTAGTTCCCAACTCTTCACCTCCTTTTTCTTTACTTTTGAAAAGTACCCCTGAATAATGGCTCTGGGCATGTATCCTGTATTAGCCTCATATCTTCAGCAATAATTCATTATTCTTTGAGAAAGGGAAATGGAACAGCCCCAGTAAAAAGTCAAGAAGCAACCGAGAATATATCAGTTTGGCCTGGGTGAAGCCCACAAAGGGTGCTTTCCTTTAACTGAGTTTCCAGTGAGCTCCTCTTTCAATGGTTGCCTTGAAGTGCACAGCTGCTCTTGTGCACATGCTGAAGACATTTGCATCAAAACAGATGAAATGGCTAAAATGAAGAGGAGTGCTGATTCAGGATCAAGTGCTTCATTTTTATATGTTGTTGTGACATTTTGCTCCAGCAATCAGAATCAATGATGCTGATTCTTCTCAGAATTCTAAAGTCAATTGCACAAGGCTGCAAATTGTCAATAGTTTAAGCAATAACAATAGCAAGAGTGCTTAGACTGATATACTGCTTCACAGTGCTTAACAGCACTCTCAGAGCAGTTTACATTAGCATACTGCCCCCCAAAATCTGGATTCTCATTTTACTGACCTCAGAAGGATGGAAGGCTGAGTCAACCTCGAGCCTCATCAAACTTGAACTCCCAGCTGTGGGCAAAGTTTGCTGCAAATACTGCATTCTAACCAGTGGACCAGCAGGGCTCCAGGTTTTGTTGTTATTCCTACAGCTACTACATTATAATTATTGCTCCCAGGCTCAGAGGACATGATTTTAGTGGCCTTGGGAGGGGGGGTTGTCAACTCTGCTTAAGGCACCAAAATTGTTGGGCCAACTCTGGATTGGCTTTGAGCATCCAAGGAACAGACAATGGAAGGGTTATTTTTGGTAGCTGAGTTCAGTTTTCCTAGGGAAGCTGATGTTGCTTCCTCCTTAATCATCTTCACGAAATGGCTGAAAACCTTTATATATATATAAAGCTGCCTAACATGCAAGCTGCCCAGGTTCGAATCCCTGAAGGGTGTGACTAGCTGATGAGGGCAAATGAGCCTGAAATAGCTATACTAGTCTCCCACTTCTTTGTCGGCCACAAATTTTGAATTTATAGTGTTCATAGTATGTGAGGTCTGCCTGCAAAACATGCTCCTATATATATATATATTAAAAACAAATAAATACGAACACCAGGATAATATCAAACTAGGATTTGTTTAATAAAATGCTGAGCTTTCGTCGGCCAGCACTGCCGACATCATCCCATTGACTTTTTTCTATATTCTGATGATGTCGGCAGTGCTGGCCGACGAAAGCTCAGCATTTTATTAAACAAATCCTAGTTTGATATTATCCTGGTGTTCGTATTTGTTTTTACTACATGGCATTATACATACATACATACACACACACACACATATTCAAGTGTTAGAACAGAACTGAAATTAATCGGGTATATTAAATACTTATTTTACTTTAGGAAGGTGCCTAATGATTTCAGTAGCTGCTTTGAACTGGTTCTTGTTCTTGTAACGGAGATTAATTTTATGCATTTTAATTTGTTATTGCTTGATATTCCCCCCCCTGTCTTTTTTATGGAACTCAGAAGAGAAATCTCTGAAATGAATAGTCATATCCTTCTCTATTGGACTGAAAAATTCCAGGTACAAAAGTACTTCAGTTGACTTAGAAATCAATTAAATAAAGTCTAATCTCAATATAGTGCATGTAGGAATGTTACTTTGCACAGTTTGAATGGAAGATTTGAGTATCTGTCATAACAGAATCTATAAAAACAGAATGCTTAGCCATGGATGCATATGTCATGTGACATGGTTACAATTAAGTTATGGTATAAACCACAGACCAGGAGACTGAATATTTTTCTTTTGATATCTACTCAACTAGATTATACAAAATACACTTAGAAAATGTACACTACACTTCTAACATGTGAACCCTAATATATACAACCTTTCCATACCTAATAACAAAAGTGAGAATGTTATATTTATATAACAATAAATTTACAATTTTCCCTTTTATCCTGGGCTGTTAACCACCCACATTTCCTAGCTAGAGGTCTGGGATTTCTGTTCCTTTTACCCAGGGCTCAAAATCCTTTTGGCTTACCCTTAATAATAATAATAATAATAATAATAATAATAATAATAATAATAATAATAATAATAATAATAATAATAATAATAATAATAATAATAATAATAATGGTAAAGTTGGAAGGGACCTTGGAGGTCATCTACTCCAACCCCCTGCTCAGGCAGGAAACCCTATACCATTTCAGACAAATGGCTGTCCAGTCTCTTCTTAAAAACTTCCAGTGTTAGAGCATTCACAGCTTCTGGAGGCAGGTTGCTCCACTGGTTAATTGTTCTAACCGTCAGGAAGTTTCTCCTTAGTTCTAGGTTGCTTCTCTCTTTTATCTATTTATCTATTGCCAATTTGCATGGGCTATTAGTAGTTCAAATTAATGTCAAGCACCAGGGAAATCAGGAGATTCAGGCAGTTCAAATGGGTATAAAGATTTATTGCAAACTTAAGCTCTCTACAAGAATCTGAACTACTAATGGTACAAGCAAAGTGGTGGTAGGTAAGACCATTGCTTCTTGTCCTGTCTTCAGGTGCCTTGGAAAATAGCTTGACTCCCTTTTCTTCATGGCAGCCCCTGAGATATTGGAACACTGCTATCATGTGCCCCCTCGTCCTTCTCTTAGCCCTATATAATCTTCCCCTTATGCTTTACTAGGTTCTGCCTGATAATTTCTCCCTTTTATTGATTTGCGTCTCCATCACCGAATCCTTATCAGTTCATAGCAGGGAGAAAATAAGTACAAGTGGTCCTCATTTAGCAACAAAGTTGTGACTGGATCAACAAAGTACTCACTAAATGAAACTGCAATTGCACTTATGACCTTACTTCAGCTTTCCTTTGTTTTACAGACCTATGAAGGTCATAAATTCAAGGATTAGTCATAAAATTACTTTTTCATCACCATTGTAACTGGGAGTGGTTGCTGAACAAGACAATCTCCAAATGAGGATTATCTGTATTTGTTGCTGGCTGCAGCTGGTCTGCATCTATGAGCTGTGTGGCTCCTTGCTCAGCTATGATAGTTCTAGAGTCTTTTTGCTTATCCCACCAAATTGCTTCAGTTTTATGTCCACCATGTAGGTCTATCATCTTTTTTCGTTGTCTATCTCAGTCTCCTTATTCTCTTCAACCAGTACCCACATCCTGTGCTTTCCATGTTTCTCTTTTTATCTCTCTGCCTTACAGATGTGGTCCTTTGTGCTCTTAAAGTCCCAAAGAACACAAAACCCACAAGGAAGGAAAACTCATATCACAACCTTGAGTCTTTCCTTCCACAGGTCAAAAGGATTGTCAATCAGCAGGAACTAGATTCCTGGAGAGCAGTTTCAGAGATATTTCAACATGCTGCTCACCCACCCTCTCCCGACACATCAGAAATCACCAGAAGCAAAATAGCAGGATCTGACTATTTTGTCAAAATAATGATATGAGCATCAGGACAAAATAACTCAAGCTCTGTCCCTTTCATATAACATGATACCATGTATAGGAAAGGGGTGGAGCTTGTGTCATTCCAGTGTAATGCTTGTTTTGCCATTAGTCTTCTTGCCTCTCCCCTATCTACACCTTTTTCTGACTCTGATTTTTCGACCTCAGTTGTGTTTCCCTCCTTCAGGCTCACTTGGCTATTTTGCAGATTGCTAGTCTGGGTGCCCATTTTGGGCAAATCATATCAAAAAGCTGTATCATTCTTTCCAGTATCTCCACCCAGAATTATTAATACATATTGTGACAATTTCAGCAATAAAGTAGATCATCTACATACTGCAGCCCAATTCTGATCATCCTTCCAGGCTTCATAACCATTTGTTTTCTGACTTATTGTCCTCATTTCTTAAACAAGGCATGAAGAAATGAACGGGGGGGGGGGGAATTCCCCGGGCTAATGCAAGCTAAGAACTTTATGCTGAGGCCAGGATGGGAGAAAATCGGGAGACCCAAAAAGGGAGCTTTTTACAGTGCTCCTTAATTCTGGCTTTGTAAAACACAATTTTGTGAAGCACAACAAATGGAAGCTGAACCTGGAATGTTAATTACATCCTTGGGCCTGTAATCAATGGCCTTGATCAAATCTAATGACCTTCTTTCTTTTGCCAACCATCTGCTGCTAATCTTAAGCCAAAACAGGGGAAAAGATATATCACCATTCTCCTTTCCCACCAACCCCCTATCCACATCTGGCCAAAAGAAACTAAGATCTTTGACCTGAGCAACTCCCGTGCTCTGCTTATGCCCTTGTAAGTGACAGGAATGCATTTTTATTACTTGATTAACCTGAAATATGATATCTATAGGATTCCTCCCATCCAAAACATTTCTTGATGTTGAAAGTTGTTATGATGACTCTTCATTAGTTTTCAGATACATTTTTTAGATATCCTTGTTTAACCAGTATGTAGTGAAGGATTCTTCTACATAACAAGGCTTCCTATCTCCTAACCTAACCCTCCTCAATCCAGTTTAAAACACAGTTAAGATAGATTTGGATTCCTTTGATTATTTGGATCACAAGAAACATGTATCAAGTTACCTTATATTATGCTTGTTAGTCTTGACTTTGTAGAGAAGGATCATGTAAGAATTGCTTGCAAGAATTGCTACTGAATTAATTATTGCTTCCCTGTAGGAGATTACCAGGCTTTGACCAGGGGTCAAAGGCATCATCAATCATGGGTCCCTTTGTGCCCACAAGAGGTCTAAGTCTAGCCCACCTTGAATTCCTGGGGCTCTTACCTACCACCACTTTGCTTGTGCCATTAGTAGTTCAGATTCTTGTAGAGAGCTTAAGTTTGCAATAAATCTTTATACCCATTTGAACTGCCTGAATCTCCTGATTTCCCTGGTGCTTGACATTAATTTGAACTACTAATAGCCCAAGCAAATTGGCAATAGATAAATAGATAAAAGTCCCAGAAATTCATGGTGGGCCAGACTTAGATCTCTTGTGAGGCCAAAGAGACTCATGACTGATGATGCTTTTGACCCCCCTCTCAGAGCTCAGCCTAGTCATCTACATTCCTCCCTTTCAAGCTGGTCAATAACGAGTTCTGTCCAACCCAGCTACTTGCTGATATTTTATAAATAATGAGGTGTCAAATTCTTTGGCAACTGCTTGATCCAAAAAATGATCCTTTTCCAAGCATAATTTCTACAGAACTTCTTTAGCAAAATTTACTGAGGTACATGGGATGTGGTTACATCTGAATTATTTTTAATGTACAATTAATATGTTCCTATGCACATTAAGTGAGAGACCAAATCTAACAACCTTCTGATGAACCAGTAAGGTCTCTTCACTGCAAATGGAGAATTATTATTATTTTGATAAATATCTTTATTAAGTTTCAAAAACAAATATTAAACTACAAAATAACATAAAGGAGAGAAAAGGGACTGGAATAACAGGACAGCTTAAAAAGTGAAAAAAATGCATTAAACAAATACATAATTAAAGTATATTATTTTTAGTACATTTCAGTACAGATAAAAATACAAGATCTCTAATTTAAATGAATAATTGATATTTAAACTATTGTACTATTACTAATAAACATTTTAAAGGCTCAATATGCATACAATATTCTTCTCATGATTTTAATTTAGCACATAACAAAATGTCAAATTTGAATATATTTCTTAAGTATAACCATATATTTAAGAAACCACAGTATTTCTCTAGTCAAATCAAATTTAATCCTCAAATATCAAAGTCAAAAGTTTATTTTTCTCCTTATATTGTAAAAAAAAATCTAACAATGGTCTCCAAATCACAAGAAATTTACTCTAAACAGTCAATTTCAATTTCACCGTCTCAGCTAGCTCCAGATAATGGGGAATCTTGCACAACAGATTTATATATAACAATCTATATGACAGCCTTATGAATCTCAATCAGTCGTGGAGGCAACTCTTACATAAAGAAAATAAACTGCTAAAGATCTCCCTCTTTTACCTTTGATTTTGAACAGATATGTGTCAACAGTTCTTTGTTGTTTAGAGGGAGAAATCTCAGAGACAGTCTGAGGAAAAACAGTGTAAAGAGAGGTTAATTATTAAAAAAATATAGCAAGGTGGTTAAAAACAACTCAAAACGCTCAAAAGCTTTACATTTGCCAAGACAGAATAGCTTCATTGTTTTTCATTTCCCTTTAACCCAGGGGTGTCAAACTGCTGGCCCACAGGCCAGACGCGTCATATAGAAGCCGCACCCATCCCATTGCCAGCAATGGCAAAACAGTCCCAATACATTGTGCAATGTCACATGACGTCGCGAGTTTGACATGTCTGCTTTAACCTGTAATAGCATAACATCAAGTATCTATTTAGATACTTTCTTGCATGGTGGTGCGCAGTGGTTAGAATGCAGCATTGCAGGCTAATTCTGCCTACTGCCAGGAGTTCAGTTCTGACCCGCTCAAGGTTGACTCAGTCTTCCACCCTTCTGAGGTCAGTTAGTTAGTTTTGTTTATTGATTAGCCCATAGGTCATACCAGAATAAAGAGTTCCAACCATAGATTATTAATAAAATCCTATAAAACAGTTTAAAATGAAAATTTAAATACAATAGAGTAAAATACAATAATTTAATGTAAAATGAAGATAAAAATTATATTTCAGTATCACCCCTACAATCTACCCCAATCAGCCTCACATGTGCCGATCTTAGCCGAACCTTCTGGAGTCAGTAAAATGAGCACTTAGATTGTTGGAGACAATATGCCGACTCTGTAAACTGATTAGAGAGCATATGCTTTAAAGGTATATGCATGGTTATATAAGTCTAAATGCTATTGCTATTGCTATTAATCATGCCAGCAGGAGCTAAGAGATGAACAAAGCAAAAATCCATTTGAATGGTACTGCAGACCATCCTTTGAACCACAAGAGACTAAGTACCACACCATTTCCAAACTGGCAATCATGTATGTAAAACCTCCAGTCATCATATTCACAATATGCAGCTGTGGTAGTATTTAGATTAAATACTAAAAGATTAGAAATATACACACAATTGACTTCCGGTTCTGGTACGCGGCGACACCAGTCGTATCTAGGGACTTGTCTCCAGCCCGGCTGGGTTTTCTGTGTTGGTAGACCCCCCCCCCCGTGGGTCAAAAGTTGCCCTGGACTGGCAACCACTGAGAAGGAGGCTTGCTGGTGGCTGCGGGAGAGCGGCAGCTTCTCCCGTGGCTCCAGGTATTTCCTTAGGACCGACGGACCAACGATCGTCCTGCAAGATGGCTGATCATCCTGCTGCACCAGCCGAAGTCACAATTACAGCTAAGCGATATTAGACCCACCAAGGAGGATCCGGGTGAGACCCCTTTAGCCCCTCTCTTTCCCTTACTTGGTTTTTTTTTTTTTGCCTGAAAAAGCTTGGGTTGGAATTATTTTCCCATTTGTAAAGGGCAGCTTCTGTATGTGTGGGAAGAGAGGCATTGAGAATAGAAACTTCTTAAAGACTATACTTTATTTTTACTCATTTTGGGATACAGAAAAAATGCTTTTTTGAATTTTATTAAGAATATTTGGAAGAATATTTCTTTCTCCACTCTTTCCTTTAAAAGAGAGAAAAAAGGGGGGAAATGGTGTCTGGAAAAGTTTCTTTTTAATTTACTGAGGACATCTAGTGGTGAAAAGCTAATATTGCAACTATTTTTTGGATTGAAACCTGACCTTCAAAATATTCCTGGAAGAGATAAGCTGGTGAATATGTGGGAACTGAGGGGGTGGACACTGTTTAATTACAGCCCTCATTAAATAATAATAATAATAATAATAATAATAATAATAATAATAATAATAATAATAATAATAATAATAATAATAATAATAATAATAATAATAATAATAATAATAATAATACTTTCTTTGATTACTTTTAAAATGGAGAAACTCCACTCTCATTTAAATTGCAAGCTTATACTGGAAAAGATTTATGAGGTTTCTAAAGAAATATGTGCTATAAGGAGAAGGATTACTACAGAATGAAGAGTTGATGCTACCCCAAACTTTCAAATTGATCTTCAGATTACATCTGTTTATGCTATAAACCAAAATATACCAGAATTAAAGGAAATTAAGGAATAAGGAATAAGAGAAATGGAGAAATGGAGGTCCAATCCAGATGACAGGAAGCTTATTACTGCCTCAAATAACACCACAAGCAACAAAGAGAGATTTACCAGTTGGAAGGGAAGTGTTGTTGTGGAAACCATCTTGACAGAAAAACAAGCCTAGAATAAGACTGAAAAGAGAAATTTAAAATTATATATATTGGATATAAGGAATTTTAGAACTATGGACTGAGTTAAGGATTAGGGTTTTGAATAGAAATAAGAAAAAATGGGTGATTAATGTATGAAAATTATTATATAATGGAATGAAGGAAAATGAAGAGATGTTTTAGATCGGGATTGAATTAATAGTTAATTGCATGTGATTTTAATAAGATGATGTGTTCTCTTTGATAATATGGATGATATTAGGTTTGATAATTAATTGGATAAAAATAGATCCTTGTCTAAGGGACTCAAATGATTTAAGGTTGTTATTATTTTGTTAACAAAAAAATGATGGATTGATGGATTAGATATGTATAGGATAGATTAATGTTTATTTTAACTGGGAGAGATTTGTGGAAGGAGAAATAAATAAGATCTATGATGAAATTAAAGAATTAGGACATATTTAGAAGAGATACCTGAACTGATAATGTGTGTATTTGAAGTTAAATTTGATTATGGTCTTGTAATTGCATAAAGATTTAAAACAGGTTTAGGATTAATAGAAATTTAAGGTAGAAATAGACTAGTTTAAATATACAAGCTATTTGAGGGAAATAGAGAGGGAATATTTGATGCATTGACTGAATTACTTATATATGTTTTGTTTTTCGATTTTTGATTACCCCAGCTACATGGTGTGTCTTGAACATTTTGTATTAATTAAAAAACCAATAAAATTTGTTTTTTTTTTTTAAAAAAGAAATATACACTCAATTGATACTCTGTTTCCCCGAAAGTAAGGCCTACCCTGAAAATAAGCCCCGTCTTGATTTTTGGGGGTGGGCCTAATATAAGTCCTACCCCAAAATAAGGATGGTGGTGGGGGATGGAGCTGTCCCACATGCCCTGCACCCATCATCTTGCAGCCATCTCCTCGCTAGTCCACTTCTTCTGTGTGTCTTCTGCAGCCAGGCCTGCTTTTCTTAGTCACAGGCGTTTCTGGAAGACCATGCAGCTGAGAACCGAGCTATGGATTGAATCCAAAATGCAGGCCGGAATGCAGCTGCAGAACGAAGCTGCTCCTTCAGTCAGAAGAAGTGGGCCACCTGGGCAGGGCTGTCAGTGCCAGAGTTGAATATAAAAGACACCCCCTTTTGCCTTTTTGGGAGGCAAAAAAAGATAAGACCTGGTCTTATTTTCTGGGAAACACGGATAGATATAATTTCTTTGAAAATATTTGTAGAGTATTCCATGCATATGCGTCTATCCCTAGATAGATAAATTATGAACATTCACACATAGCTCTATAGGAGGGAGATCACTTCCTCCAGGTCCAATCTATCTGGATTAAAACTTATTGATGTACTCCTTCTGTCCAATGTTGTTATTGAGATAAATCTCACAGCACAGCATTCCAGCTCAGCTACTTTGCCTTGTTGAGTTTCATTTGTGTGATGGAATCCAGCAGTTCAGCAATTTATAATTTCCTTTGCTGAAATTGCAGGGCAAGTAAAATCTTACAGCATGTTTTCTGAAACAGCCACTGCTTATAGACTATTTTTCTTTTTTAAAAAAGTATTTTATTTTGAAAAACTTGTTTCTCTTTTTCCTTTTCTTTTTAATCAGTCAGCGCAGTAACATTCATGAAAGACCTCATCATGCATATTTAAATATGCCAGGTAATATTGCTTCTTGTAAGACTTTTTTAATAAAATATTTCTAATTAAGCAATTGGGTTAGGAACACCAATTATCAACCTATTAGAATGTTTACTATCATCAACAAAATATATGCAATTCATTCAAGAGAGAAGCTGCTGGATTAGGTTGAGGCAAATATATTGGAGCAGATGAACAGACTGGCCTTAGAGCATGACATTCCCATATGCTGTGTAGACTAAGCTCTAATACTACAATTTTTGATTGATAAAATATATACAAAATCCATTATATGCTGCATTTGTAGATTTTTAAGCCTGCCTTTGATTCAAAATATCCAAAAATAAGTTGTGGCAAAAATTGAAGGATCTGCTACTGATAGACGTTTGCTTTTACCTTTGAAAAAAATACCATCATATCAAACCCAAAATAAAAGCTAGGTACTCCATCTAGTGCCATTTTTCTAGGGAAATTCCACTGAGGAAGGGAGTTAGGGAAGGTTGGCTCCTATAGTATTCAAAAATTACTTAAATCTGTTGGTCTCAGCCTTAGATAAGTTGGTACATCATCTACCAAGATAATGGGACCTAAGCATGTTTCAACTCTCTTGTATGCAGATATTTATAGTGGTATTGGCATTAATATAGATTGATATGAGAAAAGCATTATAGTCCCTTATAGATTTTTGCTTGGAGGAAACTCTGGAGATTGATTATGACAAGACCAAGGATATAGTTTTGCAGGCTGCCCTAAGGTCCATAGATGGACACTAAATGGACATGAACTGTAACAGTTCAAATTATATAAGTACCCTGGGGGTAATATTTCAGAGTACAAGAATACACCCTAAAGAATGCTGAGAGATCAACTTTGGCTATTCGAGTCTTTTCTAGATACCAGGGAGTCTTATATATTCCAGCTGCAATTAAATTATTTCTTGCTAAAGTTGCATTGTTATATGCAACTTCCCTATAAATGCAGTCCCTGCCATCTAAATATTGTGAGATATATTTTCCAGATTCCATGACGCATACCTAATGGTATTTTCTGGTTGGAAGCTGGTATACTTAACATTGAAATAAGCTTAATTTCTTGAACTATTGGTTAAAAAGAGTTGCCTGCCATAATGGTCTGTTCCCCCTCTCCATCTTAGATAAGTTGAATCATTATGGCTATTCTCTGAAAGCCATATTAGCCTTAGTAAGGCAGAAAATAACAGATATAGACAATCAGGAAACTTGAGTCTCTATTACTATAGGGGTATATCTGGTGTTCAAATTATTAACCTTAGTTCATCTAGATCTCCGAGGCAGATTGGAATATCTAAAAATATAGATGGGCTTTTACTTTAGTATGTTTAATGTTTTGCCTATAGCTGCCTTGATAAGGAGGCATAAAAATAATTCTGTATAATGAATGGCTTTGATTGTGTAGACCTGGTCATGTTGAAGCTAACTGCTCATATTCTTCTGTACTTTCCCTTTTAGCAAGGTATTATGCACATATTTGATACCATTAATTGCAAATTATCTAAGCAATCCAGATTTATTGCATCTCTAGTATTTATTATCTAAATGTTGCTAAATGCTGATACATTGCCTGCAGATATCAAAAGGGAAAAATGTATGATTATTTGCGAGAACAAATATTGGAGAGTATTGATCATTACCAAGATAAGAAGGTTAATAGAAATTGTTGGCAATTCATCAGTTGGCAATCCCAGGGGGAAAAAGTGATCATTGCAAAATCTAATGCTTTCAATATATGCTACACTCCAAGATGTTAAAGAAAATGAAGACTGGTTCCCAGTTTGCCCTTGTGAAAAGAAAGGATTTTCTTCCATTCACAGAAATAACAGTAAACAAGCAGAAGTTCCATCTACAAGGGCCAATTTCTCTTCTAGTAGTAGCTCCTAGAATCGTTGCATACTCTTTTCCAGGAGTCGATTGGGAAAAATTGTTATACAGAAAAACAACAGCAAAAACAAATAATTGTAAATTAATTCAGCCACAGGGCATTGGAGTGTGCGTGTCAAAAAGTCAAAAGGGGAGCTGGGACTGAGGCCCCACTCTTTTGCATGTGCTTTGCACATGTGATGCACATAAAAATGGGTTGGGATTTGATTGCATGATTGTGGGGGCCATCTTGATTTCTAATTACTGCATCTCACCCTACAGACATGCTTGTTCAACTCATACAAAACGTGGTTCTAAGTCATAGAGGAAAACATTAGTTTTGTCAATAATTATTTCTTTTAGGTGATGGGAATTGTGGAAAGGTTTCACAAATACTAAGGCACTGAGAGACATTTATGTTCCTTTACTCTTTCCAAATGTTTTACAAAATCACCATATCACTTTAGGAGCAATACTAATATAAAGTGCATTTCTCAGACTGTTCTTTGAGTAACTCAACTTTCTTACTTTCCAGAAATCATCCAACTATAACTTTTGCTTGCCTTTTCATTAATGCAGTATAAATCCATTTGTACCTATTTCAAGTCTATGAGTTGATTCCGGTACTAAAAGTTACATGGATGGTGAAACTGATACACATTTCATTTTTGTATTTGTGAAATGGTCCATTATTTGTTTGAGCAGAAAAAAATCCTCACCTCCAAATATCTTAAGGTCGGGAAGGAAGCAAATAACCAAACCAATTTAAGTGTCTGTTGAAATCTTTTACTTTTTATATAGAGGATGAGATGGCAAACTAGAAAAATGGCACACTATCGTATTAATTTGAGTTAAGACTAGTGAAATGATTCTAAAGAAAGGTGAATCTAAAGTGCTGAAAAAGCAATTATTCATACCATAGCATGTCAAAGACCAAACAAAATACAATGTTTTTTTCATTAAAATTTAAAATGGCATTACTTAAAACTCTGCAAGGCTTGTCAACACAGGAGCATTTATTTTACTTCATTTCTGATTCTCATTAAAAAATAGGTTCTGGAAAACTATTGTCACTGTGCAAATAACAGATTGTCAGATTGTCAACTGAGCAATTTGCTTCAAGAAAGAAAACCAAGCACAACTCACAAACATAGGAACAAAGCAAATATGTCCTAGGGCAAAAAGAGAAATAGTAGTAGCATTTAAATGAGAATGGCTTTCAAGGTAATGAACTCTCTGCTACTAAAAAAAAAGTTTTTAAATGCAGCTGCTTTCTGGAGCTTGAACAGAAGAAAAAAAAATATTGACAAGGAATTTATTGACACAGTTTGGAAGTAGGCTTGACAAACAAACCTTATTTCCAAGGGATGTGATTATGTGTGTCTGTGTGCAAGTCTGTAGAGATCAGAAAGTTGTTTTGTTTTTTTCTCCCAAACAGCCATGATTTCAATGTAGAATGCCAATCGAGAAAACACGGCCCATGGCCATCTTGCATTCTTCCTGCAGGCAAGTTCCAGTAATGTCACACAGTTCTTAATTGAAATGCTTCATTGATCCCCGGTTAAATGCTCCTCAGCATCATTTCAGACAATAAGAAGCCTAATATATCCATGATGTCTGAGCCTACATATGAACAAACATCAGTCCCCTGAAATCTACATATTCAGATCTCCTTGAGCTGGGCTCTCTGTTATATGCAACCATGATGCTTATCTGATTTTTAGATGATGGTCTCATAAATTTCAAGTCACTCTGTTTTCAAACTCCTTCACTTATCTTTTATTCTGCTCTGGTTGAATAATTCTCAAGGCTAAGGGGAGCAGAAAACAGAAATGACCTTCATCTAATAATGAAGGTGGGCATTATAAATTAGATGGTTCCTGCCATCTAATATGTAAAGAGACAATAAGGCAAGTGAGCAGAAATTGAAGCAAGTTATTTCAAAAAACAATCAATAATAATCATTCCTCTAAATCACAGGTGTCAAACTCATCACATCACGTGATGTGTCACAACGTATCACAACTCTTTTTACATTGCCGGCAATAGGGTGGGCATGGCTTTGGTATGATGACACCCCCTGCTCTATATATATGAAAGTGATTTAGGTATTGAAATAACAAGAATCATCAAAGGAAGCTGTGAAAACCTCAATGTATTATTTCAGCTGGTCTTAATTTGACCAGATGTTTGTCAAATACAATGTCATAAAACAAGCTACACAAATCTATTCAAGAGCATGACCTACTGACACCATAGAATTTATTTCCATGTGAAAATGTGCAGGTTTCAAATCTGAATCACTGTTGTGGAGCTGGATTATTTTGGGATGGAAAAGAATGGGATGGGATTTGAAGAATCAGTTCAAATAGAGGTTACAAAGAAAGATGATCTAGGCTATGAATATATTACAAAATATTGCAAATTAATAACATCTGGGTCATACATGCCAAAATGTTCTGCTGATAACTAGGTTAAGATAAATGAGATCAAGATGTTTTTAACTCCAAATTTATATTATAAGAAATCTTCCATTTTTCATATCCTTTCAGACAGGTTTATAAAGTGTTCAGTAATTTTCTTTGGCAATAGTGTTTCTTTATAACTACACAAAACGCAGTGCCATAAGAGAAAAATGGATTCTATTGCTCACTTTTCCAAGTTTATCTCTGTTATGTTAACTTCTGATATGGTCTGTAATAAAAACATCCAAACTTTGTTCTGCTTCTGAATAATTAAGATGTAGGTTGACCTTTATTTATTAAAAACTTGTGCTAGTTGAAAAATTCTGGCAGTTGAGGTATAGACATCTTGATGTTCCCAGGGTCGAGAAACACTGTTTTAATTGATTTGTTTTTGTCCCTATTATTTCTTTAAAATAATAGTAACCATGTAGGCCTGTTCTTCGACTTTGAGCTGTCTTCCGAATTTTAGAAATACATTGTGCTTGGGCCTCTGTTATTGTAGCTTTAAATAACAGCCAAACTTTTTAGAGTGAGCTTGCTTTTTCCAATTTACTTTAGAATTTCCACTCTCTCATCACTTCCATAATCAACTGCTCTAGCATGTAGTCATTTATAGTAACTTACAACTTCATCTGTCTGTCATGGTTTGAACACATAAGCACCCAGTTGACACATTTGCCATTATCCATTCTATCAATTTTACTCAGAAATTGACAGCTACCAGGACATGGTAGTTGTTCTCATATATTTTCTTTCTTGGCAGAAAGTGCAATAAAAAAGAATTAAAGTATTGAATTATGAACAATGTATTTTCCATTGATTTTATTACTGGGGCTGAAATCTTGTCATATAGGAAAGAGTCATGCTTTTCGCAGACTATTGAAAAACTGACAGAGAAAGTCCTTCTAGCTGTCTAATATCAATATTTGTGTGGAATAATTACATTGCACGATTGTTGTCTTCTTGTTGTTTTCCAACTCATTGATATGGCATTTCAAAAGAGTATCTGTTTCTACAAGATCAATGAACTTTCCAGAACCAAATGAATATGTGAAATGAATTAAATGACATAGTCAATCAATCACTCAGTAAAAATGAGTATAGGAATATTGTACATTATATTGATATCATAAGGGCCAGATCTCCAACAATTAGTTAAAAATCCATATTTCATCCTAAAAGATACATAAATGCAATAGATATAATATAGTCTAAGTCTAACTTTTTTATATAAATTGTTAATACAGCCTTACTATTTTGTAAAGAACATATTAATTTTTTGTGGAGATAATGACACATGCAAGTTTATCAGCCTGTATCAAAGGATATTTGAAGAGAAGATATTGCCACTCTACTTTTCTGACTGCTCATATGCTCAATTAATAAAAACTGATCATGTAGTACTTTTAATTAGTATCTGGATACATATTCTTCAGCTTTTTCAAAACTTGCAAAAGGCATTCTTTATGATTTAAACTAAACTCTAGCAAATTAAAAATGCCTTCTTTGCCATAAAGCTTAAAGAGAAGAATAAAGTGCTTCCCCAAATAAACCTCCAAAAAGTGCATTACATTTCTGAAAATGTATTTTAGACTTAATGTAATTCCATATTTTGTATAACTTACCCATATATGAGGACCACCATAACAAGAGTTGAATACATTGGTAAAATTAGAACTGTCCAGTATGTAAGAGGTGCCAAATACTAAAGTGAGATTTATTTTATGCAGCCCTAGAACGTGCTTGTAATGTCAAATATCACTTTTTAGTATAGCTTCTGTTAAGCTTGATATCAAAGCTCTAATAATCCAATTTGGCTACACATGACGTGTGTGTGTGTGTGTGTGTGTGTGTGTGTGTTTGTATGTGTGTGCATGCACATGATGACTACTTTTACTAATCACTGCAGTTTTCTCAGCAAGATTTTGGAAGTGGTTTGCCATTAATCTTGAAGCATCATAAGCATTATGATGATTCTGAATGCAACATCCTGGGTAGTTATACACACTCTCAGAAAATCATATATTATGCCCCTAATCTGCAAGCTGCATTCACTGCTAGTCTGCTTCCGGGTCCAATTCAAGATATTGCTTTTAACCTTTACAGCCCGGTATCCCAGGAGGCGGGCCTTCTCTTCCATGGTTTCTGCCTTACAGAACTTTTCCCCTGCTCTCTGCCGGAATCAGATTAATAATTCCATCCCTGTTTTCATTCCAGAAGTCTCTCAAGACCTGGTTATTATCACCTACCTTCTTTTCATTCTTAACAATGTTTTTTATATATTTTTTGTAATGACCGTTTTAATATATTTGTTGTTTTCATTGATTGTTATATGCTGCCCAGATTCATTTCTATAAGATGGGCGGCTATATAAATGCGATAAATAAACATACAACTAAAAGTAATACCTGGTCATTGCTTGCTGAAAGAATGTAAGGATATTTTAAAGTAACATTATTCCGGCTGGCCAGAGTACACTTCAGAATGCTGAAGTGTTTGAAAGAGTTCCGTTTCTCAGGGTTACCTTTCATTTTGCATTTACAATTCCACATAAGTCGTGATGGGCAACTTTTCTATACCATAAATAAAACATTAGACCCATTTTTTCTTGGTAGTGACAAGGCAAGGGAAGTGTTTGGTCTGCCTGAAGCCAGATGATTAGCTCACATGGGTATGATCTCAAGAAGTTCTGTTGTTGCTTGCTTTTATCAATAATAATAATAATAATAATAATAATAATAATAATAATAATAATAATAATAATAATAATAATAATAATAATAACAACGTTGGAAGGGACCTTGGAGGTCATCGAGTCCAACCCCCTGCTCAGGCAGGAACCCTACACCATTTCAGACAAATGGCTGTCCAGTCTCTTCTTAAAAACTTCCAGTGTTGGAACATTCACCACTTCTGGAGGCAGGTTGTTCCACTGGTTAATTGTTCTAACTGTCAGGAAGTTTCTCCTTAGTTCTAGGTTGCTTCTCTCCTTGATTAGTTTCCATCCATTGCTTCTTGTCCTGCCTTCAGGTGCCTTGGAAAATAGCTTGACTACCTCTTCTTTGTGGCAGCCCCTGAGATATTGGAATACTGCTATCATGTCCCCCCTCGTCCTTCTCTTCATTAAACTAGACCAGGGGTAGGCAACCTTGGCTCTTTTATGACTCGTGGAACTCCCAGAATTCCTGAGCCAGCTATGCTGAGGGGAAAGGGAGAGTTTCCAAGCTGAGCCATGCTGGCTCAGGAATTCTGGGATTTGAAGTCCACAAGTCATAAAAGAGCCAATGTTGCCTACCCCTGAACTAGACATACCCAATTCCAGCAGCCGTTCCTTATATGTTTTAGCCTCCAGTCCCCTAATCATCTTTGTTGCTCTTCTCTGTACTCTTTCTAGAGTCTCAACATTTTTTTTCCATCGTGGTGACCAAAACTGGATGCAGTATTCCAAGTGTGGCCTTACCAAGTCATTGTAAAGTGGTATTAATACTTCACATGATCTTGATTCTATCCCTCTGTTAATGCAGCCTAGTACTGTGTTGGCCTTTTTGGCAGCTGCAGCACACTGCTGGCTCATATTTAAGTGATTGCCCACTAGGACTCTGAGGTCCCTCTCACAGTTACTACTATTGAGCAACGCACCCCCTATACTATACCTGTACATTTGTTTTTTCTTGCCTAAATGTAGAACCTTACTTTTTTCACCTTTGAATTTCATTTTGTTAGATAGCGCCCAGTGTTCAAGTCTGTCCAGTTCCTCCTGTATCCTAAGCCTATCTTCTGGAGTGCAGCTGTGGTCTTGCATGAACCAGGATTTTGGCATCTAGGACACTATGTCTGTATATGGCATCCAAATCTTCTTGGTATCAAATTAACATCAACCTTATCCAATATTTTATTCCTTTATTTTTTTTTTAAGGAACAGGATTTGATTCCCACATCTTTCCTATTTCCAATAAATAGAACGATATGGCAGTACATCAGATATGTACAATATATATAGTAATAATTATAGTAAAGTAGATCTTTACTCTGTATGTCATGTTTATAAACATGGTGCCTCCTCCTAACAAACTCTTTGGATTGTAAAGAATAGACTCTAATGTTACTATAAAACAAGAAGCTTTTTCTGGTTGTATTTTCATATATGAAGGAGAACAATATACTGTATTAATGATCATTATTATAAAATTCTTAATATACGTTAGGTTTAGAAACACATTTCTCTATCTTCATTCTGATAAACAGCGTGTTCAAATACATTTATTTCTTTCAGCATTCCAAGTATTTTCTTGAATTTAACCAAGCCCTGCCAATAAGTCACAAGTGACTTTATGGCTGATGACAACATCTGCCCCTATTTTGCTTTTCTTCCTGTGCACAATTGATTTTTCATGGATGTCTGCTTTTTAGCACAGCAGCCTAATTTTTTAAAAGAGAAAAGTCACTGTGATCAGCCTGTTAAAAATCCTTCCCAGAGGAAGCTTTTAAACCCTAGTGGAACTGAATTTTGCCTATTGTTCTCATTTTTCGTGTTTCATGCTCCATTTTATTTTTTAAAAATTATGAACAGTCATGAAAGTACTAAACCATTATCAATATGACTGACTTGATCTATTAAGGAGAAAGTACTGCAAGCCCCACACTTCTGGGAGCTTCAGGTCTGCAACTTGGAAGCTCTGTTTCTCTGTGGCTTCATCAACAACATGGACTAACATCTCTCTGGGGATCAGGCTTATCCTTTCTTAATTTTTCAAAAACTCTTGAAAACCAAGCTGTTTTGAGAGTCTTCCCCTGATTTGGTATTGCCACCTTTATTTCTATTTTCATGATACTGTTATTTTATTGTTCCTGTTTATGACTGTTGGGTTTTTAAAATTGTGCCTTGGGTATTTTAAATTGTACTATTTATTTGGCGAATGCCTCTGAGAATCTTGTTGACTGCAGTAGGATAAAAATATGCCTAAATAAATGTAACCTTGGTGGGATATAAACAAATTAAGAAATAGAGTTTCTAAGGAGTACCAGAAAATTAAAAAAAAATAGTATTATAGGAGCTTCTTTTGCATCAGATCAGACTAAGCTGTCTGTCTGGTTTTGTATCATCTCATTTCATCTAGCCTATGATCTAATTTGAAGCATTATCTGAATTGAGTCTATTCAGGCCTTCAGCAACCTAGGTGAGCCTGGTTCATATGGAAGAAAAGAGGGGAATTAAAAAGAGTTTGATAACAGAGATAAAAGGGGATATCAGGAAGAACGAAAGGCAGGGAAAAAAGGAATGCCAGGAAGAAGGGAAAGAAGGAATACTCCAAGTAGGGCAAAGGGATAATCCTACCTGTTTTAGGGTCTAGCCCCATTCTGTGTTTGCTTAAGCATCACTCACTCTAAGCAGAAAGCCCTTACTTAAAACAAACAAACAAACCTTGCCTTTCTCTATTATTCCCCAGATTTGTTGACCACATATAACCACCTTGAAGTTGCTAGGAGCTGAATTTAGGAAACTGTGTGAAGACATGTTGTTTATCACTATTTTATATCCCTTTTCTAAGCTAATGTTAAATATGTGTGCAATTTGTCCCACCCCAGTCCCCTCCCCGATTTTTGGAAAGGTCTCATAATATTAGAATCTAGAAAAATAAGCGGGACATTTTGAATTCTGAAAACAAAGCAGCAACTTCAGTTGCTGTAATTTGCAGACTGTGACTATATTCACATGAGAAACTTAATTCAACTGAAGACAGTATTAGCACGTCATTGAACCCAGTAACCAATTTAGTTCTTAGCCTAAAAAACAAACAAAACAACTTTAGTTTGGTGCTAAACTCTTTTCCTTCGATCTGCCAAATTGGGTGACCATAAACTTAGTCATATAGGTTAACACATCACATTATTATTTTTGTAGGTTGACATAGCTAAAATTTGGAATGTACCCACAAAAAGTGGGCTTCCCTAAAAATTCCTAATCTCAGAATTTGTTTTCCCTCAAAAACTCTCCTGTGAAGCAGGTTGAACTGAGTGGCTGCTCCAAAATCACCCAGGGAACTTCCAGGTCTGAGTTGAACAAGAATGTATACCTTCCCATTCCTAACCCAGTACCTTGACCACTACTCCACCCTGGCTCCCTGTTTTGTTTTGATCTTCCAAAGTGTGTTTGTGAGGAGGAAAGGGAGAGCCAAATTGGAGAAAAGCAGGGAAGAAAGTGGGTGAAAGGGACTTCACCCTTCCTGTCTGCCATAGGTTTCAGCCCAATAAGCTCAAACTCAACCCCGACAAGACGGAGTGGCTATGGGTTCTGCCTCCCAAGGATATTTCAATCTATCCGTCCATTAGCCTGGGGGGGGGGAGCTTTTGACCCCCTCGGAGAAGGTCCGCAACTTGGGCGTCCTCCTCGATCCACAGCTAAATTTGGAACATCATCTTTCGGCTGTGGCGAGGAGGACATTTGCCCAGGTTTGCCTGGTGCACCAGTTGCGGCCCTATTTGGACCGGGAGTCTCTTCTCACAGTCACTCATGCCCTTATCACCTCGAGGTTCGACTACTGCAATGCTCTCTACATGGGGCTACCTTTGAAAAATGTTCGGAGACTTCAGGTAATGCAGAATGCAGCCGCGCGAGCAGTGTTGGGCTTGCCTAGAAATGCCCACATTTCGGCATCACTCCGCGAGCTGCATTGGCTGCCAATTGGTCTCCGAACCCAATTCAAAGTGTTGGTTATGACCTATAAAGCCCTACATGGCATTGGACCAGGTTATTTACGGGACCGTCTGCTGCCCCATGAATCCCAGCGGCCGGTTAGGGCCCACAGAGTGGGCCTTCTCCAGGTCCCGTCAGCCAGACAGTGTCGCCTGGCGGGGCCTAGGGGAAGGGCCTTCTCTGTTGCGGCCCCGGCCCTCTGGAACCAACTTCCCCCGGAGATCCGTGTCGCCCCCACCCTCTTCGCCTTTCGTAGATTGCTTAAAACATACTTTTGCCGGCAGGCCTGGGGCAGCTAACACCTTGCCCCTAGCCAGTGTATGTTTCTGTGTATGTTTGTGGAGTGATTGGTTTCTTTTAGCTCAAGGGTTTTTTATAGATATGTGTTTATTGTAATTTCTATCATGCTGTGAGCCGCCCTGAGTTCTTTGGAATAGGGCGGCATAGAAATTAAATAAATAATTAAATAAATAATAATAATAAGATAACCGCAGATATTTTTTTAAAATAATAAAAAAATAGGTCACAATACTGTAAGAAAATAGAAAAAGAGAAACTTGGCTATTTTTTTTTTTACAAAGGAGGCTGAGGTATCAATCAAAATTCAGTCTAATTGGGGCAGCCTTACACTGAGTTGATCATATGCTGTGGTGATTTCCCTTGAAAGTTAAAGGCTGACTGGGTCAGTTGCACCATGAGAACAGAGCAAATATTTTCTTGGCAATTTAAAAAGATGTTGTGTCTTTACTTGGTTTTTGATTTAGCAGGAAGAATTTGTGAAAGACTTATTCTGCAGATGAAAAATAAATTAAAACATACAGGAAAGAAAATTGTGAAAGTATTGATCTGGCTGCCATTAGCTGTTCAAAACTTCTGAAAGTTTTTTTTATATATCTGGAAATCTGACACTGCACAGTTAATAGCACTACTTGTCTCTAGTGATCTACACCAACAGAAATCAATAAAAAGTTCTTCTGATTGTCATATACCTTTTTATATATATATCCAGTGCTACAAAAAGAGATATAGGATCCTCCCCTAGTTAAATATCATTGAAATTGTCCTTAGCATTCTTCAGAATTCTAGCATACCATCTGACTATTCTTTTCAAAGTTGAATTTGTTTTTGTGAATTCTGGCTGCCATTCATAAACCAGACATCTCACCCAATTCTTTAAATCTCCCAGTAAAGTAATAATTTGGGTTGATATATTATACTAAATCATAATGTGATTTGTTTGCTTTTGGCTTAGTGTGTTGTATGAATCCAGTCGTTGTGGCCTAAAACCAGTTTCAATAAATGCAACCTAAGGTACCAAAGCTGTATACAGATCCTGAAAAGCAACTGTGGCTCCAGACCAGAACATCTCAGATAGTTATCACTAAATTGGAATTGCTAATTAAGATGAGAAGGCACTTATTAAGTACATGATAAGGGAGTGATCATTATTAAAATATAGAAGTTAATTCAAATTCACCGAGTGGAGATGCAACCAAATGTTATTCTCCTCCAGTTCCTACCTTTTTGTACCACCAAAGGCCAGAAAATCTTGTAAACCATCTGATTTAATTCCATCTTCTGCTTCTCCAACTGTTGGCTCCATTCTAATATCCTCTTGAAGTCCCCCAGAGGTGAAAAAACCCACTGTTTCCTTCCATGATGGTCATCACTGTTGTGCTGCTTTTACCTTATAAATATTCACTGAAATCTAGTTTCCTGTAGCAAAGGTTCAGGGAGCTCTGGGGCAAGAAGACAAGTTCTTTGTCTACTGCTAGGTGACAATATATACAGCATAATAAACAAAAAAAATATCCAGTGAAGTAAAGTCATCACCATCACCATTAGGAAATATATAGATCAGCGGTTCTCAACCTTTTTCAGGCCGCGACCCCGTCCTGCATCGCGCATGCGTGGTGCTACCCCCTGCGCCGCGCATGCGTGGTGCTACCCCCTGCGCCAGCCGAGGCATAGGCAGCTGCCCATTTGGGGCAGCAGCAGGCAGGCCCAGGTGCTCCTGGGCGGCGACGACAGTGCAGGGCGACCATGGGCTGAGCCACCAGATGGCCCAGCCCAAGGGAGGTAAAAAACCCGCCGGGCCCCACGTGCGCCAAAAACCCTCCCTGCACCTGCCGGCCTCCCACCTCCCACCCCTGGCCCTCTTTTACTTTCAGTTTTAGTAGTTGCTCAGCAGGGAGGGGTGGAAACTTCCGGAGAGCTCGCCTTCGCTGCAGACAACTTGCAGCACCATTTGCAGACTGGGACTTTTGGCGGGCTCAGCAGGGCAGAGACAGCCTGGACAATTCCTATTGGCTCTATTCAAGAGAGTCTATTCTATTGGCTTTCAAAAGCCAATAGAATAAGAGGGAGTAGCACAGCTAAGGAAAAGGGGGAAAAATGGCGGACTGCGTTGTTTGGCAACCCCTGTGAAATGGTCATTCGACCCCAAATGGGGTCGCGACCCACAGGTTGAGAACCGCTGATATAGATCAAAGGGAACAAAACAACTACTGCACCAAAGGGGGGGGAGAGATCATCTAAAAGTTACCTCCAATGGAAAATCAGCAAAGAGGAAATTAAGTAGATCTGCCACATCATGCCAGTTACCAACAGACTGTTTCCTATATGGGCAGAATCACATGCTGTGCACATGAATGACTCCCCTGCAAGAGTCACCTTGCAGGGGAGCATGGGCAGTAGAAAAATGTAATAAATAACCATCCCTACATTTTATGCAACTCCAATAAAAGGGCTCTGTAAAGAATTGTTTCTTTTTTTGTTAATAAAGATTTGTGAAAAGGAGGAAAGACACAAGAAAGGACTTGAAAACAAGTTCCTCTATGATCAGAGGAGCAAAATCCATTAGAAATTGACAGTCCTATATGCACCTGGGTACCAAATTGTATATGTAAAAAAATCAGCATATCATCACCACCATTTAGAGGCTGTCCAACTCTACATGGCTTAGAAATTTAGAAAACGAGGGGGGGGGAAATAAAGGAAAAAATCTGAAGCATCCAGATAACTGTTACCATATCTCATACACTGCCAAACCCCACCATCACTGAATGGGCTGCTGCCCTAAAGCCTGAGAGAACAGCTAATTATTAAATTATTAATATTAATTATTAAAGAGTTGCAGAATCTCATCATCAGGATGCAAGTTACATGGATCTCTGGTCTGGGTTGTGGAGTATCATTCAAAAGAGCAATTAGTGACACAATACTGTGAAGCCTATTGGGAATCAATTTAGAATCGGCAACACTGATATTATGTGCAAGTAGCTTATTTCACCCGCTACCAAGAGAGCTGCTAAATTTTGGATCAAAAGCAGTTTCCAAGGAGGCGCCACATCCAACCATGGGTTGTCAAGAGCATGAGTCACCTTGGAAGATGGCCACCTGAAGCTTTTGGTTGCTGCAAAATTATATAAGGTAAGCAGATTTCACCTGGAGAAAATGAAGCTAGAGTTAACAAGGTTCTGTGACCTATAAAGTTTCATACAAATTCATACAGCACCTTGAATTGGAGCTGAGGCCAATTAGCAATTACTGCAGCTACTGCAGAATAAGTCTTGCAATATTGAATATCTGTAGCTCCGGTGAAGGTTCGTTCTCCAAGCTTGTGCGATGGTTTCCAGACATTTTGTTACCAGGCTAGGTAACATCTTCAGTGGAGTTTAGGGGATGTCACTGTCAGTGTTCTTCTGTTTGTAAGGCTTTCAAGTGTGGGTCTTGTGATGGGCCTTGTGATGGGTCAGGTGTGAATCATCAGTGAGAGGGCCTCACGTGACACACCCACACCTGAAGCCCTTATACTGTAAACAGAAGAACACTGACACTGACATCCCTTAAACTCCACTGAAGATGTTACCTAACCTGGTAATGAAACCTTTGGAAACCAACCCACAAGCTAAATAAGTCTTATTCTGCTATACTGGCTGATTCTGGTTAGCTACATAGACAGCTGCATCTGGTGCTAGCTGCAACTTCTGATTTGGTCTTCAAAGACAGCTCCATGTAAAGTAAGGTATTGTGGTTAAACAGAGATATTAAAGACATGAGCCATTTATCTTCAGTTCCCCCTGGTTTGGGAAAGGGTGCAGCTAGTGAGTCTGCTGAGCCTGGCTGAAGGCTCTCCTGCCCACATTCCAGCAGGAACTGTGAGTCCAGGAGAACTCACAAAATGCACACTAGTTCTTTCAGATGGAGCACTCATCTTCAGAAGAGTTAAAAGAGCTGTGATAAAGGAGGCAAAACTATGAGTATTTCTTCCAAAACAAAAAACTTGCAAAATAATATGTTTTAGTTTGATCTTGTCCATCATACTTCATGTAGGCCTGTTGAAATCAGCTTTAATGTATTGTTCTTGCTGCCTCTTTTCATATGCTTAAATATTATTATTTGCCCTGTGAAATAATCTGATAATGTTCCAAAACAGTCTAGCAAATTGTTTCACATAGTAGCCAGCTATATACCCCTGGGAAGCCCCTAAACAAGTGACTTTTGCTAGCAGGTACAAAAGAGTCATGCCACCTGTAAATCTATAAATTCATGTACAAGCACCATGATTGACACACAGGAGAACACAAACCTCAAAGGTAAACACTGTTAGTAACAATAAAGCTTTTGAAGTTTTTTTTATTGGACTTTGATCACTCAAAATGATATGGTGCTATTCTTCTAACCAAAGATTGCAGCCAAAAATATTTAGATTTGAAACAGAAGAGGAATACTAGATGTATTACAAAATAACATTTTTCACTATTTATTGCAGAACTTAAATCATATTTCATAATATGCATATATTATTCATATTCATAAAAAGCAAAATATTGTCCCAGCATTAAAAGGCTATTTATCTCTGAATGCCATCACTAATTTTATACTAGTGAATATTATCTGAAAAGCTAACTGGTTTTCATTGGAGTTTTTCTGGAATAGGAGACTTATGTTCTTTCTTACTTGCCCAATTTTTTGATGTTCTTCTTAAATTGGTGCAGGCATTTGGTTTTTTACAACAGCTATTGTCTTCTATGAATGGAATTTCATTCTGAAGCCTTTGTTGTAAGAAGGAATTGAGCGCTGACAGAAATGTAACAAGGAACACATCTGCATGACAATGAGTATTCAAAGATCCATAGCCAGGGCCAAGATCCCACAAGTTACTCTGAATGTGAGCAGAAATTTAAGAGCTGTTCTATGCAGTAGTCAATAGAAACAAAAGAGAGAAATCTTCTTTGATGTTATAAATCATAACAAAGAGACAGGAGAGAATAATAAAGGTGTACTAGGTCTACTACTGGTATCACATTTATTTTTTATCTTGCCTTTATTATTATAAATAAGTCAAGGCAGTGTTCATACTTAACACTCCTTTCTCCTTTTACAAGGAGTCTTCAAGTTACGATAGGTCACTTAGTTACACAACAAATTATAGCAGACTTCCAAAAGGTACTTTTGACCTGGTTTTCAATTTATCATAGCTGCACACAAATGCACACACTCACATACATATGCCCATAATGACATGATCACATTTTGGGCACATGGCAACTAGTTCACCTTTATGGCCATTTGCAGTGACTGCAATTTTTGATGGTGTTATTTTTTTTGTTGGTTTCTAGTATTTACTTCTGGTTTCTGGCAAAAAACATGCATTGGGTAAGATGGATTTACTTAACAATTGCTACAAGAAATGCTGAAAAATCAGATCTGGTCATATGATACCTCAATTTATGATGGCAACGTTTTAATTCTGGGATTGATTACAGTCGCAATTCCAGGACAACATGTAGTTTCTCCATAAAAAATCTCCTGTGAGATGTGTTGGGCTGAGAGTGTGTGACTATCCCAATTTTCAAGCAAGTAATGAGACTCTTCAATTGTACTGAATATATAATAAGGTCATGCATAACTAATAGTGACATTCAATTCATGTGCTTAAGATCAAATACTTGTGGTAAGTATAGTAATTTAAGTTTCACCAAGCTTAATATAAGTTAAATACCATGTTGGTTAACAGGCTTTATTCACCAGTACTGGCAAGAGACCATGTCAAAGAAAGAAAACGTTTAGACATCTTTGAGTCTAAATTATTGCTGATTCAGGAGAGTTTCTGGTTCAGGATTTATTGTTATCCCTTGTTTGCGAAATCAGAAACTCTACACTACTATTCTGGGATTTATGGACTTCCAAATGTAACACCCAACATCCTGAGCATGGCTATGCTGAAGTGGTGGATAATGTAGTTCAACCGATGGAAACTAATCAAGAAGAGAAGCAACCTAGAACTAAGGGGAAACTTCCTGACAGTTAAAATAATTAACCAGTGGAACATCCTGCCTCCAGAAGTGGTGAATGCTCCAACACTGGAAGTTTTTAAGAAGAAACTGGGCAGCCATTTGTCTGAAATGGTATAGGGTTTCCTGCCTGAGCAGGGGGTTGGACTAGATGACCTCCAAGGTTCCTTCCAACTTTTATTATTATTATTATTATTATTATTATTATTATTATTATTATTATTATTATTATTATTATTATTATTATTACTACCAAGAGGGCCCAAAGGTTTTCTGATTCCTAATTTAAAATGTACCTAATCATATTTTCAGGACTGAACTGCTAAAAGATGCTTTACGGTATTTTCTGCTATTTGTCTTATCCAAATGTACCCAACTGGAATAAAATTACCAAATTAATCAAGGAGCTGAATAGGAACAATTCAGAAGTTGTTAGTGGCCTAAAGTGAGGAGGCTTTTCCTAATCCAGTCTTCATTAATTTTTCAGCTTGACTTTCAGCAACAAGAATTGGTCCATGAGGAAATGAACGATCAATGAAATACAGATTAAATTACCTTTAAAACAGAAATACAGGAACAACTTAGAGCAATCAATAGCCTAAAGAAAACAAACACAAGTAAAAGAAAAAGTTGACAATCTCAGTAACAAGCAAAGGAGTAATAAAATGAATTAGTCCTCAAGTTTGGGAACAAGAATTCTTTTGAAGACTTTTAAAAGCTGTTGATAAGGGATTTCTTCTTCTTACAAGAATATAGATTAATCAGTAATTGAATCCAATTCATTTTCAACTTGAAAGGAGCAGGGAAATGCAGAACCAGAAATGAGTGGAAGCTTGACCACCCATCAACTATGGTTTGTAAAAACCATCACTGTCTGTTCTTTATTGTGCAAATGACAGTCCACCAAAGGAATTCTTACAATAAGGATATGGTTCTAGAGATGAAACCGTAACCCTACCCCTTTGACTCTTGCAACAGAGTCATTCTGTTATTATAAGTCTAGAATATGCCTGAATTTTTCATCTTGAAAATTTTGGTCTATAGACAGTATGCAAGTAAAGTACAACTATACACCAATAGCTGAAAATTAGATGATAAATGTTTTCCTTACATAAAGATTGCAAAGATTAATTGTCACAGTCTTCATAAACTTCCTTAACAAGGCTCATGATACTGGCCTCTCCCTTGTTCCTGTTCTTTAACTCCAATTTTCTAAATTTGAATAATTATAGGTAGTCCTCAACTTAAAACAATTCATTTGGTGATTGTTTGAAGTTACAAAGGCACTGAAAAAAGTGACTGATGACCATTTTTCACACTTATGATCATTGCAGCACCTCCATGGTCGTGATCAAAACTCAGATGTTGGCAACTGATTCAGACAGTATTTATGCCAATTGCAATGTCTTGGGGTCATTTGTTCATCTTTTTCAACCTTCTGACAATCAAAGTCAATGTGGAAGCAAGATTCACTTTACAACTGTGACAGGAAAGGTTGTAAAATGGGGCAAAATTCACGTAACAACTGTCTCACTTAGCAACAGATATTTTGGGCTCAATTGTTGTAAGTCAAGAACTATCTGTATTTTCTCCTTTGCTTTGCTTTGCATTGCTTTCACATGAAAGATCCTTTATTTCTGAGCTGCTGGCTTCAAAAGCTGTGTTCTTCCCTTGATTCAGGTCCTTTAACAGTGAGACAGGAGAATATCTTAGCATGGTACCATGTCCCAAGTATCTCAGAAAAAAAAACAGCATTTCAGATAATTATGTTTTGTAATTTTTATTAAAAAGACAAAGGTATTCATGGAGAGAAAAAAAATCAATCTGACATTTCTCAAGCTACCTGAGCCATAAAAATTGCAACAGCATGAAGAATGAACAGCTTTGTTACAAAGAGAGGTAATGGCACAAGAAGAATCTGTATCTTTATCTAACTCTCTATATCTAACCTTAAATATATTTCATAAATAAATTTCAGTATGTTGTATGCTTGTTAAAGATCTGTCATTTTAGAAGAATTTGGCCCCAGTTTCATAAATGCAAATAAATTGCAAACTAAGTTGCAAGGAGATGAGAAGTACCGTGATCTTCCAGTGCATGTTTTTTAATTTCCTGAAGGACTTCAATATATATAGCTCTTTAATCATAGAATAAATTATTCTTTAGTAGTAGCAACTTAGCATATCTCTTCAAACTGATTTGTTTGTGTAAGAACTCATCAATGAACTTGCATCATTTAAATCTCATTTCAAGAAGTAAAGTGATTCCACACTCTGGACTGCACGACACTGAACTATATTGCTGGTATGCAAAACCCAAATCCATCTATCAAAACCTTGCCACATGTCTGTTACAATTACGTGGAGAAATAATTGTCAATCACCTCTGGACAGGAAGCAAGCCAAGTGCAGCATCCTGATAATGTCTCAGAAACAGGCAGGACTTGAATAGTGCAAGGACAGCAGTATTCAGATCTCTTTGATTTACATATCTTGAGCTACGTTATGCTCAGAGAAGAATATCTCACTTAAAAATTTCCCAGTAACTGAAGTTCTTTTGAGAAGTGTGCTGTGTACCAGATAGTTTTAGCACTGAGAGAGATGCAGAGAAAACTGTTTCTTGGCAGGAGAAACAAACTGTAAACTACAGTCCTCGTTAACCAAATGCTGCCATAGTAAAGTTTTTTTTTGTCAGACCTCAGCTTACAAACAGAACTGAATCAGTTAATCAAGCTCAGAAGAAATCTAAGAATTTCCGACAAGCAATCTTTATTGAAAAAGGTAAGGAAGGAATTTCAGCAAAAATCACGTTATATATAAAAAAAGCCTTATGTAACTGCCCAGAGTTGTTGGTAATTAGGCAGCATACAAGTTTAATAGATTGATGATGATGATGATGATGATGATGATGATGAAGACGACAATAGTGATGACGCAATGTTCAGTCTGTCATGAAATTCATTCTCCTTGTTGCTTTATGTAATAGACTAATTTGATTGGGATGACAAGTTTCGATCTGTCCTCTATTTCAATAACCATTAGATTTGCTATTGTTTTTCACTGTGTGAGAGCGGTCTGATATCTGCAGATATTAAAGAATCCTATTGCAGTTGTGGTCATCAGCAAGGCAAGCTGTGCACAAAGGATGCCATTATCTTATATCTACCTATATGCAGGTAATGGGTGGTTTAGAAATATGAAAAATAAATCAGCAAATAAATAAATAAATGCGAGCAAACTGAACTCAATAGGACATATTTTTGAAGTTTTGAGTAGACATGTATAGTGTTAGTAATCACTACTTTCTTAGACTTATCATATGCATAATAAGGAAAGAAAACACATCCTGTTCATCTACAATCATTTGTCCCATTTCGCACACTTATTCCAGTATCATGGAGCATATCAGGCCCAAAACCAAGGATGACACACGGTGATTCTTCCAAACTGAGTTCTTTATTGTTTCATACCTACAGACAAAATCTTGCCAGAGTGAACACTCTGCTATCTGCATGTGCAATATATTCTGTGAACTATTAGGGAGGTGCTCTCTTCACCCTCTTTCTCTCACACATAATATCTGGAATGAGTTGCCTCTTAAACCTCTGAAACGCACCCCTCCCTCATGGGAAGCTACTTCGGTACTGCATTCTATCACTTTGCCAAATCCCAAATATGATTGCTTTGTCACTGATTCCCATTAGCCACAGAAAGGCCATTCCTTTTCAGGAATTTGAACTTTCTGACCTGATCTCAAAATATGTGAATAAGTATGTTTTGCTCCCCTCTTCCCTTTTTTGTTGCTCATCTGAAAAAAAAGCAGGTGATTTCCAGGAAGCCTCTGGAATCAACAGTTACTGCAATTTTAGAAAGCTGAAATGTTGATACACCAATGGAAGGAATACTACAAATAGTCAGTCTAATAGTCTTTATAATTTTAGAAAATTATTGTAGCAGAACTCACCCAGAAATAGACTGAAATCAAAAAAGGATTTGATGGGTCCTTCTCCATGTTACTGTATTCCATGTAGTGTATTGAGTGCTAATCTCTCTGTGTGGCTGAGGATTTTGTTCCAAAAAGTGCTTCCATTGCTTTGAATCTATTTTGATAGTGTTACTTCTTTACTACTGGTAAATATTACTTGTTTACTGGTTACAGTCAGAATAATGGCAAATTTGAGGTATGAAGTGTTCAACAAGTTAAGTCCTTTTTATTTTTTTTAGTATTGTATATTATTTGATCCAATGGTTTTACTTACTCAGTGAGTAAACCATTGGTTAGGCAATGAATGGTGGAGCATATTCGCCTTTACCTGCAATCTTCTGAATCCCTCAAATGTGATTTCTGAATGCCTATCATTTGAGAAAATATAGAGAGATGTGGATGGACAAGGTTTACTACTTGAATAGAAATCAAGCACCCTGTTGAATATACCATTAAAATGAATCTTAAAATCTCTCTTCAACCCACAAGTAACTGCTTTGTTACTGAAATCATTATTAGTTTTTCTGGGTCTTGTCAAAAGCTCTTTAATGAAAACTAATGCTATTGCTCCTGCAGAGCAAAAGATTGGAATATGATTAATTTTGTTTTCTGTTATTCCAAAGAAATTGTATGATTATTAAATGAGAAATAATGAAATTATTCAGAATTATATTATAAAGGGAAGGAAATGCTAGAGCAAACACATTATCACTTGCTTGTCTCTCTTCTCTCCCTCTCTTTCTCCTCCCCCTTTCTCTCTTGTTTTTATTGATCCTCAGCCAAGGAAGAGACTTCTATCATGTCTTCACTTGCATGAATGTAGGTATCACAAGGCTTGTGGTTATGTGGGAAATATACCTCGTTATAAATAATTTCTGACTCCAGAGAGCCTCCAGGATGCCTTAGGAATTAATAATAACCAGCAAATAAAATATGAGACTGAAATAAACAATGAAGTATGCCATTAAAAAAAGAAACTTATAAAACTGGGCATCTTTATATAAATCATAAATTATTATTATTATTCTCTACTAGAACTAAAAAAATGTGTTTTTTACATATTTGATTTGTTCTGGACTGAAAAGTATTGAGGAATTTTCCGTGATGATCCATGAATGCTGCTTACACATGAGAAATAGAGAGCGAGAGGAATAACATTTATCTTCAGATTTCTTCATTTTTCTATAATTTATCTGACCTCTCAGCATAATAATGCATGCAACTGTTAGGACTGACATAATCAGAAACCATGGAAGAGTTTAGCTGCCATGATGTAAAACAATATAGACTGTTCTGCAGTCACAAATGTAGGGCCTTTTGTATCACTCAATACTTCATGTTATCTGGAATGAATAATCTCTTGTATAGATGGGATCAAGCAGGGGTCCCCAACCCCGGTCCATGGACTGGCACCGGGCCACAACATGCCAGAAACCGGATCGCACAAACAAGCGATGCCTCATCTGTGGGATGCAGGCAGCACATGAAACTACGCATTCTCCAGTCCATGAAAAAACTTCTTTCCACAGAACCAGTCCCTGGTGTCCAAAAGGTTGGGGGGCCGCTGGGATAAAGTGCTTGGATGCACAGAAAGTAGCTACGGTAGCAATAGGGACAGAAGAAATATGATTCACCACAAAAAGGAGTCAGTTTCCCCAGTTTTACAATAAGGTACATTTTTTTTCAAAATATAAATTATGGATATTTTTTTTCCTGAAACACTCAATGTTGAAACCTATCTTACTAGAACGCCATGGGAAATGTGTACAAAAAAATACTTTCCAGTCTGCATATTATACCGGGAATATCAAATCAGTCACTTCTTTTTTAGTAATTTTTCAACTTTTATATTTATGTACCACATAGGTTTTGATGTTGTTTTTTATGCCTATAATGACTTTGTAGTATTTTCATTAGAAGATTTTAAAATAGCATCATAATGCTCTTTCCCAAATGAATCAGTGTTTTGGCTTTGGAAATGGATGCTGGGTTTTAGTTTTATTTAATCAAGAGGATAAGTCATAGTAAAATAATGAGTATATGTGAGAAAGCCAAGCATAAAGTCAAGATTTCATGATAATGCATTATACTTGCCAATAAGGTGCAGGGTATTTTTCTCTCTTGATAAAATATTTTTTAATTTAAGGGCTTTTTTTTTCTTTTCAGACACCAGAACAGAAGCAGTTATAAACAAAAGAATTAGCATAAGATGCAAATAGGAGCAATATGGCTGCTACAAATCAGGAATGTCTATGAAATGAAAATTAGCCTGAAAATTAACTGCAGTTGCGGGTGGACTTGGCCTGGGAAGGAAAAAACAGGAGGAAAGGAAGCTTGTACCCGTGTGTATGCATATATGAGTGCACTTGAGCATTTATGTATGTGAGAGAAAAGGGTCAGTTTAAGAAGATTGAGATCAATTAATTTTCTAAACAGGCTATATAATTTTATAGGACATTACTTTTAATTAATAGCTATTCAAATAAATACAGTTTTTCTTGCACTGCTTATTTTCTTTTTCCTTTTTATTGGGGGTGGCTTCTGGAAGGTGTGTATATGTGTGCATTTTACTGTATACACAGAAGTCACACATACAAACATTTATTTTGCACAAGGGAGAAGAATCTGCAGGAATGCTTTCAGCTGGAGGTAGTAACCATGGCTAGACAAGGTAGGAAACCAAGGAACTCCAATTTTTTTTTTGTCTGTGCCTAGGTTTGTGTGTGTGTTTGTGTAAATATATTACTCTTTCTTAGCCCTACACAGGTAGGTGCAGAGCCCTTATCCCATAAACAATTAAAACAATTAAAGACTCATTTCAGTGAGTCTTAAGAAATACTGGTGACTTGAATACTTACACTTTTGATTTTATGCTTGTATTTGCATGATGCCCACAGGCCTCAAGATTAGGGCAGATTACAAATACTGTTTAAAACTAACAAATCATAATAAAGTCATGAAAGTGAATTGAAGTGACTTTGGGCCAGTTACTCTCTCTTGGCCCAACCCACTTCACAGGATTGTTGTTACGGGGAAAATAGGAGGAGGGAGAGATATGAGATATGTTCACCACATTTGGTTATTTATAAAGATAATACAGACGGGATAAAAAATAAATAAAATAAAAAATAACTAAAAGAATGGAAAGACGTATTGCCTACAGAAAGCTGACATACTGCCAGGTTTTTTCCTACCGGTTCAGCTTTATCTCCAATAGGGCAGAGATAAGAAGAATCTGATTTCCATCGAGTTACGCTGTTTACTCCGCTATTCCAATTCTACCTGCTTTGCTAGGGGCAGTTCTTCAAGGCCTTGGGCAGAATGAAAATGCCCCCCCCAAAATCAGTCTAGAACAGTGGTTCTCAACCTTTCTCAGGTTGAGACCCCACTTGCCCCGCCCATGCGTGCTGCGACCCTGACCCGGGCGCGCGTGCCGAAAATTTTTAAAAAAAAAATTAAAAAAAACAAAAACAAAAACAAAATGGTGGCCACGATGGGCGGATCCGCGCATGCGCAGATTGGCCCATCGCGCGCGCCATGCATGCGCGGATCCGCCCGTTGCGGCCACCATTTTTTAAATTTTTTTTATTTTTTAAAAAAAAATTACATTTTTTTTTATTTTATTTTTTTTGGCGTGACGGGCGGCTCTGTGCATGCGCGGCGCGCGCGCGCCAAAAAAAATAAAAAAAATAAAAAAATAAAAAAAATTAAAAAAAAATAAAATAAAAAAACAAAATGGCGGTCCGCGGTGTCCAGCGACCCCCGCAAAATGGTCGTGCGACCCCAAATGGGGTCGTGACCCCAAGGTTGAGAACCACTGGTCTAGAACCCATCCACATGTAAAATGTGCACTGCCCCTGAACAATGGTATTCTCTAAGGTGCCAGTAGAAAAAAAATGTCTTGAAAAACATTCTAAAGTAATGCTCAAATCAGTTGTCCCAACGGTGCTTTTTCCAAAAGGCAATTGGATTTGTTTCTTTTTAAAAAAAGTTTTGCTTCTCATCTAAGAAGCTTCTTCAGTTCTTCTCAGATGAGAAACAAAATGTTTTCAAAGAAAAAAAAATCCAAGAAAGTCCAGCTGCCTTTTGGAAAAAGCACCTTTGGGACAACCATGACATGAATGATTGAGAATCTCCATAGACATTTGCCAAAATTAGTCCTTTCCTTCTCTTTGGCTCTTCTGTCTATTGCCAAGCCTATGTTATTCATTTATTCAGAGGAATATTATTGCCTCCTCAACTTCAACCAAAGACTCAAGCTTTTGAAACTTTCTTGAATTTTAAAGAAGGTGAAAAATCAAGTTGGAGATAATGGTTTTGGAAATGGAATTATCTAGAACAGGGGTGTCAAACTTGCAACATCACGTGATATGTTGTGATGTATCCTGACTTTCCCCCCATTGCTGGCATCTGGCCCGTGGGCCGGCAGTTTGACACTCCTGATCTAGAAGTTGTTTCATCAAGACACAGGGATTTATCTTGGAAATGTTTCCTATTAAATCTAATTGGGCCAAATTCCAGACAGTTTTTTTAAGCACTATGTAAGTAATGTCTGAGCTAATTAGACTTTGTTATCAAAATACCCATATTGTTGGACAGCATGTGGCAAATAGGAGATTAGGTTTTATATATGGATAGATTATCCAGAAGTGGCTAAATGCAGAGCTACTCTTTATTAAAAGAATTACCCAGTGCTGAAATTGATGGCTGAAAAAACATTGCTATTGCCATCTGTTTTTCATTATGCTAACAAACATCTTAGCCTGAAGATTCATCAATTTTTTCTTCATAACTGGCCAGATACTTATAGCTAGCTACTAAAAGACCATCTGTGGTCATTCATCCCAAGGTGGATCAAAACAGATCTACTGCAGGCAATTTCATAGATGAAGGATAAGCATAGTTGCATTTTTTTTAAAAAAATGTACCTGTTTATTTGATTCTGCAATCAGTAATTCCTGTTTATGTGACCTACCTTCTCTATGTCTTAAAAAGTGCTTTCAAAAGTTGTAGTTAAGATGCATGCATCTTATGTAATATCATTACCACTCTACAATGCCTTGGTAAGGCCACACTTGGAATACTGCATCCAGTTTTGATCACCATGATGTAAAAAAGACGTTGAGACTCTAGAAAGAGTACAGAGAAGAGCAACAAAGATGATTAGGGGACTGGAGATTAAAACATAAAAGGAAAGGTTGATGGAATTGGGTATGTCTAGTTTAATGAAGAGAAGGATGAGGGGGGACATGATAGCTGTGTTCCAATATCTCAGGGGCTGCCACAGGGAAGAGGGAGTCAAGCTATTTTCCAAAGTGCCTGAAGGTGGGACAAGAAGCAATAGATGGAAAATAACCAAAGAGAGAAGCAACCTAGAATTAAGGAGAAACTTCCTGACAGTTAGAACAATTAACCAGTGGAACAACCTGCCTCCAGAAGTGGTGAATGCTCCAACATTGGAAGTTTTAAAGAAGAAACTGGACAGCCATTTGTCCGAAATGGTATGGGGTTTCCTGCCTGAGGAGGGGGTTGGACTTGATGACCTCCAAGGTCCCTTCCAACTTTATTATTATTATTATTATTATTATTATTATTATTATTATTATTATTATTATTATTATTATTATTATTATTATTATTATTATTATTATTATTATTATTATTATTATTTCATTGCAACTTTTTCTATAATTATTACAATTAAGGAGTCTGTTTCTGCCTTGGTGTACTACTTTGAAATGAAATTAAATCTGCTCATGCTTTTCAAATCCATGCTTGGAAAAAGTAATTACTTTTGGGGATTTATTATTTATGGGGAGGTTCCTTCCCTGTAATCTACTAATAGCATTTTTGATAATCACCAATTATGCAAGATAAGAAAAAAAATCCAGCCCTAGAGTAGGGATACCTATTTGTCTCTCTGTTTTACTGCCTTAATCAGCTTAATATCTTGTCTCTTTGGGTACTTCCTTATTATCAAATTAAAACTGGAGATGTGGTTTAAGAACATAAGAAGATCAGACTCTATCAGGTCCATTGGATTCACACTTACGCAGTGAGGCCAGCTGAACTAGAAAGTGACACTCTTCTTCCATTACTACTTGCTAGCAATCAGTCTTTAAGGTTTATTGTGCAGGATTCAAGACATAGTAAAGAGAGGGTCGAGAATAGTTGCCAATGAGAAGCTGAACCTTCATAAACTCCCCACTTCCATTCTGAAATCACATTGACTGCCATTCCACAATTTCTGGCAGCAAATCCTAGTTTACATGTGCATTGTGTATTAGAGTTGTTGTTCTTAGCACTTGTCCCTCTTGATTGCTGGATCTACATTTTTGCTTAGCTAGTTCTTACACTGAAGTTTTCCAATATGTTATATAAGGAGTTTTAAAAAAAAAAAGTATCTAAAGTTTATCACAGAACCAGATACTGATTTTTGCTGAGAGGGAGTGGCTGGGCCAAGATCATCCATTTGTTTTCCATAACTAAAGGAGGGCTAGAATCTGAATCCTCCTGCTCCTAACTCAGCACATTAACTGCAGTATCATACTGGCTTTCATATTAAACAATGTGATTACGGACAAAAAAAATAGTGTGACATTTTGTGGTCAGTAGATTGTTTTAGAATGGATAGGAGAAGAGGGGTGTGTGTAGTTGTGAGGGTATGTCCTGGCATCTGCAGGAAGGATAAAAAAAAATGAGATGGGGTTGCAATAATGCAATTAAAACCCATTGTACATGTGTATAACACTGATGAACATACAAAAAGGCAGGGAGCTTCACATGAGAGGTTGAGAGGTGGTTCCACCTATTTGAATCTCTACAGTGATGGGATTCAAATACCTGAACAACCGGTTCTCTTATTAGATGCAAGCCTGGACCTCTGAGGCCTAGAACGGATTTCTGGAAGTAGGATCCATGCACTTCCGGCAGGCTGTTCTAGGCCTAGGAGGCCTCCACCAGACCTCCGAGGCCTAGACTGGACTTCTGGAAGCACTGTGCATTAAGCTGGTTCTCCGAACTCAGAAAAATTTAGCTACCGGTTGTGCTGAACCGGTGCGAACCAGCTGAATCCCACCACTTGATCTCAATATTCTACAAGAGCTGTGGAGGCGTAGTGGTTAGAATGCAGTATTGCAGGCTAACTCTGCTCACACTGCCAAGAGTTTGATTCCTTCGATCCTATCTGGCTCAAGTTTGACTCAGTCTTCCATCCTTCCGAGGTCAGTAAAATAAGGTACCAGATTGTTGGGGACAATATGCTGACTCTGTAAACCACTTAGAGAGGGCTGTAAAGCACTGTGAAATGGCATATAAGTCCAAGTGCTATTGTTATTGCTATTCAAGTGGTATGCTGGTAAATTAGGTGCCGGTCACCTCAAAGTGAGATGGGTTGAGATGGGAAAGATTGAGGGCAATAGAAGAAGGGGACGACAGAGAATGTAACAAACAAACAAACAAACACCTGATCATAACACAAGGCATTCTGAATTAGCTCTGCTCTCAACCAGTTCACAAAATTCCAAAAAATGTAATAATTGGTTCATCCAAGCTGGTATAAGTCAGTTTCAGCAGACCACTGCATGCACCTTATCCATGCATTTTTTTTTCATACCAAAGAAAATGGGTGAAAGGAGTTCTTGACCATTTGTTTCCCTTATCAAGAGTGAGCAGGGATGGTGAGGAGACAAATGAACAGATCTTGAGTTCTAAACAGAGCAAGATGATTGTATAATGGTTTACATGTTGATACATCTACCGGCATAGAATATAGGCAGCCTGCAAAATCACTATTTGTTGTGATAATAAACTATGATGAGAAGGAGTTTGCAAACTTTCTCTTCTGATTAAGGTTAACTGCAGCTCATCTTGTCACTGAAATCTAGTGAGCTATGGTTTTTATGTATTTTATTTTAAAAATGTATTATCCACTTATTATCTGTGATCATCCTTAGGATGGAGTACAATCAGTACTTTTTTTGTAAAAAAAAAAAGGTGCTGGAACTCAAGGACATCATACAACACGCCTTGCCTACCCTACAAGATTCCATCCAAAAAAGGTGCCAGAACTCCGTTCTGGGCTATCTATGACAATAGATAGAGTACAATAGGAAGGACTCACTGGAGAAGAGCCTAATGCTGGGAAAGATTGAGGGCAATAGAAGAAGGGGACGACAGAGAATGAGGTGGCTGAATGGAGTCACTGAAGCAGTAGGTGTGAGCTTAAATGGATTCCAGAAGATGGTGGAGGACAGGAAGGCCTGGAGGAATGTTGTCCATGGGGTTGCGATAGGTCAGATACAATTTCGCAAGTAACAACAACAATAGGATTAAATCAATTAAATTATTCCAGTACACTATGCTGAAACCATACAATGACTATATTTTTAAATACTAAAAATCAAAATATACCAGCACCAATTAAATTAGAAGCTGGAGTGAACAAATCAGTTCAGTTGGCTCTGAAATCGGATAGAATTCTGTAGCAACTCTAATCAACAGATTAGTTGTATTCCAAAAACTCAGGGCGGCTTACAACATAGATAATAACATATAGAAATCTGACATTAAATACATTTATAAAACCCCTAGATTAAAAGCCAATAATCCGAACAAACTTACAACAAACATACACTGCCTGGGGCAAGATGTTAACTGCCCCAGGCCTGTCGGCAAAGATGTGTCTTTAACAATTTGCGAAAGGCGGAGAGGGTGGGGGCAATACGGACCTCTGGGGGGAGTTGATTCCAGAGGGCCGGGGCCGCAACAGAGAAGGCTCTTCCCCTAGGCCCCGCCAGGCGACATTGTCTGGCTGACGGGACCTGGAGAAGGCCGACCCTGTGGGCCCTAACCGGTTGCTGGGTTTCATGCGGCAGCAGACGGTCCCGCAAGTAACCTGGTCCGATGCCATGTAGGGCTTTATAGGTCATAACCAACACTTTGAATTGCGTTCGGAGACCAATTGGCAGCCAATGCAGCTTGCGGAGTGATATTGAAATATGGGCATTTCTGGGTAGGTCCAATACTGCTCGCACGGCTGCATTCTGCATTACCTGAAGTCTCCGAACGTTTTTCAAAGGTAGCCCCATGTAGAGAGCATTGCAGTAGTCGAGCCTCAAGGTGATAAGGGCATGAGTGACTGTGAGAAGAGACTCCCAGTCCAAATAGGGCTGCAACTAGTGCACCAGGCGAACCTGGGCAAATGTCCTCCTCGCCACAGCCGAAAGATGATGTTCCAGATTTAGCTGTGGATCGAGGAGGACACCCAAGTTGCGGACCTTCTCTGAGAGGGTCAAAAACTCCCCCCCAGGATGATGGACAGACAGATTGAATTGTCTTTGGGAGGCAAAACCCACAGCCACTCCGTCTTGTCAGGGTTGAGTTTGAGCTTGTTAGCACCCATCCAAACCCTAACAGCCTCCAGACATCAGCACATCACTTCCGCTGCTTCACTGAAGTGACACGAGGTGGAGATGTAAAGCTGGGTATCATCAGCATACTGATGATATCTCACCCCGTGTTGTTGGATGACAACAGAGGGTTGTCAGCAGAGGGGAGAGGACTGATCCCTGAGGGACCCCACAAGGGAGGAACCTAGGGGTCGACCTCTGACCCCCTGCCAACACTGACTGCGACCGACCAGTGAGGTAGGAGGTGAACCACTGCAAAACAGTGCCCCCAACTCCCAACCCCTCCAGCCAGCGCAATGGAGCCCAAAAATTCTGTTAAGTGAGACATTTGTTAAGTGAATTTTGCCCCATTTTACAACCTTTCTTGCCACAGTTGTTAAGTGAATCCACAGCAGTTGATAAGTTAACGACCTGGTTTTCAAGTGAATCTGGTTTCCCCATTGACTTTGCTTGTCAGAAGGTCACAAAAAGTGATCACATGACCTCTGGGACCCAGGAAAGGTCATAAACGTGAACCAGTTGCCAAGCATCCAAATTTTGATCACGCAATGGTTGTATCTGTGGAAAACAGTCATAAGTCACTTTTTCCAGTGCCGTTGTAACTTTGAAAGGTCACTAAATGAACTGTTGTAATTTGAGAACTACCTGTGCCAGTTTGAAATATATAGGTAGTCCTTACTTAATTACAGTCGTTGGGGCCGCAATTTCCATTGCTAAGTGATGCAGTCGTAAAATGTGATGTCACATGACTGTATCACTTAGTGATGAAAATTTCAGCTTTTCTGGTTGCCATTAAGCAAATTACATGCCATCGTTAAGTGAGAATGTCATGTGGTCTCTGTTTGTGACTGTCTGCTTCCCCATTGACTTTGCTTGTAGTCTGATTTAAACCATCGGGGGGTTCCAAATCGTGATAATGTTCATGCCTTTTTTTAATTTACTGCCTGTCAACATAATGACTGGCTTTTCACACCCTGGAAAGGTATCCAACATGTTTTCCCAACCACACATAACACTAAGCCAAAATCTAATAAATCACACAATGCCGTAATGCAAGGATCTGGGAGGATTTGCTGGCTGGCAGCCTCATTTAAAAATCTTGGATGGCTACAAAGAGACAACTGTGCAAAATGATTGAGATGACAACATGTACACAGCTGGCATTTTCTATTTTTTCATGGATTTGTTTTTTGTTTTGTTTGCTGTGACCAAAATCTATTTTGAGGCATACTATCTGGATTTTGTGTGTTTGCTGTCTCAAAACGGTAGGAAGCTGTGCCACTAATTTTCAAGTATAGAGATCAGAAGAGGCTCCAGGAGCTACAAAAATCCCTGAAACTAGGAGAATTTGTATCTAGGGGTCAAAGATGGCAAGTGGGACGATTCTAAGATTGAAGCCTTCCTCATTTTTATGTGTGTATAAAAAAAGGTGGCAAGGATTCAATAGCCCAATGGCCAACTTATTGTGTTTACTTCCTCCACCTACTCAGATGATCCTGGGAAAAGAAGCAGCTGCTTTCAATAGCTGCAGACAGGGGCATGGTTTGCACCTACAGTGCAAGCTCTGTACAGCTCTAAAAAAAAATATCCTTTCTGCAGGTAAACTAAATTCAGAAGCAGCTACTTATGATAACCTCCTTGAAGTTAACAGACTGGTTGAGAGGGGAGGGCCAGAATTTGAATCTAAGGCTTGGTGTTGCTTATTCTTGTCCCACCACAATTATGATCATTGGAAATGTAACCATCTCTGAAAATAGAATCTCTACTGTGAAATAACATTGTTGGAACCTTTGGCTTTTTAGCATGATATTAACTTTCAGATCCTCATTAAGCCTTTTACTGGGGTGGGGGGAGATATGTGTGAACAGTTACCTACTAAATTTCTGGAATCAAAGATTAGTGTCCATTAAAACATTGACAAACTTAGTTCAGTTACAACAGCACAATTATGGTTCATTACAGTCATCAGACGTTTATCCTGGGTTTGGCATTTTGATCCACCTATTGAGTCCTTCCCAAGGACATGGAATAGGCAGATATTGTTGTTTGAGGGTGTTAAAGATAGTGGTCCAGGATGTAAGTTGTTCCAAGTAAAGATGCCTTTTGCAATTGATTGTTGGTGCTTTTGTCAATGTCTATGTAAGGTCCTGCCTCAGCTATCTTCTCAGGAAAGCATGACTCTTGAAACAAGCATTATTTCAAAAGGAACTTTTACTGAGAGAAAGTGATTGCAGAGAGGTCAGGCGGAATCTGAGGTTCCCGCACAAACCGTTAAGCTAATCTCCCCATTGTTCAAACTCCATCCCAAAGCCCCAGTCCATCAGAAACCAATCCCCTGGCATGAAGGTGTTATGAGAACTCCAAGACAAGAAGGTGATAAATGACGTCGCAACCTTGGTAACAGGCTGGAGCTGGTTGGAAGGGAGTCCATCCAAATGGCTCTGATGGTCCATTCTCCCTTCCTAATTCCCACATACATACATCAAACCAAAAGCATTCAAACCCCAAGTAACAGTCCCCTTCCAGTGTTCCAGCAGGGACCTGACAGTCCATGGTGTTCAGGTGGTGCTCCATTTGTTTAGGGATTGCACCCACATCATCTATTATTATTGGCATTATCTGTGCTTTCTTTTGCCACAGTCATTCTACTTCTATTTGCAGATCTTTGTATTTTGTGATTTTCTCCAGTTCTTTTCTTCTGTTCTGCTGTAATTACTATTCTTCACTTGTGGGAAAGAAAAAAATACATATGAGCAAGTTATGTTTCTCTTTTTTTAAAAAAATACTGTAAGTCCAGGACTACACTGTTCGTTAGTTTTTCCTGTTACCCCATTGACTCAGCTGAACGAGCAAAATAGCCAAAATTCTCCACTGGGAAGCAAAGATGTAAAGTGCACCAGCCCAAACAGACAGGAGCATTCAAGGGTACTAATGGAGAACTTATTACTTTAAAACTGGAGCAGAAAAATACATGAGGGGGGTTGTATTTGTAATGGGGATGACTGAATATAGAGTGACATTGTCTGTTTCTGACTTCCAAAAATATTTATTGGTCTGTACCAGAAATGGGACAATCATTGCACATACATATAAGGCCATAGATTGAGGTAAAGAGAAATACTAGTTCTATGACCGTTCTTCATCATGGAAAGCTCTCTTTAACCACTGTAGAATGAGGAGATCAAAGAATAATATTTCCAGATGTCCTTAAGCTTTTTTATTCTTCACTTCTGGTGAACTGATTGATTTATCTGTTCTTAATGGAGAAGAACAGCTGGATATATGCATTTTCCATATAACTTGAAGAAATACTGGGGTTTTTGGTAGATATTTACTACTGCTTCCTGAAGAGCTGAGAATTGCTCCAACAGTGACTCTATTTCTCTTTTCATCCTTATAATATGTACTGCTGATATACCCATTAAACCACCCAACCATATCACTCAGTTTTAAGGAAGAAGCATTTTTTTCCCCCTCAGAAATTGTGATTCTCTACCAGATGACCCTCATTAGCATTTAAACAAGTTAGATTTCCCCACTGTATGGCAGGTAGCTACAAATGGCAGCATGCAGCAATTTTCAAGATTTATTACTCCTTTGAATAAGTCACTTGAATTCTTCCATGAATTCTAATCTTAAGTGGCAGAAAATCTTTTATGGCTGATTTGAAAAGTTGTTCCTATTGAAATCGGGACTATGCAGATATTGGCAGTGGTGTCTGCTTTGATGAAAGCTTGCATGAAACCTCAAATTGCTTTGGAAAAAAAAGGTCGTTTCCTCACTTCAAAAAGCAAAACAGTTGCATTGCTTTACTTTTTCTACCTTGATGGGCATTTGGAAGAGGTTTCTGCACATCATCTAATACTCCCAATTAGTTACCAGAAACCTTTCCCAGTTTTTGAAAGACTATGACAAGGCAGATACATCACCTCTTTGCCATAATGAAAAGAACAGTGTGTGTTCAGGGATGCTACATTTTGTAAGGCAAGCCTGAGCCTCTTTTATGCAGGACTAGTTAAAATGACACAGCTCTTGCCTTTTAAAAGTTGATATTGCTTTATATTGGTGCATCTTTGGCTTGTACATCAGGTTATTCTGAAAAGCCTATGTCATTCAGAACCCAGCAAGAAGGATAATCTTGTGTTTGAATGAAGACATTTTAACAATAATATTTGAATCCTAAAATTATTTGATAGCAATATAACTATCATGCTAGAAATAGACTTCATGTGAATTATGCCATGAAGGAACTTCAAGCTCTTAGTGATGAAATTCATATCTGAAGTTCACTTAGGCAGTGCTTATATGATTAGAGTTAAATTCTTCTTCTAACATTAATACAATTCTTGCTTTCTGGTGACTGCTTTCTGTATGACGTATCAGCCATATAGGGCTGATGAGTTAAGATAAGATAAAATGGCTACTGCTTCATACAGTAGCAGGGCTGTCATCCAAAGGGCCCAAATGTATCAGGATAACAAAGGCACATCATGCGGAGTGATAATCTTACCAAGGAACAAAAATGGCCACCTTCACAGACTCCCCAGTTGATTCTTCAGATTCTGAAAGTCCATGTCATCTTCATTCAAAAAAGCACCTCTTTCTCTGCCTTTTTCCTACTGAAGGTTTAATCTTGCATTCTCTCCTGAAGTCTCAAACTCAGAGGATGATTTTTCTACAACAATGATATCCCTTAGAGATTACCAAAATAGACATGGCCCTTTAAGAACTACAGTCTGTATTAAGCAGGGAGGGGATGAGGAGAGGGGTCTATTGCAAAGACGCAACTATCTGAGGAGCTTTGCTGGAATAGCATCTTCATTAGCCAAGAGTGTCATTCCTAATAACACTACTTTTTACTTGATATAACACAGAATGAACCTTAGACAAACCAGGATAACAGAATGATTCCCCACATTGCTAAGGGAATGCTTCTATGTCCTTGAACACTTCAAAGATCAGTTGTTGTTAATATAATCAAAGCTTAAGCTTTCTTTCAACTTAAAACACCGATTAGATACCACTCCTATCGAATGATGAAGTCAATCTTTAGGGATGACTTTTGCTCCACAAAAATAGAACAGGATTCAGATCAAATGCTTGCCAGTACTGTAAGCTCTGTGGATGCCTTTAAGTCATCATGGACTTCTGGTGACTGCCTGAACAAATCCCTGCTGCTTTTTGGCAAATTTTTAGAAGTGGTTTATCACTGCTTTCTTCCCAGGACTGAAAGAGAGGGAATGAGAGAAGTCACTCAGTAGGATTTGTGCTTAAGGGGGGGACTAAAACTCACAGACTCCTAGTTTTTAGTCTGATGCCTTAACACTACACCAAACTGGCTCTTTACTCATAGCTAGTTCCTAGTAATTAATCACTTTGGGCCACAATTGCTATATGCATGCTTTGTGTCATGCTGTATTATTCCACTGGAATCTTGGGAGCAAACTTTATTGACCTCTGATAGAAACTTGATATTGAATGAAAGCAAGTTAAGGGTTTGATCCAATATGACTTGTTTTAGTTATCTTTAGCTAGATTTTTAAAAATGTGGTCATTTTAGCCATTATCTATCCATTGCAGAATGAAGTCCTCTTCCCCGTGTTTCTAACCAGTATGGTCCTGAGCTTTCTTTTGCCAATACTTGCTGATGTTGTCAATCCATCTTGTTTTAGGTCTCTTTTGTGGACACGTTTTATCAAGTGGGATCTATTCTATGACTGCCTTGGTCCACCTGCCATCAGTTCTTACATTCTTTTAAAATGTATTTGGCATTTTTTCATGCATAGAAAAGTAATCATGATGCTATCTTTATCATGGTTTCCTTTACTTTGAAGAATTACCTAACGTGGCAAAACTTGGAACGTATTTTTTTTGATAGATAATAATGCCAAAGGAAAACAAGACCTGTAGGATGTTTTGTATAAGATGATTGAAATATACAGATGTCTAAAAGTAAAACCAGAAATATTGATATACCTATTTTCTGAGGGCCCAAGTAAAGGGGATCGGGGAGAGAATTCTAACCCATTTTTCCCATACTATGTTGCAGATTAACGTTATGTTGTATTCTTAAATCCAGTTTCCCCTCCTTTTCTTGAATCCTCTGGAACAGCCTTTAGGATTCATTGGCTCACAGAGCAAAATGGGACTTAACAACTTTATGTATTTAGAAACCAATTTAATTACCTGTTTCTAATGTGCAATCTGGCACGTTCCTTCAAAATGGCTGGGAATTTCCATCATCTTTGCAACATTAGACCCTGCAGAAACCTGTATAGTAAAGAAGAGGTCACACAATGAGAGTCTATTTGCTGATTTAAAAAAAAAATCAGAGGCATATGAGCCATCATTTTTTATGGGTAATAACGCTTACTATAAATCACTTTGATGCTTCTACATGAAGATTATCATTTGAGTAAAACAAAGCATCTGAGGTACTGGTATGGATTTCTCATTCCATATTACCATTTTTAATATAACTGGCAAGTTGACTTGCCCACGGTCTATACATTCAGCCATTGGTCAGACCAAGATAGCTTTAAGTCACTTATCTGTCATTTGATGACTATTCCAATTTCACCTGAACCGTTACAGCATGCAGTAAGTTTAGTTACTTTTTCTTCAATGAAAACCTTGCTTCCTTTTATGCATGGATGCTTCTGTGTTGAATAACAGCATCAGAGACTCCATAATTGGAGCCTGCTCCAGTCAAGAGCTGCAAGAGCAAAGCTGTATCAGTCCTGTAACCTTACTGATAAAAATAAAAATAAAAAAATGCTGTTTTGTCTTCTCAAGTTGTCTCCTCCTCTTTTTTATTCATTTTAAAATGGAGTTTGTGATCTTTACCCTAACAGCCTGTGATCTGTGGCTTTTATGGTGGTACTCATATTCTGAGATTAATGTGCAGGCTAGAACATCATCAATTTATTCCCTCTGGATTCTGTTTCTTTTCCTCAAATTTTATCTCTTCTCCTTCCCATTTTGTGATATTTCTGAGCTCTCTGTAATCTAAATATTTTGTAAGAAGTCCATTTCCCCACATCAGAAACTATACCTTGTGCCCATGCCTTTAAACTAGAACAGGCTGTCAAGGTAGATGCAGAAGGAGTTCACAAGAGGGGATGAGATTCACTGAATCTGGCTGATAAAATTCATATGGCAGTTCTAAGTACGTGACATTCTTCTTTAAGCTCTTTATCCTTACCTTCAAACTCCACATGCTGATCTTTCCCCCACCCTTTAGCCCCTATTTCACCACTTTTCATCAGCTGAAGGCCTCCTGCTCTCTCAAAGTCAATCTCTTTACCTTTTCCTGTTTGTTATCTGATATTTTTAGAACTTTCACTCAACATCTGTGATGTTTCTTCCATACAGTCACTTCTTATAACAATATTTTCCACTCAAACCTTTGATATATTCCCCTTGTTCCCATGCCAAGCTTTGAGTGAAAGCAATAGTTTATTCTTTCTCTCTGTAGCCTTACTCCAATTCATTTTTTCTGTGACATTAAATGGTAAATTCTTCAAAAGAAAATATGTCCCTTTCATATGGTTTTCCTATTCTGGGAACTGAAATCAGAAATATATTGGAGAAGCTATTTATTTATTTGATGTCTATAGTTGCCCAACAAGTGACTCTGAGTGGCATGCATTATGAATATTGCCTTTCAGAACTCAGAGTTACTGAGAATTAATGGATGCTGCAAAAATTCAAATCATTTTCCAACTAATTATTAACTCATGTTCTGTCACACTTTACTTGGGGAAAATGTGCTGTGCTGTGATTCAAGAGCTTGTATGCATCCAGTAAGTATATCGATTTTTTTTCTTGCACACCCCTTTTTGTGCCAGAAATTACTTTGGAAATTATTTATGGGAGAAACTGCTGAGCAATTGAAAAGGCAGAATATTATTCTGGACCAAGCAAAACACACACACACACACACACACACAGAGAGAGAGAGAGAGAGAGAGAGAGAGAGAGAGAGAGAGAGAGAGAGAGAGAGAGAGAGAGAGAGAGAGAGAGAGAGAGAGAGAGAGACTTTTATTTCTTATATTACATTTTGCCTTTTCTATGAAAGCTTCTTGATAGGTTAATAGGGTGGCTTTTATTTTCCAGTCATGTCTTGGAAGAAGACTAGAGTGGTAAGTACAAAATTATATGTGAAGGAGCTCAATGTAAATGCTTATTCTCAGTGTCTGATACTTTGGGCTAAGAAGGAATAGTCTTATCAAGACCATTCACTGAACTTTCAGAATATGGATATTAAGGTAGCTTTTCCACATTCCAATTTAATACTGCTTGGCCACCACAACATAGTGCCTCCAAGTGAATTATTTAAAGAGCCACAGGGAGCTCTTTAAATATCAGACCACTGCCTGTGAAGTTAAAAACTGTCCACACAACTGGCAGCAGCTCTCCAGAGCTTCTCCAGATTTTTTAAAATTCTACCTAGAGATGATAAAAATTGAATCCAGACTCTTTAGCAGGCAATTCATTCGCTAACCAAAATCAGCAGGAGTTTCAAATGCAGCCCACAGCTTCGTAAAATAAATCAACCATGTTCTCCGAAAGGCTGGGGTTTGCAGTGTCTCTGTTTACAGGATCAGGTCACAAGCAGTTCCTCCTTGCAAAAGCAGCTGCCCTGCCATCTGTCTATTGTTTCTGAAAAAGAAAAGCCCATTTAGCTATAATGGCTAATAGCTATTGATTGGCCACTCTGCTGTGAATATATGTGGACCTGTGTTTTTTTTTAAGATAAATTGATTAGGATTTTAAATAAGAAAGATAGAAAGTAATAGAAAGTAATATTTAGGGAAAAAAGAAAAGATGAAGGGAGGGAGAAAGAAAGAAAGAAAGAATGAAAGGAAGGAAGGAACTTTTCATTTTCTTATAAAGCAATTATATGTGTAAATTAATCTTATTCTATGGTTATAGCTTACATTTCATTGTTTTTATATAATTATTTTTTTAATTGTCAAAACCGTGGATCTTACATTTATTTATTTATTTTGTTTTAGCAAAAAATCCATAACGAGTTTCCAGCCAACATTGAACTTAATGTTGCTTCTGTAATCAAAGATGTCATTTCGGCCATCTCAGCAAGTTCCATCATCTTCAGTAACCATTCCTCCATTTTGGGCAACATCAAGTCTTTCCATCTTTGTACATCATAATCATGCTGCAATTGTTATATATAAAAACAAAGTTCCATGACTTGTTGACAACTATTTGTCCATTAACTCCCCCCCCCACACACAAATGCCTCTGAATCAGTGTATGTAGTTGAGTCCATTTTTTTTTAGCTTTTTTACATGTCTGCCAAAATGGTAAAATGTACCTTCTTGTTGTGCACATTTCCAACATAAATTCAAAGTACCTTTATACATTCTATACATTTTTTCTGGCTACATATACCAACAATATATCATTTTATAAAAATTCTCTTTAAGATTATAACATAATGTAAATCTCAGTTCTCTCATCCACATATTCTCCCATTCTCCTATTTGTTTTTAGAGTAACTAAACTTTAACCCATTTTATCATATAATCTTTCACTTGGTTCCTTGAGCCTGACACATTCTCTATATATAAAATAATCAATGCAGCTTGTTTTTCACTGTGATGTTCCAAACATTCTAGAATATCCATCACAGTTGTGACATTGCCTTTTAAGAGCCTATGTTGAGCTTCATGAACAAATCTTTGCAGAATTATTTTTAGTCTATTGACTATGATCACTGTGAACAACTTATTATCATTATTAAATAATTATATTGGTCAATAATTTATTGGTAAAATGAAATATTGTCCCTCTTTAGGCATTAGTAGTATATTGATCTCTTTCCAGGTTTCTGGCATCTTTCCTCCATGTAAAACAGAATTCATCATATTTTGCAGAGATTGTAAAAGTTCATCCTCAAAACATTTATAATAAGAACTTAATAATCCATCTGATCCTGATACTTTTCTTGGTTTAGTTTTTTAATAGCTAATTATTAATTTTTATAGGTCCATTCATAACCTGTTTTTGTTACTCTGTAATATTTGGTAGATTTTTTTTAATATTCATACATTTTCTCCAAAGAGATATCATGTCCTTTATACAGATTAGAATAGTACTGATAAAATGTCTTTTAGGTAGCTACATTACCTGTTAATACTGTGTCTCCATCTTGAAGTCCTTAAGCATTTTCTTTTCTTTTTCCTTTCTTATTTTATATGCTAGCCATTTTCCTGGTGTATTTGCAAATTCAATTTTTTTTTCTTTACATAGTTAATTTTTATTTCCATTTCTTTTACTGTTAGCATTAATAGCAGTTGCCATAAGAGTTTAATTTGATGAGAAATACTTATTTTCTCTGATAATTTTTAAAAATTTCTTCACTTCTTTTTATCTCATCCCAAATAGTCTGTGTTTTCTCTAATGCTCTCTCCCTCCCCACAACCCACAACAGGAATTCCATACTTCTATTATTTTCTTCCTTTTGTTTATCAGAACATGTCAGTCAATTTCACCAGGTAGTCCTGAGTTCTACTGGTATAACAATGACAGATGGTTCTGTCATCTGCTTTGAATATTATTAGGTGCTTTTAATAGTTGAAAACTGACTCTGCTATGAATGAATGAGTGAGCAAATACTATTATTTGTGTTCTTAGCAGATCCTAGATTTCCCTCAACAAATTCCAGAATGATTCTTTAAGCCCATAAAAACATTCTGTGCCAACTAAAACTCCACCTAATCCAGGGGTTTACCAACTGTAAATTGCAATCCTCTGGATATTCACAATATTCACAAGTAACCTGGGGTTATGAGTGTCACAAAACCATCTGTCAATTACAGCACTTTTGTTTATTTTTTATTCCGTAGTTATTTAATTATTTAGTTTTACTTGTGAGGGGTCATGGAATTGCAAAATTTGAGAACCCTTGGCCTTAATGTCTTTATGAACATTTACTTACAAGAGCTGCCTAATTATTTGGTTATGGGATCTCCCGGTCAAAACAATAATGCTTATTATACTACAATGCTGGTTCTGATCAGATCTCCTGATCTAAATTAAATTCAGTCATCAATATATGTAGCTCAGGATTGAATCATGGAGTCCTTGATGCTCTCTGAGCTTGATTGTTTGCTTGCAGATATTTCATTACCTGACTAGATAACATCAACAATGCTAATGAGTGTGGGGTTTGCTTCCTGTTTATATACAATAACTTGGCCTGCCCGTGTTGATAGAGGTGTGGTATTGTTTTCTGTTTGACTGTTCAAAATGCCAGGGTAATCCTGGAAACTTGTCATCAGCCATCAATAGACACATGTTTTTTAATCAAAAAGCTAAGAAGGAAATACAAAACACCAGAACACAGCTTCTCCAGCAGTCGACATGCAGATAAACCACAATTAATACCAAACAATCAGTCAAGAAGAAAACAATGGTCTAATTACTACCAAAGATAATCCGCCACACAACACTGGCAAGCTATTGTATATAAACAGGGAGCAAACTCCGCACTCGCTAGCATTGATTTTACCAAGTCATATAATGAAATATCTGCAAGCAAATAACCAAGTTCAGAGTGTTATGTATTGAATATATATATATAAAGTTGTGTTAATCCCTGCTAAAGTGAAACTAACTTAACTCCAACTGCTTGTGAAGCTAAAATGAAACTAACCTTTAGATGACCCTGACTGTTAACTCCAACTGTTTTGGAGGGAAATTGTGAACATTCATATTTAGGCGGGCTTTTTCAAGTATTGTGATTGGTTAAGGCCCTGTGGGCTCAGACTATAAATTACAGGCAATTGCCGGCAGTTCTCTAGTTCTAGTTTGAGTCAATAAATGATGTTGTAACCATGCTGGTCTGCTCCTTGCCTACTGAAACACCCACTACACAATACAGAGAACACCAAAAACTTCACAATTCAATATTGATCTTACATATATTCTCTTCTACTGAAAATTATTTTTGCCTTTTCTCACTTCTGTTTTAGAGGGTTATTCTGTTTCATTGTGCTGTATTCCATTCTAACAATGCAATCCTATACTCTCTTAGCTAGAGGAGTAAGTCACATTGAAATCAGCAGGCTTAATTGTAAATAAAAAAGCAAAGGACTACATTGTACAATAACTTCTCAAACAAGTGATCAAGGTTAGCTGCAGTTTGCCACAACATCCAAGTGTTACCATTTTTTTACACTCAATTTTCTCATGTGAATAAGCACCACAACAATTCTGAGAAAACTACTGTACATATAAATTCAGATTTTTAAAAAAAAACATCTTGTTGCTTTTTATATTGCTTTCAACTGCACAGAAAAAATAAAATCCCCAAAACATGTTAGTACATATAAAATAAAACAAAATATAAAAATCCTAATCAAACTTCCAAATTAACATGAGAGAAAAGAAAAAATAATGAGACAAGTTGAAAGATTTTCATGATCTAAACTATAAATAAATAATGAGAAAAGAAAGTAGGAAAAAATCCCAAACTGCATTACTAAAATACAAATGTAATGCTTACTTCTATATAAAAATTGATGTAACACTATTTTAAACAAGTTCAACCATATGCACATGGAATCACATTTTCCAGGGCAAAATTAAATTGATATGCCTTTTGTACAACATCACATTCATTCCTTCACTTGATAAAAGCATCATCCATAAAGAATCAGATTGCAGTCTTCTGTCTAATCATACTGTGATGACAACACTGCACATATGTGTATAGATTCTGAGTGGAAAAGGAGAAGACACAAGTAAACTGAAGGAATAAATATCTCCACTGAAAATAACGTGCAAGCAACTCTGTACTCCAGAGAGAGATTCTGTAATATAATGAAGGAATGAGAGCCATACCATTAGATAGGCTCAGGCTGCTGAGCTCAGGTGTTAAGAAAAAGGGTAGCAAATTGTTCACTTATTACTGTTATAAATTTATAGCCAGGGAAATGAGAAGCATTTGTGAGATTTTTCTGCTGCATGTAGAAAAATAACTAAATTCAGTCTCATAACTTGTGATCTGAAGGCTTGTACCCTTCAGTATTCACAGAATGGCAATGGGAGAGTTATCAGTTTAGCTATGTGTGTAGAACAGGATGCAGAAGGATAGTTGAAGAAGTTTACCATATGCCACTACTGCAACAAAACTCTCTACCTTAGCGGTTCTCAACCTGTGGGTCGTGACCCTATTTGGGGTCGAACGACCATTTCATGGGGGTCACCAAACAACGCAGTCTGCCATTTTTCCCCCTTTCCCTTAGCTGTGCTACTCCCTCTTATTCTATTGGCTTTTGAAAGCCAATAGAATAGACTCTCTTGAATAGAGTCTAATTCTATTGGCTTTCAAAAGCCAATAGGAATTGTCCAGGCTGTCCCTGCCCTGCTGAGCCCTCCAAAAGTCCCAGTCTGCAAACGGTGCTGCAAGTTGTCTGCAGCAAAGGCGAGCTGTCTGGAAGTTTCCACCCCTCCCTGCTGAGCAACTACTAAAAATGTAAGTAAAAGAGGGCCAGGGGTGGGAGGTGGGGGGCCGGTGGGTGCAGGGAGGGTTGCTGGCATGCGTGGGGTCCAGCGGGTGCCTTACTTCCCTTGGGCTGGGCCAGCTGGTGGCCCAGCCGGTGGTTGCCCTGTGCTGTCGCTGCTGCGGCCACCCAGGAGCACCTGGGCCTGCCTGCCGCTGCCCCGAATGGGCGGTGGCCAAGGTAAGGCTAGCAGGGCAGCAGCGGGCGCAGGGAGGGTTGCTAGCACACATGGGGCCTGGCGGGTGTCTTACCTCCCTTGGGCTGGGTTAGCTGGTGGCCCAGCCGGTGGTCGCCCTGCGCCGTCGCTGCTGCTTGCCGCAGCTGTCCAGGAGTGCCTGGGCCTGCCTGCCGCTGCCCCGAATGGGCGGTGGCCAAGGTAAGGCTAGCGGGGCAGCGGCGGGCACAGGAAGGGTTGATGGTGCGCGTGGGGCCCAGCGGGTACCTTACCTGCCTTGGGCTGGGCCAGCTGGTGGCCCAGCCGGTGGTCGCCCTGCGCTGTCGCTGCCGTGGCCGCCCAGGAGGACCTGGGCCTGCCTGCTGCTGCCTCGAACAGGCGGTGGCCAAGGTAAGGCTAGAGGGGCAGCGGCGGGCGCAGGGAGGGTTGCTGACATCCGTGGGGCCCGGCGGGTGCCTTACCTCCCTTTGGCTGGGCCAGCTGGTGGCCCAGCCGGTGGTCACCCTGCGCCATCGCAGCCCCTTGCCAGCTACGCCTTGGCCGGCGCAGGGGGCAACACCACACATGCGCAGTGCTTCTGGGCAGGGAAATACAGGTAGTCCTTGACTTACGACCGGTTGGGGGGTTGCGGCATTAAAAAGGTTGAGAACCACTGCTCTACCTGATGTCCTGTTTCTGTGACATTGTGCATCATTGCTTTTAATCTGTGTGTTTTTTTTTAAATTATATTGACCTATGAATGGCTTTATTGAGTCTGTTGGACTAAAGACTATATTTCATCCTTTCATCAGTTTTCAGGAGAGAGGAAAAAAATGGCAGCCTTCCTGATGTCTCCTCCCTATTAAATGATAGGTGGAACCAGATAAAAAAAGATTTAGAAAATTGGGAAAATTTGCAAATTTCATTTTTAGGGAAGACCGCTATGGTCAAAATGAATGTATTGTCAAAAATATTATTTCTGTTCCAGGTTATTCCAATAAAAATAGGGAAAACATTCTTTCAAGAATTAAATAAATTGGTCACTAAATTTATATGGCAAAGGAAAAAACCCAGGATTAAATTAATATGAAAGATAAAGGGGGATTGGCGTTACCAGAGTGGGAAATATACTACCAAGCATTGAGCTTAACTTGGCTAAAAGATTGGATGGATTTGAAAAATACTAGAGTTTTAACAATAGAAGGACATGACTTGCAAGCAGGGTGGCATGCATTCCTATGGGACGAAAAACATAAAATACACAGATACTTTCAAAGACACATATTTAGGAATGCATTGCTACAGACTTGGGAAAAAATAAAACAAAAACATTATATAAGAATTCCAACGTGGTTATCCCCAACAGAAGCTCTGAAATACCCAAACCTACTGGATATAAATAAGATAATTAGATACAAGGAATTAGTAAATGAACAGGGAAATCTGAAAACAAAACAAGAATTGGAACAAGATATTGGCAGAGAGATTGACTGGTGGACATTTACACAAATTCAATCTAAATATACAGAGGACAAAAAATTATATGAAATACAAAAAGAGCTGCAAGAATTGGATAAAATTATACAAGGAACAGAAATAAAATTAATTAGCAATTTATACAACTACCTATTGAGATATAAAATGGAAGATGAGGTTGTCAAAGACAATGATTAGATGGACAAAAAATTTGGGATATAATATAGAATTGAAGAAATGGGAAAAATATGGGAAATAAACATAAAATTGACTATGTCGGTGGTATTCAAGGAAAACCAGTTGAAGATGCTTTACAGATGGCATCTTCCACCAGCAAAGCTTGCCAAGATGTTCCACAACAATTCGCCAGCATGCTGGAAATGTAAAAAAGTACATGGAACATATTATCATTTATGGTGGGCATGCCCAGTTGCGAAAAAATACTGGACTACAATAAGAAGATGGATCGAAGAAATAATAAACCAACCCGTAGACTGGAAACCAGAGATCTTTTTGCTGGGTATTTTAAACAGAAAATATAGTAAAGAAATATGGTACTTAATTTTACATATAATAACGGTGGCAAGAATAGCATATGCACAGTGCTGGAAAAATGAGAATATACCATCAGAGGAAGAAAAATCCTGGACTGTGCTGAGATGGACAAATTAACAAAAGAGATAAAAGAAAAGGAAGACACAGTGCTATATAACATGGAACAAGTGATATGACTGGTTGGAGACTAGAAATAATAGAGGAGAATAAATATGGAAAGGTCAAAAGTGAAAATATGTGTATAATAATGCATAATAATAATAATAATATGAATTATTCTTAGTAAGAAGTAGAGTGTGAAGGAAGAAAAATGTAAATAAGAAACAACGGGGCAATAAGGACAAATATTCTAAAGAAGAAAAGGGGGGAAATGTAAATAATAGAAGATTACCGTTACATAATCACTGTTTAAAAAAGGGGGGAGGAGTATATACTGTGTGTGTATGTGTGTTACATTTTGTTTTGTTTTGTTTTGTTGGTTCAAAAATAAATAAATAAATAAATAAATAAATAAATAAATAAATAAATAAATAAATAAATAAATAAATAAATAAATAAATAAATAAATGATAGGTGGAAGAAAATGAGATGAGGATCTTATCCTCCATGGCCAAACTGAGGTTGAATTTGGGAAATATCAAGTAAGGTTAAACGATAGGTGGAAGAAAATGAGATGGCGACCCTATCTTCACCCTACCCTATCCTCCATGGCCAAATGGAGACAGAGTTTGGAAAATATCACATAAGGTTTACAAATACAGTTGGCCTAAGCCAGAAGCACCAACAGGAAGATGTTTGAATTGTGTTATATAGTTGAGAAATAACTGCACATGAAACTATAGAAAGAGAAAGGGAAAACGAGGAGGAGAATTTCAACATTACCATACCCTAATATCTGCCTTGTGCTTGGGTCTTACCTTACATATTGAGGCAATAATTTTTTTTTGAAAATATATTTTATTAATTTTTTTAATTTTTACAGAAAGAAGAAACTACTCAAAACAAATCATAGTGTTAAAATAAACAATCATCCATAAACAAAACATAAATACATTTTTCAATACATCTAATACTAATAACTCAACTGAAAATAACCATACCACACAATTAACATTACTGCTCGGTACCCCCACCACCACATCCCCCCGACCCTAACCTTCCCCCCTCACTTACCAACTAACTACCTACTTTCCTCCCTCCTTCTATTCCACCCTCCTTACTCATCCCCCCTCTTACCAACTTTCTTTCTACTTTCTTTCTACTTTCCTCCCTCCTTCCCTATCTCCGTCCTACTCTTCCCCCTTCTTATCAATTTCCACTTACATCAGCCTTCACTCCTCCTTCCTCTTTCCAACAGATGTGGTGCCCAGAGGCCACCCGAGCAACCCCTTAATGACAGTAATTACATATTCTTACATCCACCCCAATTACAGTTGAGAAAACATCATATATAAAATTATAAACCCTCCCTAGCCCTCCCCCCCGACTTCCCAGAGTGAGTACAGGGTAAAACAAAAGAAAACCCACTACATCAAACAAAATTATTATATAATCCTAACAAGAATTTTAAACTATATACTATATACAATCTCTAAATCATTTCAATCCATTAAACAAAACAAACAAATCATCTTGTTAAGAATAATAATTTTCATTTACATATCTAAACCATCAATCTAAGTCAAACCTTAAATCACTTCAATCCATTGAGAGGTTATATAAAATCGCCCAAACAATCAAGTTTTATATACATCCTCCAGTAATCAACCTCTTTCAAACCATTGAACATCAAATAAAAAAAAATTCATCTTTTTAGAAAAATAAACAAATAATATCATATCTTCCATTAAACATCCTCTCTTACATCTTACTTATAAAATTGGTCTTTAATTCAGCCCATAATCTTAGATTAGCCTTAATTCCTTACATTTAATTTTAAATTTCACTTCTTCAATCGACTTCAGGGCTTTCTCATCTGTCAAATAAACCTCCATAACAAATACAATCTATTTATTCCATTTCTAACTTACATTCCTTCAACCATCAAATCACATAATGCTTATCTATCCCATCAATCAATCAATCAATCTAATGTCAAACCTAGATCATTTCAGAACAAATACATTCTTCATCAATTTAATTATATCTTCCATTAATCATCTTCTCTTACATCTTACTCATAATCTTAGTCCTTAAATCAGTCCATAATTTTGAATTACCCATAATTCCTGCATACAGTTTTAAATTTCACTCCTTCAGTCGAATTCTAGGTTTTTTCTTTAACCAGGTAAACCTCCATAACGACGCCTCCCTTCCAAATAATAAGTCTCTCTTCTTTACTTGCAATATCATTTGAGTCCAAATAAACCGTCTTAACCTTTGCATTAGTCCTCTGTTAGCCATAAACTTTTGTTGAGATAACAATTCAAATCTCTGTCTTTGCTTTTCCCAATCCTCAGGCCCATAAGTAAGTTGCTTCTTAAACTGAATCAATGTCTCTTTTTTCTCAATTAAATCCTCTTCTTGCTGCTTATCTAAAAGGAATAACCATCCCCTCCTTTCTTGAAACAAATCCTCTTCCTCCACTCCATAGATGAACTGTTTATCAAGCAAGATCCATTTCCCTTTATTCTCTTTATTCTCAGTACTATCTTCTTCTTGTTCTTGTTCTTCTTCTTGTTTAGGTTGCACTATAAAATATTCAGCAGTCGGTTGTAAATCAGTTTCATTTGGAAGAAAGAATCTGGTTAATATTTCTGTAATGGTCTCTTTCAGTATTGCTTTAATCTCTTTCACTATTACACGCCTTTCTTCTTGAGATTCATCAATACGATCCAAAATAAGTTTAACATTTGAATGTAAATTCCACTCCATTTTAAATTTAAAACAATCACTCTGGCTTTAATACAATTCCTACCGCCGTCTCTCTAGCTTCGCTTATGAGAACAAGGAGAGAGAAAAAAAATGGAGAATTCACTTTCACTTTCAAACACTTTCCTTTAACAGTGAAAGCAGTGAAAGCTATACGCCATTTTGAAAGCATTATGTTGATTGTAGAAGTTAGAAATGTATAGCCAGAAAAACAATAAAAAAAATACTTGCAATCCAATAAGAACTCCTGTATTCACTCAGTCTGCTTATAGTCTCTCTTGCGTTCTATTTTTATAAGCAGAAGCAGTCGCGGCGTCTTTCTCTGTCTGATGACAGAAGCGTCTCTGGGCAGGAGCGTTCTCAGGAGCTTAGGGAGCTATCACTCTTGATCCCTGAAAACTTTTTCAGGGATTTAAGAGGTGCTCAACCCTGCTCCTGATGCTCTACACCTCTTCTTTGCCCGAAGAGGGGATTTTTCACCGCAAAAAAAAACAGCTGATGTGCGCTGTTTTTTGCGGCTTTACAGACCCAGGGAACGGAGCCTCACAGAGGAGACTCTAGCGGCACCGGCGGAGCCACCGGAAGTCCTCTTGAGGCAATAATTTTGAAAGCAATTCAGGCCCAGGCATTTTGCATTGGATTAGGTTATAAATTGATTTCTAGCCTTTTCCTGGGAGGCAGAGTAGAAATAACCAGAGTTAAATTAATTTCCGAGACAAGTAATGTAGCAAGGTGAGGGACTGAAATGTATAGTTGGCAGAATGGCACTAACAAGAAAACTTTGTCCCATACAAAAAGTGCTGGGCATACACCAGCATGCTACGAACATGGGGGGGGAGGGGGAAGGTCTTGAAAATTCCCACTGTTGTGTATATTTCATAGGAATAGGCAATGCACCTCTTGTTCCTTGTAGCATCCAGTGGTGTAGTTAAAAGAGGAAATTCTCTGTTATGATGCTAATTCCCTCTCTTTCCTCTATCTAGTAAAACAGGGCTTTTCAACCTTTTCATCCATTTTACCACTTTTAGGATATGGCAATATCCGAGTACCACCAGTCACCTAGCAAAGTGTCAAAAACTTGATGACCCCCCCCAAAAGGGGGGAATGATAAAGTACAGGTAGTCCTCGACTTACAACAGTTCACTTAGTGACTGTTCGAAGTTACAATGGCACTGAAAAAAGTGCCCCCTAAGCCACAGCTGAGCAAGACACCTGCCTGCCCACCCGGCGGTGCTCTTCCTCCTGTCCGAGGTTTTCATTGTTGTGAGCATTTCTGTTGAGGATTGGCAGCAGGGGTGGGGTGAGGGTTGTTTGGTTTTTATTCCCCCCATCTGTTGGGTGGTTGCAGCAGGTTTTGGTCACTTCACATGACCCTGGGACACTGTGACCGTCATAAATATGAATCAGTGGCCAAGCATCTGAATATAAATCACAAGACCCTGGAGATGCTGCAACATTCCAGCTGATCGGTGCTCTTCTGGGCTCAGCAGGAGTGCCAGGATCAGCGTCGAGCTCCAGCTGCAGCCTGGCGCTGATCCTGGTGCTTCCGCTGAGCCCTGACAGCCCTGCAGCTCCAGCTTTCTCTCGCTCAGGCTTGTGCGGTGCTGCCACTGGTACACCTCATTCCCCTCCCCCACTACTTTTCTAGGATGGTCGCATACCACCTGCCAGGTGCCAATGTACCACAGATGGTACCCATACCACTGGTTGAAAAGCCCTGTAGTAAAAAAGTCATCTGTACTCAAAATCTGCCCAAATTTAGGAAACACTGAGCTGGGCAATCTTTAAGTGATACTTATTAATTTGGTGAAGGATACATAGTGGATAGGTGATAGTTGGTGAGGGTGGCAGCACCTTATACATGGGTCGAGGTGAGGTTTTCTGTTCCTTTGCTGGATATGGGGGAAGGGTTTTTAGCTTTGTGTGATGCCTTTTGTGGGGCCTACAGTACACTTTTTATGTTTGATTACGCAAAACACTTGGAAATTATGTTCTTAATTTTAGCCAGGGGAGGGAGCAGAAGGTGATTAGTGTGCCATGTGCAATGCTTGGTGGCTGGTTGTGTATCCGTGATCTATCACGAACCTCCTTTTCACTTTAAGAGCCAACTACATTAAATAATTTAAAATCCTATAAGATTTTTAAAGTAGAATTAACCAAAATCTAAATCTAGACCATATTTAACATGTAAAACATTGGGTATAATGCATGTTTGTTTAAGTAAATTTCCAAAACCGTGATGGATTTGTTTTCTGCTTAGAAATTGACTAAATTAGAGAATAATCAGAACAATTCATTCTCTGTCTGCATAAAACATAATTCAAATTACTAAGAAAAATGTAAAACTTGGTGGCCATCACTCATTAAGTTTCAATTACAAAAAATTAAGAACTTGTTTATATATGATCATCCTAATTTAATCTGACTTGCCTATATATATTTCATGTTGCAGCTTATTTGAACAAATGGAATATAGCAGCTTTGTTTCTTCCTATTTTCTGAGAATATCTCACAGCAATTAAAAATAAATAAATTAGCAAACATAATCTGTTCATTTAATTAACCAGAAGCAATGATTTGCACATAAACATTCAGTTGGCTTAAAATTATGTGATGCTACAAAGAGCTCATGATTATAGATAATATACAATTATTTTAGGGATGCAACACATGCATTTTCCAAATCTAAAACCATGGATTAAAAATGTTTCTTCCTCTGTTAACTCTCTGGACAGAAAATTAGCAGTATTCAGAATCACATTACTGTATCTTTCTATTCTGAGAACAGTAGAGTGCATACATTTTCTCTTATTGAGGAAATTTTTTGGTTTTTGTATCACAAACTAAGTGTCCACTTACATAAACTTTTTCCCAAACTGCAGTTGGGGTGCTGGCTTTATTTCTTAGATTAATCAATTAAATTTATTTTATTTCTTATGTATTACCAAAAATGAATTTTTAAAAACATAATAAAGTTGACACTTCCAGGTTGTCATGAATTACAGATCTGATTTATTGTATAATCATGAATTCTGTAGAAGCTTCTGTAGAAAGGATCAGGGCAATTTATAAACTATTGAATAAGCTGTTTAATGTAATATATTATTAAGAGCATGTGTGTATGTAGGTATATAAAGAATCAATAGAATAACAGAATTGGAATGGACCTTGAAGGAGACCTGATATAATTTCAGACAAATGGCTGTCCAGTTGCTTCTTAAAAACTTCCAGTGTTGGAGCACTCACAATTTCTGGAGGCGAGTTGTTCCACTGATTATTTGTCCTCACTGTCAGAAAATTTCTCCTTAGTTCTAGGCTGCTTCTCTCCTTGATTAGTTTCCATCCATTGCTTCTTGTCCTGCCTTCAGGTGCTTTGGAGAATAGGTTGACCCGCCTCTTTCTTGTGGCATACATACTTGGATTCATAGTCCAGGTTTGAATACAACTTGTACATTGTTTTAGGTGTATGGAAATAAATGACTATGATGTCACTAAGTCTCATTTGCTTGGTCTTTCAGAGCCAGCATATTTATGATCAAACAATTGGATCAAACTTTCCTAGGCTTGTGAATATCAACAAGTTATAAATGTGATTTCTATGTAACCACATAGGTATGGAAGGTTAATTATATGCATGTTTAGCTTAACTAATAGGATAACCTTAGTAGCCTGAAACTCGAATAGCACTTTGGGATATCAAAGGTGGTTCCAAATGGAGAGATAGAGCAAGAAGAAGCAAAAAGAAAAAGCAGAAGAATGGGACAGTGGAAAAACATTTGCTAACTGACATTTTTAGTTAGATGTTAATTAAGATTGCTTCATGACTTGCTGTGCTTTTGCCTTTCTGTGAAATAATAGCTTGTTTAGTTGAACAATTGTCTGTTCTACAGTCACAGTTCTCACACATTGATCTAGACTGGGAAGATCTGACACTTTCTCAAGGGAGCGCCACACACTCACATTAGAATGCTTTCTAATGGTAAAGTCTACTCCAGATATGGGAGTAGAAAGAGGCAGAACTCACACAATGTGGCTTCTATCATGTGCTACTCTGCAGTTCTAAAGCAACACTTCTCAGATGTGGCCATGCACTTTTGGACTCAGAATGTATCAACATACAGTAAGACACATATTAGTATAAGATAAATTATATTTTGGAATACTTACCTTGAGATAAAATATTCTAGAAACTAGAAAATAGAAAACACATGTATAATTTTACGCCACTCTGAATGAACTCTTCATATTGGTTCTCGTCTTGGTTTTACAATCAGCAATAAAAGAAAAGGATGCTGAGGATTTAGGAATGAAGATGGGCAAATCGCATGCAGACGACCGATCGATTGACCTCTGTGCTGGTAATTGTAACATTTAGGATAATACATTGCCTGAAGCCATTCCTGATCCTTGTTCTGTGTAACCTTTCCCAGGATAAATAAGGAATTCTGTAATACCTTCTCTGGTGAATGTGGGCATTGTAAAAGTTTTACTGCTGC